>OY744544.1:42318983-42761483 GCA_963556195.1 Sepiola atlantica
CATCTAAATTTCTGGTACTGTCATGGAAACAGGGAGTAGAAAAGGAATTCCAAAGGCAAGCAGTCCGATAAAAGACATTATCAGAGTAGAAAATTTTCCGGCATCTCGGGATCTCTATAATGAAGAGGTGGGATCTAGCAGCTAGTCAGGTTGGTCGGGGGTATTTTCGTTGAGTGCGTACAAGTGTAGCAAGTTCATCGGAGCACATTCCGTGGAAGTACTTCTAAAACAAACACCGGGATGTAACTCTGTGGCAATGTGACAGGGGCTTTTAACTATCTCCTTAATTCAACCTAAAAGGAGTTAATTAAATGAAGAGAACAACATTACACAGAATATGTACACTATTAATAAGCCAATAACAATATAACAATCAAATTCTGTTAAATATTTCATCTGATAGTTCCCAAAGATGCCCTCTTAATTCCTTTTTTTACCATTATTTTGGAATTCATGATCCTTTGATTTTGAATGTCATTCAAATTATTTGTTATGCTTCATTCACAACTTCATTTAAATGAAAGATATTTAAGGATACCGTAGATTTTACATTGAATCTCTGTCACATTGAAACCAGGGTTGTGGAGTCGGTCGCCGAAACTACTTAAATATTAAAAGGTTGAAGAAATTTGGTAATTATTTATGTATACTATATATTTGAAAAGTAGTTTATAGAATAGTGGATAAGCAAGAAAACATGCTAGTTGAAATAAGGACACAAACACATCATTAAAGCTTGACCAAGATATTTTGATCGATTTTTTCAACCATATTAAACATATAATTAAAGCTGGACCAAGATATTTCGGTTGAGGGATTCGACCATATTCATTTGGTAAACGAACTGACCAAAATATCTTTGTCCAGCTCTAATGATATGTTTGTGTCCTTATTTCTACTAGCATGTTTTCTTGCTTATCCACTATTCTATAAACTAATTTTCCATTTTATCTGAAATATTTATTTCGTATTTACTCCCTCATACTATATATTATAGCTTGTAATTTAAAAGAGAATGAGAATGTTTTTCAATGCTATGTGAATTCAACAGGGTTTTTTTGGGTTTTTTGTGCGTTTAATGAAAAATATAATATTTTTTAAAGTGATGAATGATGAAAAATGTCCAAGACAAAAAATATCAAAATTTGTGTCATTGAATTTTTCTCAATATTATATCAGTAATTACTATACGATATACGGCTGATGAGTTTGTCTGTAAGATGCCATTAAACTTAGAGAGAATATTCTGTAGGCGATCGTCTACTGAGCAATTATTTGAAGCCTTGTCAATTGGGTGCGAATCTTTAATCTCAACTATTACATCAGTTAATTTAGGTAAAGAAGTAATGACATTTAAGATAGTCAATCTTGATTACTAGTTAATTGACCAATTGTAGTTTTGAAACGATTGTTCACGATTCAGCTGATGAAAGGTTCTTATTATTATTCTTTGTTATACCTCTTCTCGACTCATCCCCTTTTTTAAAACTATCTCCTCAATTCAACACTTAAACATTGTCCTTAACATTTACACTATTAATACAATACCAATATACAAGTCAAATTCTGTTAAATATTTCATCCAATAGTTCCCAAAAATGCTCAATTAATTCCTATTCCTTCTGAACTCATATAATTCCAACTTAAAATGTTCTAAGATATTGCTTTTCTTAATCTGATCTGGCAACTTGTGGCAAAAATATGGGGGGGGCAGGTGGTTAATAGACCAAAAATAGGAGACCTGTTGCTAAAGTCGCTGGAAAAATCTATGCCCCTCCCCTATAAAATATTCACAACAATCACTGTAAATATTTTTCCTTCCTCCCTCTGTTTAGCTAAAACTAAACTTCCATGAGCAGAGTTTCTTTCCAATAACTCCCCGTCTGTGGAACACAATACCACGAGGCTGCTTACCAGCTGACTACAACATGGTCGTTTTCAAGTCTAATGTTAACAAATTCTTGTTGAGCCATCCTCTTCAATAATCAATTTTTTCCCAGTTTCAACCATTGTTACCAATCCTCACGGTGTGGTCTTACTGTCCACCTGACAAACCTATTGACCCTTATCCTCGAGTGGCCTTTGGCTTTGATAACGGTGACCTAAGAGGGAGTACTGTTGCCACATCTGTGGAGGTGCTGCTCAGAGCATTCTTTCCTGTCTTAATAGCGTACTAACCCGACTTCGCAATCTAGTGGGGATGTCCACTTCTCTTCCCTACAGCCTCTCCTTCACAGAAGAGATGTTGCTAGTCTTTCTCTACTCTATCGTTATTTTCATGGCAGGTGCTGGAACATTGTAGTGAACATTTACACTATATATATCAATATACAAATCAAATTCTGTTAAATATTTCATCCGATAGTTCCTAAAAATCCCCTTTTAATTCCTTTTTTGCACTTATTTCTAAATTTATCTAATTCTATCTGTAAAAGCTATTCTTAATCTGATCTGGTAAATTATTACAAAATATATTACTCTATTAGCAAAAAAATTCAATTAGTGAATAGATCTAAGTCTTGACAATAAACTTTCAGATTGAAAAATTTGTCCACCATAGTTACAGATTCCATTAATTACTTTGAAAGTTTCAATTAAATAACCTCTAATTTTTTTTAGTAAAGTAGTTAATCCTAATTTTTCTAATCTCTCCTTGTAACTGTAATCTTTTACTCTCTATTAGTTTTGTTACTCTTTGTATTCCTACCAATCTCAATATTACATTCCTATTTCCATGTCTAAATATGCCATAATAGCCGCTCTGGACACAGTGAACGAGACAGACTGATACTTCCCCCTCCTCCAAAAAGAGAAGACCGAGGGTATGCAAGGAAGAGAGAAAGACTAAGACTTGCAACCACCTTTGTCTACTGTGTTGAAAAATTAGAATAAAATTTAATAAGGTGAAATCCGAGAACTTCATACGAGATAGATGTATGAGAAAATCGTCTCTCAACTTGACCAAGAGAAAACCTGGCCTTTTGAAGATGGAGGCAAAAACAAAAACTAAAAGAGATTTCTTTTTGCATAAATCTATGAACTTTGACTAAGTTCTAAGCGGATCATTACAATAGACGTTAATAGACAATTATGTTTTTTTAATAATACATAGATATTTTCGTAATGCTAATTCGTCTTGTAATTAGCTCATTAAAACGTTGTAATACTATAGAACACCCCCCAACCCCACAATCAGGAGCATCGTGAGAGATTAGCTAGAAAATAAATTAAAGTAAAGACATATATTTAAATCGATGGATCCATGGTGCTACACAGACGAAGTGACGCCATGAGCAGTTAGCTGTTAATATCTGATAGGGAATTCGGAAGGATGAAAAAGAAAGCAAACATATCTAGTTTCCAGTTGAAGTAAGCTGAGAAAAAACGGAAGTATATTATTTCTGGTAAAGAGTATATATATTTGTGATACACTGGCTGTTAGATGAGATGGGCGAGAGAGATCGAGAGTGAACGACAAGAGAATGACCTTGAAGCAGATTGGCAACAGAGCCTGGCAGTGTAGGGTCATAACAAGAGAGTTCAGAGTCAGTCTTAGCTGAGATCCTCAACTTGAGAGATGAATGGCCTAGCTCAGATGTAGATGCTAGCAACATGAACCTAACAACACACACACGTCCGTGTTTAACAAGTTGCTTGTATAACATGTCTGTGTATGTTGTCTTTTTTATTATGTATGCAAATTGTGAACTATGCTTTGCGCTCGGTGACGTCTAACACGAGATGCTTGACAACAAGGTTTGGATCCTTTGAAATAATATTTCTAACCATCTATCCAATCATTCCATTTGTCCACAATACGAGATATGATTATTTAAATATATCATCAAAACCAACGAAAAAAAATGACAAACAAGCAACTTTTTTTTATTTATTCATTATTTTATTTGTCTTCACATAAATTCATAGAAGCATTTTAAAAGAAAAAAATAAAACATTTTTGGATCAATGATACTTGAGGCACCCCACACTTAGAAACGACTAAAAGGACACATTTGACTTGACACCGGTTTCTTTTACTGCCAGTTGAATGATGAACAAAATAATATGTACGCACACTTGCTTTTGCAGATTTGTTTTACAAAACGTTTTGTTTTGTAAACTTTAGAGATTTATAAAAAAAAAATTATTAAAAAGCTAGAAACTTTTTATTAAATAAAATGTATAAACAAACAAAACAAAAAACACATTGAAATAAGTGAATGTGGTGAGATGGTTTCCAAAACTTTATGTTTGTTAAACTTTGGATGGTGTCCCTATTTACTTGCCTCCCCACGAGAACAGAATTAGATACATGTTGGTTTTTAATGTAGAGAAAATTCAGCTCTCCAAAAAAGGGGCACTCTGGATTGGGACGAAAATAAAAATTGCTTCAGTCTAGAAGGACTTCTCCTGCACTGACCGAGGATGGGAAAGATGAGATATAGTAGCAGAAGAGATACTACACTTTGATCCTAGCCAAAAAGTCAAGAACTGTTTTGTAAAAGGTATTTTCTTTTTAATATAATCCAATATTTATTTAAATATTTTTGTAAAACATTAAATTTAGCAACGATCAATTAATATATTTTAATAATTTTTTAAAACATTAAATTTTAATTTATTTTTTGTTAGTTTACAAATTTTGTTTAATGAAAAGTTTGTAACTTTTTTTTTAACTAAAAATGTATTTTTTATGAATCTTTAAAGTTTACAAAACAAAATGTTTTGTAAAAACAATCTGTGAAGGCAAGTGTGCTGTTTATAATTCACCCGGAAGTACAATAAAAAGAAACCGAAACCAATATGTTTCTGATTCTGGAGTGCCTCAAGTATAATTGAGCCACATTGTTTTAGTTTGCATTTGTAAATTTGTTTCTTTCCTGCAACAGGAATAAAACACAGTCCGGTTCTTTTCTAGAGTAATAGCTCCTAAACAAATACTGTTTCTTTTGGGTTTGAGAGCATTCATCATCATCATCATCATCATATTCGGTTTAACGTCCGTTTTACATGCTGGCATGTGTTTAAGAGCGTTCAGAAAATGACTCCAAACCTATCTCTAGCCATGTCTTTATTTATCCCTTTCTCTCAAGTACATTCTTATCACCTCACCTGTTTTCCTAGGCCTTCCCTTGTGAACTGAACCTGCTACCTGAACTGTTTTACATCTACTAATTCAAGAACTCTTTCAATGTTGCCCCACGATCAAAGTCTCCTGTTCTGCACATCTCCCTATATTGTCTAGATGTAATCTTCCTCTGAGGTCATCAGATCTAAGCCTGTCTTTAAGATTCACATAACATATACATCGTATCATTCTCATATCAGTTCTCTTCATGCAACGCATGTCTTCAACCTTTATTGGCCAGGTTTCACTTCCATATGAACAATAATACTAGACTTTGGCCTATAAATTTCTATAAAGTTCTAGTCAGAAATTAGCTTTCATCCATCCATTTCAAACTCACTTTCCAATTTCCTATGCCCACAAAGAAATCAGTGGCGACTCAATTTTGTTTATCTACAACTAGCTGTATGTACCTGCCGTTGCCTGAGATGCAGGGAAGTCATGCTAGTTTTAAATTGTTTGCACAGTTTTTTAAACTTATACCAAAAAAGAAATAAAATTGTAGTTCTAAGGTAGACAATTCCTATTATATTCCTGAATTTAAAATATAACTTATTCCCTTTGCCGATTTCGAGTTTTAAATGATTATATAAAAACTTTTCACATTGTCAGTCATTTCAGTCAGACTAAGTAATTTTTTAAACAAATTGTAGTCTATTATTCATGGCCTCCATTCAGACGTAAGAGACAATGGATACCCCCTGTAAGGGTGGCTGCACGTGTTATTGTGAAGCAATGGTTGCGTAATCCCAACCATACCTCTTGTGGATCAGCACTACTTGATTCCAGCGGCAAAGAGAAGTCCAGGATGACTGGAAACAATGCTGAGATAAGCGGAAAGCACATACAGCACCTGGTCTTCCCAAATGGTCACTCATTTAGTACAGACCAGGCTCAACGTCGCTTAACTTCGGTGATCTAAGAAAAACCGGTGTATCAACGTGATTATGCCGTTTATTATTATATTGCCAATAACATGGTACAACAATGACAAATAAAAATTGGTTAGTCAGAAGTAAAGTTCGATTTGTCAGCTATTTTGGTCTGACCTTGAAAGTCCGACAATATAACTCTATATGTTAGATGATGAAAACAAAAATGTCAACTCAATGTTTACTGTGTCCATGAGAAACTAGAAAAGGATTTTGAAGCATTTAAATGGACTGATAAAAAGTACTTTCTAGCTAAAATTTAAGTCTATCTGCCAAAATCTAGTATTATGGTTAAATTGTGCTGTCAAACCAAAGATAAACACTATTTTTCGGAGGAGCCACTAATCTAGAAAAGAACGGACAATCAATTATTTAACAAAGTTTACATTTAAATGGAAAGAAGAAAAAAGAAACGATTTGCATACATTACGTAAATCCGATTTTCTAAAAAGCAGTATATAAAATTTTTTACTCCGACTGTGCAGAGAATCTTTTGTAAGATTCTCTGCACAGTCGGAGTAAAAAAAATTTCTTCTGGTTTAATTATTTTTGACAAAGGGAAGTCTCTTTTCCCGAAATATTAAATAATGATTTTTAATCACCCGGACATCACACAAACAGCTAAAAACACTCTTGCTGTTATGTAAGACTTTAGGAAAAATAAATAGTAAATCATATTTCGTATTCGATCGATTTATTGTTTTTGTTCCTTACAACTTGCATCTTACCCGGAATTTGCATTGCCCACAGCCTTTCAAAAACTTACTACTACTATATCCAGCAATGCTTCAAGCAAACTACCATTCTCTACTATATATATATATATATATATATATATACATACACACACATATATATATATATACATACACACACATATATATATATATACATACACACACATATATATATATATATATATATATATATATATATATATATTAATATTTGGACAGCATGTTTTCATTCAGGTAAATGTTATAATATAACAGAGTTTTTTATGAGGATTTTTTCTTTTTTAATTTTGTGATTAGTCCATTTAGTATTTCGATCAAATTGGTGTATATAAGTTCCGTGGGTTGTTCCAAAATTTTAAAGTGCCTAACGTAGTAATTAAAATTAACAAATTCTTAGCCGTTAGACAATCATCCTTTTGAATTTTGCATGCACATTAGATGTAATCACGTTCGCATGCAACATCCCATCACTATAGACGCTCATTTTAAAGTCATAAATTACTAGCCATTATGAACTACACAATAAAAGACAATAGTTGTAAACCAACCAAGACTTAACCCTCCTGATAATGATTTGATGAATAAAATCAAAAGTTAACACGAAAATAAAAATGGAACAAGAAACGCATGGAACTTATATACACCAATTTGACCGAAATATTAAATAGACTGTTCACAAAATAAAATAAAAAACAATAAATAAATAAAAGTTTTAAAAAGCCTCATCAATTAAAAAAAACGTGCATTATTTTATAACATTTGCCTTATATATATATATATATATATATATATATATATATGAAGAAGAATGGAAAGGAATTAGAGAAGCAAAAAGCCAAATCAAAATTCTACCTGCTCTATCCTGAATATTGAGCTGTATACTCTTCACAATAGGTTTTACCTCTCCTAAAAGTTCGCTTTTAGTACACCTCTTATATATATATATATATATATATATATATATATATGAACTAAGTTCAAATATATTGATAACATGAACTTAAAACCAATATCTTTTTCAAAAGTGGACAATACAAACTAGAACTTTTATAAATAAAATCATATAAACATTAGAAA
The DNA here is from genome assembly GCA_963556195.1 of Sepiola atlantica. Lineage (NCBI taxonomy): Eukaryota > Metazoa > Mollusca > Cephalopoda > Sepiida > Sepiolidae > Sepiola > Sepiola atlantica. The sequence continues at coordinate 42,326,858 of OY744544.1, forward strand.
CAGTCTACATGGGTCAACCAACGTTTCGATGTCAGCGCATCTTGTTGAGACTGTAAAAGTCTGAACGAGATGTTCTGACATCGAAACGTTGATTGATCCATATAGACTGTTTCTAATGTTTATATAATTTTTATTTATAAATATAAATATATATAAATTATAGGTGCATTTCAATGACCAAAGAAAAAAAAATAAATCCATAACCAAACCTTTCATCTGATGTTACAATTTCTTCATTCTCATACGTCATCGAACCATCAAAATTTTGTCCTCTGTACTTTTAATCTGTATCATATATCAGCGAATACTTTTAATTCCACTTTGTCAAGATGATAAACAAAATAAAAACTCTAATATGTTTATATTGTATTTTTTTATTTTTTGTGTTTATTTTTTCCAAGTTGAATACTTTCCGACACGTGTTTCGCACCAGATATCAAGCGGAATATATAGTCTTCAACTTGAATCTGTTGTTCATCAGGGAAATTGTACACTATTAATGGGGGAAAAACAGGAAAAAAACACCTCGATTTCAAGACACGTGAAAAAGAGGATTAAAAAAAGTTCACAATGAGTCCTTGAAAAAGGTAACGGCAAATCAAAATACATCAAAATGTATGAAAAAAACTCCCATGAGGTATTGTAACAAAATTCAGCAACCCCCCCCCCCACCACCACCACCAGAAAGAAAAACTTAATTCCAAAAGCTTAACACGTTTCTCTTAGCCGTTTTTTACAGTTGAAATTCAACTGAGCCAGACCCCATCCAGCCTTCTGCAAAGTAAAAGCCTCAATGGAAGAAATCCCACGCAAGTAAACCCAAAGAAAAATCAATTGGCAAATTATTAACTCTAAACTTACATATTAGAGGGTTTTTTTGTTTGTCGTCTTGACAAAATGGAATTAAAAGTATTCGCTGATATATAAAAAAGATTGAAAGTGCAGAGGAAAAATGTTAGTGGTGATCGTTCAACAACATATGAGAATGAAGAAATTGTGAAATCAGATAAAAGGTATAGTTATGGATTGATTTTTTCCTTTGGTCATTGGAATACACCCATAATTTATATATGCTCTGTAGCTTGTAATATAACTTCATTGAGCTTGCAATTTGGAACATTTTCGGACATTATAGAAGGTATATACTTAAAAATATGTACTTTTTGTAAAACCACACAAATATATATATATATACACATACTAGTTGTACTTATCCGGTGTTGCCTGGTATGCAGTGAAGTCATTTTAGTTTTTAATTAATATTTATTTACCCACTTTTTACACTTATACAGAAAAAAAGAAAAAAATTTGTTTTAAGGGAGACAACCTGTTTTTATATTCTTCAATTACAAATATAAGTTATTCCTTTTGCAGAATTAAATTATTTCCAATGATTAGATAAAAAATTTCGGCACTTCTGCATTTCAACCGTCACTTTGACTTAATAATTGAAGAGTTCCATTCATTCCACCGAGTCAACCGATGTTGACTGTTTGTTGGATTTTCGTTTTAAATTATAAATCTTCGTTTTAAAAGATCACTGTTGACTATTTTGATAAAATTTTAATTCATACAATAAAAAAATCACTGACTATAATCACTGACTATTCATTTTAATGATAAATTTTGTTTTAAAAATCACTGTTGAGTATTTTGAGAAAGTTTTAATTCATACAATAAAAAAAACACATTTTTATTATTTTTATAAATTTTCAAATTATTAAATGAAATATTTTCATATTCAATAACGATACATTGTTTGTTGTTATTATTCTTGGCTGTTGATATTGTCATTTTGAATAAAAACATCTAATTCGGTTACTTCCGGTTGGTTGTCTGCCCCTGCCTTCAAAAGAGGAAAGCAAATTAAGTCCAAGTGACGGTTGAAATGCAGAAGTGCCAAAATTTCATAATATAGATGATCTGGACTGGACGAAGTAATTTTTTAAATAAATTGTAGTAAAGTACATTATGATATTGCCAATAACATGGTACAACAATAACAAATGCATATTGGCTAGTTAGAAACAAAGTTTGATTTGTCAGCTTAAATGCTACTTGGGTCTGACTTGGAAAATCTGACAAGATAACTTTATAAATATAGATAATATATTGTATACATATAAATTTGTCTCAGAAATGTACTTACACTAATATTTTATTGATGTTTACTTTTTGGAACGTGTATACTTAATGATAAATATGTCATAATTTTGTATATGTCTAAATTGTCATATATAAACTCTGGTTGGCACAATGGCCTGACCATGGAGTTGATTTAATACCTGCAGTATTCATTGGTATCTGATGAACTTGATTTATTTCACCTTTCATCTTACATAGATGAAAGGTGAAATAAATGAGGTGGTGTTTTTTATCTAGTTCGGATACTTTACCTATCTATATATTTGTTTTATTTGTTGCGTTTAAATTCTTGGAAGTGATATAAATAATGTGCTAATTTTATTTATCTCAACTTACTTTACTTATATACATATATATATATATATATATATATATATATACATATATATAATTAGTTTCAAGTTGACTTAACAAAAACATAAAACCAATTATATAATTGGCCTGAAGTAGGTGTGTCCTCCCATGTGTACCGTGTCAGGTTTGAACCTTTAACAATATGGATTCCAAATCGAACGCCATGAGAAAATCAGTTAAAATAGATTGTTTATAGTTTAAAAACAACGCTATTTTTTTTTTATTCAATTGTATATATTTAGATTTAAAGTAAGCTTTAATGTTGTCCAAAAAGTAATGACGTTTTTCTTTTAATTTTTCACTCGTTAAGATTCATTAACAGATAGAGAAATTTGCATGGTACAAATATAATATACATTTATATAGAGCAGATGTTTATAATATACATTTTATATAGAGGAGATGTTTGAAACTTTTAAAAGTTTTAAACTGTGTGCGATATCAAGCAAATTTTTGGTGAAAGAATTGTGGATTTCTATTCGCACAGTATAATGTTGCTTTACAGGGGTTTGGGCGGGGAAGTGTAACCCCTAACCATCTCAAGCTCAGGAATCTATATTTTAAACTCGGGAAACAAATGCAGGATTCCGTATAAGTTTCCAAGTTGAACTATAAAGTTCCCAAGTTTGAAAAGATACACACGAAGAAGGTCGGATGTTACATCTGCAAAAACGTTGTGAAAATGACAACAAAGATGAGAATAGTCGTCCGGATAATCCAAATAATATGAATTGATATTTTTTTTAAATGGCCATTACAAGATTTATTTTATCCTATTGCTAAGAAAATCAAAAAGATCCATTTCAATAAGTTGTATTAATTTTGTGATCTTTTACCAGTTTTATTTTCATTTTCATTCTAACAGTTTTATTTTCATTTTAACAGTTTTGCCTAAAAACACTATTACTTTCTGAACAACATTTGCTTACAGTTTAATTTATATTATTTCTATGAGAAAGAAAATACAATAAAAAGTCGTAGGTTATCTGATTACTTAATTTGAACTTATATATAAAGTAAAGATGCCTGTCTGTCCATACATCCGTTGTCAATGGTTGATCTTTGGGTAAAACCAATGACATCTAGAATCAGCAAGTTCCTGCAGATGTTCGAGCCTCATTTTTTTTCTTTTCTATTATGATCATGTATAATAAAATGTTGAGTAAAATGTTTTAACGGCATATCAACCTTTATGGTCATTTAATGCTGGAGAACATTTTTCTAAATAAATGGTTTTATTTTGTAAACGAATTATTAGAAGAACAATCATTGTACTATTTAACTCATAAACAGGATGAATGAGGGGATATATACCTTTTCCAAGTTTTATTATGTTCAACATATTTGATACCCAGGCAAATCTGCTAGTAATAATATATATATATATATATATATATATATATATATATATATATTAAAATTTAGTCAAAATATTTTGATTTAAGTAGAGTATAAATGTACAATAGAATAACTCACCTCTAGTAAATATAGGTAGAGTCGAAATACAGGCATTTAAATACTCCAAATACTGCAGTCATTGACATCAGCACAATGGTTGATACAAAATAAAATATTCCAAATCGTTTTAGAAACGATCGTACGCCAAATTTTGCTGTGTTTTAATTCTTGCAACTAATATAAATAATGTACTAATTTTATTTATCTCAACCTACTTATATATATATATGTATATATATGTATTTGTAGGTTTTTATAAGGAATGTATGTTTTCAATTTTATACTCCTTACAATACCCAAAAATTTCCAATTACAAGCTCAATGAAGTTGTATTACAAGATTCAGAGCATATGTACTATATTGATTAATTCCAATGACAACGCAAAAAGCAATCCGAAATCAAAATTTTCATTTGTTCTTTCAATTTATTATTTCCATATTCCGGTGGATATTTATCATTTCAATTTTCATCTTACATATAAACAAACAATTTTTTTTTTTTATTTAATCCTTATGTGTGTTTCTTGGAAGATTGGAACAAATTTACATATCAGAAGTCCAACCGTCAATCATCAAAGAATATCAGAATATGCAGTAAAATTGTAGCAACAACTTATATCATCACAGAACAGAAGAAAAAAACAAACAAAAAACAAGAAAAAGAGTAGGAGACTTTAAAATGAGTGTTCAAATAAAAGTCTGGTAATTTGTAGTGCATGGAAACAAACTCACGTGATGGAAAAGGCAGCAAAAACAAATAGAACCCCGACATCCCACCCTGGAAGAAAAACATTCAGAATTCGGAAGCAAACCCACCTACGTTCAAAACACGTGTCAGGATTAAATATGGAAAAATTGTTTTTTTGGGGGGATATAAGATGAAAATTGAAATAATAAATATCCACCGGAATATGGAAATAATAAATTGAAAGAACTAATGAAAATTATGATTTCGGATTGTTTTGTGCATGGTCATTGGAATGAATGAAAATTTTATATATATATATATATATATATATATATATATATTTCCAGATACACTGATAAGGCCAATCTTACTTGGCGAAATATTTGTTATTATTATAAACTAAAATGAAAGTTTATAAAAAAATTTTTTTAATCTGTTACGATTTTTCTTTTAAATTAATATCGCATCTTAAATATGCTTTTGAAGGTATTTTGCCTCTTTTCTTATTCTTAAATTTCTAATAGATGCTTACAAAAAAATATGAACTCTATATTTGATACCTATCCTGTGCGCATACGCGTCCTCGTATTTAAAAGTGGAAGAAAAAACAACCGACACCGCACGTCCATATTACACCAACAAGGACGGAGTAATCCAATAAGATCAGGATTTCCAGATACACTGATAAGGCCAATTTTACTTGGCGAAATATTTGTAATTATTATAAACTAAAATAAAAGTTTATAAAAAAAAAGAAAAAAATCTGTTACGATTTTTCTTTTAAATTAATATCGCATCTTAAGTATGCTTTTGAAGGTATTTTGCCTCTTTTCTTATTCTTAATATATATATATATATATATATATATATATATAACTGAATCACCTAATAAAATGAGAAATTAATCAGATTTTATTAAAGTTCAAAAACAAGGAGTGATACTGCGTCCTTTTGAACTTTAATAAAATCTGATTAATTTCTCATTTTATTATGTCATTCAATTAATATTATTGCTCTATACACTATATTGAGCTTTGTTTTTATCCTGATAGTCTACTGGTTAAATATATTATTTATATCTTTAAAGTACTATCTTACTCATATATATATATATATATATATATATATATATATATAATGCCAATCTTTTTAAAAAGTTTTGGCCATTTTATTAAATATTTTTTCTCGCAATACTAAATGCATTTTGAAAATTTCAGAACAAATTTCAGTAAAAAAAAACTTTTTAACATTAATCAACTGTTAAAATCTTTGTTAAAATAAACTTTGACAAAAATCTTGATGTCGAAATTATTCGAAATTAATTGTTACAAAAATAAAAGGAAAATCAAACCCGAGATAAGTTATCTCCCATTTAACAACATGACCTAAAAAAAAAGGATTCAAACGTCTTTACCCATTATATTTATTAGTTCAAACATAGTCGACATTTAAACTATATAAATTAATCTATTTTTTTATTATTCAAGTCAAACATTTATTCAAATTGAAAGTGAGCTTTAAATTTACTAGAAAACATAGACCAAACTTTTCTTACGACAGTCAACTTTTGAGATCAACATTTAATGCGGAAACCACCTTTAACAATGGTTCTTAACCCCATGTCAGTGGGCACTTAAAACTATGGATCACATCAAAAGTAAGGAACTTTTATTTTTTGAATTTATGATAATAGATATGTGCATCTAACAAAAACTCAGAATATGATTTCGCAATATGGCAGATTTATTATAAAGGTCAGCAGAGAAATTTAGTTGTTCGCAAGACGAAAATTCCGGAAATCTCAACAGAAATGATACACTAATAAAACCAAAGTAAAGGGAAATAACTCAGTGAATATTAATATTCTGGATTATCTCCCTTTGGTTTCTTCAAATTATGGCGCAAAGGTATACAAATTGATAGACGGCGTCGAAAAAGATGAATATAGGACGAAATCTCACCGGAGAAAAACTCACCACAAAAGTTCTGTTTTATTGCATCATTTTTTATTGATTGATATAGATTTTTAATTAAAAATAATAATAGAATAAACCAAGATACTTTTTTTTTAATGATAAGCTTTTAAAATAATTGTTTTAAATACAGTTACCTGAAACAAATGTCAAATATAATATCGCGTGAAAAGTTTTAATTACATGCATTCAAAATTTGTTTTCAAGAAAAAAGAAATCACTGGCACAAATGATGGTTCTTTCTTAGATTAGTGGCTCCATCAAAAAATGTTAATTATCTTTGAGTAGAATCAACTCAAACAACAAACGACAAAGATAACAAAAATTCTAGACTTTGAGGTTGTCTTAATGATTAATCTATATTTACTTGCCTCCCCACGAGGGCAGAGTTAAACATAAGTTCGGTTTTTAATGTGGGAAAATTCAGCTCCACAAAAAGAATTACTCTGGATTGGGACAAAAATTAGAAGGATTTATCCTTCACTGACCGAGGACAGAAAAGATGAAGTATAGTATCAAAACAGATACTATACTTTGACTTATTTATTTGCTACCGTAGTAAAAAAAATTGCTACCGTAGTAAAAAAAAGATATACAATGTAATACATTAGGTACAAGGCCATAAAAATGTAGGGCAAATGGGGTGTCGTTAGAATCATTGCAGTCACCACAATACCACATTTACTGTAGGAGCCATTCTACTTTAAAAATATCCCCCAAAAGGCCAATAGTCGAAACTAATTTACGATGAAAAGGTTTTGACAGGGGGTTATTGCTTCTAAACTTACTTTTATTTAAAACCAGATTTTAGTATAATCTTTTGGTACTGGTACAGCTTTTGAACCAGACAAAACAGACTTTTCGTTTGCCTTTTTTTCGACCGTTTACGTAAACAGCCAGATGCAGAAGCACTTATCCAATCAGAAGGCGATAAAAGCAGACGACAAGTTAAATTTTAAATTGATTAACTCGTAAATTGGCGCTTGTCAAGAATTTCCAACAGAGAAAATACGGTATAAAACAAGCAAAAAAAAACAAACAAATAGTCAACAAATAACTGTTACCAAAGGCACTAAAAGTAGGTTAGTTTAAGATTAGGGAGAAAAAAAACGGTTCGGTTTTTGTCTGGTTCAAAAGCTAGACAAGTACCGAAAATAAAAACGAAATTTTTTTTTAATTTAACTTTCTTGGGAAAAAAAAAATTGGTAAAAATCTAGTATAGCGGCCGTGCTGTGCGGGCCGTGCGCAAAATTTCTATCGGGCTCGTTTTGCACATGCGCAGAATTCAATCTGCTCGCTCGCGCAAATATGATAAAAACGAACCCGTGTTGATGAAAAGGAACTGTAATAAAAACGAACCCGTGTTATTGAAAAGGAAAATGTTAAAGCTAAAACAAAAAGTGGTTATTTTTAACAAGCTATCGCGCTAAATAAAAACACACGTGTTAAAACAAAAAGTCCGGATAATGTGAAAACCGCTGTAAATAAAAAAAATCGTCGCAACTCGCTCAAAATAAAGTGGTTATTTTTAACAATAGGGATTTTTCGTTTTGGTGTTTATTCTTCACTTTTAGCGTTGCGACGTGTTTCCGTTTTTATTTGTTTATTTCCCCTATTGTTAAAAATAACCACTTCATTTTGAGCGCGCTCAAATTTTTTTATTTACAGCTGTTTTCAACCACTTCATTTTGAGCGCGCTCAAAATGAAGTGGTTGAAAACAGCTGTAAATAAAAAAATTTGAGCGCGCTCAAAATGAAGTGGTTGAAAACAGCTGTAAATAAAAAAATTTAAAAATCATCGCAACTCGCTCAAAATGAAGTGGTTATTTTTAACAATAGGGGAAATAAACAAATAAAAACGGAAACACGTCGCAACGCTAAAAGTGAAGAATAAACACCAAAACGAAAAATCCCTATTGTTAAAAATAACCACTTTATTTTGAGCGAGTTGCGACGATTTTTTATTTATTTTTATTTACAGCGGTTTTCACATTATCCGGACTTTTTGTTTTAGTTTTAACACGTGTGTTTTTATTACAGTTCCTTTTCATCAACACGGGTTCGTTTTTATCATATTTGCGCGAGCGAGCAGATTGAATTCTGCGCATGTGCAAAACGAGCCCGATAGAAATTTTGCGCACAGCACGGCCGCTATACTAGATTTTTACCAAAAAATTATAAAAGTTATTTCATTAATTTTTTTGTCAAAAAATAAATATTTTTTCATAAAAATAAATACAGTGTTTTTCAGGCTATAAATGTTTCATTATTTTTTTCTCGTTGGAACGCCGCCTTGTTTTCATTTTAACGCTGGTTCGTTTTCATTCGGCCCTTTCTGGCTATTTACGTAATTCTGTGTCGGCAAAAGTCGGTTTTGTCTAGTTCAAAAGCTTTACCAGTGCCATTTTTTTTTTAATATAAAGTTATAGCAAGTTTAATCGTCTTTGCGGAACCCGGGTCCGGACAAGACGACAGAGAAAAGAAACATGGCTGATACTTAAATAAATCAACAAGGGAGATAATTCATTTTGTTGTTGTTTTTGAAACAAAACAAAAAGGGGGGGGGGGGCAACATTTTCTCATAAGGGACATCGGTAGCGAGTTGCAACAACAGTAAAGAAAAACATCATTTTATCATGTTTTACCAAATGGTAAAACATGATAAAATATTTTTTCTTTTCTTTTGATTACCTACAGGTTATTACAACTTGCTAATCCTGTCCCTTACTCAGAAAATGTTATTCTATTTGTAAAAAAAAAAAATTATCTACCTTACTGCCTTATTTTGTTCAAAAGCAGCAGCAGCAATGTTGTATTTATGTATCAACTCTTGATTGGACAAAATCTCTGATCAGTAGATATTTTTGGCCAATCAGAGAATTCCAACATGTACCATAAAAACACAAACACACAACTTTCTTTCTCTTTTTCCTCTTTTGTTCCAGAGACAACAGGCGTGCATACAACACAATCCACTCTAGCCCCTTTTTGGGTAAAGGACCTCAATAGACACAACGAGAGACTTTCACGGACTACTAAACAGTGTCAGCATATACAGATTGTTAACTAAACTCTCTTGCACACAAATTAGTACTACATCCTCTAATAAAAACAGGCACGCTACTACACACACACATCTTCATGACTAAATTTTTACATACAAACACACACACGGCGACAGCCGAAACAAACATGTGTACTTAATTTCTCCTTATACACAAAACACCTTCCTTTCTCCAGAACGTTCTCAGACTCTTTGAACTCTCATCCTTTATTGACACTAACTTCGCATTGTCTTAAGTTGTCAATAAAAATTAATTTTTTATTGGTAGACTTTGTCATTCTTTCCTTTGATAAGGTCCTATCCTCTTATATTTATATCTTTCTTTTGTCGGCCGTCTTGCTTTGCCCGAATTTCCTAAGCCAAAGATGATCAGAATTCGTCGATGGAACCACAAATCTAGAAAAGAACCAAATTTACTAATATTCAAAAAGCTAAGATGTAAAAGATTATTTTTGTTTAATTCATTTTGTGTACATTCTAATAAAATATATATCATTTGTTATAGAGAAATTAGAATTGTATTATTGTTAAAAAAAATAAATGACATGCTACTAAATATTTTTTTCTTCGGCAGTTGAAGTGTTGACTATTTAAGGCAGTGACAATTTGATTGCAAAGTCAATAGTGTCATTTGTTAAGCGCTACTAATTGACTATTGAATCAAAATCAGACATCTTCAGAATGGTAAAAATCTTTAGCAAAAGATGGCACTTTATTGCAAATGGAAACAGAGCACCAACTCATAGAAATCGGTTATTAAGACAACAGAGGAGCGGTCAAATATGCACGTTTTCTTTTGGTTTAAAAACAAATGAACCATAATACTTGACTCTTTAATTCAAGCAAAAAATTACTTTGATCAATTAGACTTGAAGCACCCCAGAATCAGCAAATACCAAAAGGACACATTTGGGGTTGACACAGGTTTCTTTTACCTCTGGTTGAACTATAACAAACAATACTAGCACACTTTACAGTTTGTTTGTTTTTTTAAATTAAAAAAAAGTTTTATTTATAAAATGAAAAACAAAACAATATGCATATTGGCCTTCATAGAATAGTTTTAATTTTTTTTAAGTTTTATTTACAAAACAAACAAAAAAGTTAAACTTTTTATTAAACAAAATGTGTAGTTTTGTAAACCATCTTGGTACAAAACCCACTTTAAACTATTTTTTTAAATAAAACGTGTGTATCTTTCTTTTTTGAATTCAAAATTTATTTTCTTTATAAATCTCCAAAGTTTACAAAACAAAACGTTTTGTAAGGAAAGCTTCTTTTTTTTTAAAGAAAATCTGCAAAGTATGCACGTATTGTTTGTTTATAGTTCAACCAGAAGTAAAAGAAACCAGTGTCAAACCAAAATGTGTCCTTTTCGTATTTGCTGATTCTGGGGTGCCTCAGGTCTAATTGATCCAATTACTTTTTATTTGCTGTTTAATCCATTATTAATAGATATAAAAATGGTCAACATCTTTTTACATAGTGGACATTCGAAATTCAAAAGTGATTTTAAAGGTTTCAAAATCACTTTCAAATTTCAAAGGGTCATGTGATGTGCTTACAACCTCCATGCACATAGTTTACCTGAATTTATACATCAGGAAAGTAAGTTACATTAGAAAAGTAATAATTCTTTTCCTGCTTAAATTCAGCGATCTCCAGTAGCCTGCCTATTTTCTTTTTAAATAAACCAGCAATAGCAGACAGGCAGTCATTATGAAATCGCAAAGAGGGTGTAGCAGTGACAGACTATTTTGTAACTATTTCTTTTTGCAGAGAGTTATTGCATGGAGGTGTACTTGGTTATGTATTGACCAATCAGACAACTCCACGTAGTAATCCTCTAATGAACTATTTACAGCTTTGTGCAGACAGAATAGGATAGACGTTTAATTGCCGGCAACGAAATAACATCATCTTCTTTTTTTCCACTGAGTGGCATTAGACCAGGCTAGTCAGACGGCAAGGACTGCTATCATACAGTGTCACCCACATGGCTCACACATAAAATAACATACATACATACACACACTCTCTTCTTTTAGACTAATTAATTTTCACGTTTTTGCAAATTAACTATTTTCTGTCCAGATATTTGTGCACATAACATGAAGTTTCAACTGTATATATTGTTAATATATATTTTGAAATACTCTATATAAAGTAGAGAGCAAAGACCCAAACACAGTTATTTGTATGCCTAATTTGCATAACTATTTTTAAACACTTTAAATAAATGTTTGCCGCAATTCATTTGTAATTTATTGTCCTATTTCTCCATATATATGCAATAGTTTTACAATGATTTAATAAAATAAAGAAAAATTACAAAAACTTTTCTTAAAATATTATGTTCATTAATTTTCAAAGGAGATAATTTAAATGAAAATTATTAGCTTTTAAAAATTACAATAGATTTCTATTGAATATATGTAATGTAAGTTATACATTTAAAAAGAATATTTAGAGCGAGATGATAGCCACCAGATGGTGGGTAGTTTTGTTTTTTTGTATTTATATAAATGTCTAAAACTCGACAATCTTTATGTTGAACTCAGGAATCTGTACAGAATTTCGAACAGAACTCTTTATTTAATCCACAGTGGAAGCGTGCCCTTGTTCTGTGAGCCATGACTGGATAGAAGTTTTAAGTAATTCATAATTGTATTCTTAGTAGAGGTTACATCGGCCAAAACGTTTTGAGAATAACATCCAAGATGTGAACAATAGTCTGAAAAATCCAAACAATCCAAATTATCAATCCTCATCTCAAAAACTCAAAAACATAATATTAATTCTTTGTAAACAACTTTGCTTACAGAAATGAGCAATTAGCATTCTCATATTTTGGAAATATGGTGTGTTCGATTAACTTGGTCTTCGTTTTAATAATTTTCAAACAAAGCTTCATTCTTTGCTTTGTTCCCATTTAGCGTTCTTCTTTTTGTTTATCATTTGCATAAGAATTTGTTAGGAGTCCGGCACTTGGAATTTTACTCGGTCACTTAGAAGTCAACGAGTTCTCTACACTATTAAAAATGGATTAAAATGGCTGATTGTGCGTATACTATCATAGCTCTTTCATATTCGAAAGTGATTTTGAAGCCTTTAAACTGGCGAATAGAAAGTAATTTGGGGTATTAGAATTAAAGTTTAAATTAGTTTGTGGAACCTTGTTCCAGCAGTAGTAGCAACAACAACAGCAGCAGCAGCAGATAACCGATCTCTGTAAAATATTCAATGTTTATTGGTTGAAATACTTAATACTGATTGGTCAATTTTATAAAAATACTCAATCTCGATTAGTTACCAATACCGGACTTCAACAAATCAGAAAGAGTCGCCCAGAGAGACGATCCCTTATTAGGATTGGCTACATAAGTGAGAACCCAAGCACAGCCAGCAGTGGGAGACTCAACATGCTACACGAACCTATGTCATTCATAACACAGTGTTATGAACTGCTATACAAAACACAGTGTTATCAACTGCTATATCTTGTGGGCAAACTAAATCTAGTCTTGGCTGCTTGGCTACAGGCATCTTGACAAATAACACAAGACAGTCATGAACTACTAAATATAGCAACAGCTTATACACACAGTCTCACAAACTCACTCACAAGTTCACACATACGGATAAAACAAAGCTTTCTTCGTCTAAACCCTTTGAACTCTTCTTGATTTTTACTTTTGGTTGTTCTATCACGTCCTAAATAAAGTTGATATATTCATGGAAAGACTTTGCTATTAGTTTTAGTATCGCCTTATCCTCTACAAGTTGTGCAAACCAAAAGAAAACATTATCGAATGTGCCCCTGTCATATAAAAGAACAAAAAAATAAATGACATGCATATGACGAAATATATTTTTCTTTTGGTGCCTTGTAAATGGACGTTGTTTAACTGTAGCACCCCTTTTTATATTATCATGCGTTTTTTTTTTCAAATTCTAAAGCTGCTTTTTAATCGAATTTTTTTATTTTATGATGAAAGTAATTTCAATCATTTTTTTACAATTTATTAAAAAGAGTGTTATTTATTAATTTATCGTTAAAATCGTGTTGTCTCGCATTCATTTTTTTACTTGAATATTTCACTTTGTTTAATGTTAATATTTAACTTCTTTTAAAATCTTTTTAGTTTGATTTTTTGTTTATAAATAAGATTTTTTCATAGTTAAAATATCAAAGCGAATGAAAAAAACCTTTTGTTTTTAATATATATATTTTACTTAAATATTTTAACAGATTGGTAAACATGCAAAATTCTGTAAATCTCTGAAACAGCACTTCCACAAGCTAAAGTCACCGCAAGTCTCATTAGATCAATCTGGAATAACTAAATCTATTTTTATAATACTGGTTTTTTTTTTATTAGTGAAATATAACATCAAGGAAATAGAATGTAACCATTCGAGTTTTTTTTTGTTTTGTCTTTTGTTGGATTTGTTTGTTTTTTCAGAAGAAAAAACAAGAAATTCTAACCATTTTTGAGGTTTTGTTTTTTCATAAAAAAAATTTGAAGTTTTTTGTTTGTTTTTTTTGTTTTCTTATTGTTTTTAGAAAGAAAATGAAAATGTAACTATTGAAGAATTTTTTTTGTAGAAAGAATGAAAACCATTCAACATTTTTTTTACATAAAGAAAGAGAATGTACCCATTTGAGTTTTTATATTTTTATAAAGAAAGAATTTGTAACCATGTTTGAGGTTTTGTTTTTTCATAAAGAAAGAAAATATAACCATTTGAAGTTTTTTGTTGTTTTTTTTTTCAGAAAAAAAATAACAAATGTAACCATTCGTTTTTTTTTTTAGTTTTTCAACAAAAGCAAAAACAAATGTAACCATTCGAAATTTTTTTAGTTTTAAAAAAAAAAAAGAAATGTAGCCATTCGAATTTTTTTTTAGTTTTTCAAAAAAAAAAAAGAAACGTAGCCATTCAAGGTTTTATATTTTTATAAAAAACGAAATGACTATTTTTGAGGTTTTGTTTTCCATAAACTAAGAAAATTATACCATTTGAAGTAAAAAATCTAAAACAAAAACAATTTCATAAATAATAATTTCCTCATCTTTTCTCACTTAATTGAAATATAATTTTTTTTAAATTTAAGACAAATGTAACTTTTAAAACACACAATAAATTTCTAATCACAAAACAAAAATACAGAAAAAATGATTGATATAATTTAGAAAAAGTTTGAAATTATACAACATTTCACTATTATTTTTAAATAACTGTAATTCAATCAGAACAGTATGTCATTCAATAACATAAGTAAATCAGAAATAATTTGATTTTAAGCAATTAACAATATGGACGAATTTCAAGTTCAAAAGAATCATGAGAAAAACAATTACAAAACCAGAAAGAAATGAGGAATTTTAGAATCCTTTTGACCAGATAAACATACTTGATACTCTTCATTGGTGAAAAGAAAAAATTGGCATCAGATGATTGGGGGGGGGGACGACTTCAATATAAATATACATAAGATAAATGACAATTTTTGTCGGTTTAATCTTCTGTCCAATTTTTCGTGTTTGCTGAAAATAAATATACGTAACATGAAAAATTAACTTCTTGTAGTCAGAAACGATCTGATTCAAGACAACAGATCTTGCATGCACAAAGGCTCGATATCCTTTCAGATAGACCTTTATAACAATAATAAATAATTAATTTAAAAAATAATAATTAAAACCATTACGATAAGCCCCTTTTAATGTTCTATTATTGTTAATATATATATATACATATATATATAGCAAGTAATAATATAAAATCAAACTTATATATTTCAGATCGATTCGAATAGGAATCAATTTCAAAAAGTACAAGTTAAACTCAATGTTTAATATTTAAAATGTCCAATAGAGCTTATAATAAATAAAATATTACATTCAAAATTTTATAATTTTATGATTTAATAACAATTTTGGAACAAAATAACTTTTACACATGGTTCTACAGGAGTCGGGAGTAAACATAGATAATCCGTGATGCTTACTACAATATCCCCCTTCATCAGAAAGTCGAAAAGAAGATCCATTCAAAGGCAATCCAGAGAATATCATAAAAATATGGCACATGGATGATCAGAAGATTCAAACAAACATAAAAAGTCAAATACAGAAGAAATGTCCAACAGAAAACAATAAAACCCAGTGAAAAGAAACAAATAATAATTCATATGAAAAAATAATGACAGCATTCCCAACTACATTAGTAAGAGCATAATATATTTCTTTATTTATATGTTGACTAACCGTCTATAAGAAAAAGTGGTAAATGTATTCAAACCCACGAGTTTGATTTGCCTATTGCATCAGAAACTGTATATATGGCTAATCAACATATAATTGTATATACATATATATATATTGAAGCAAACATTATTAAAAAATAACATAATTATTCTGCTTAATTGTACCTTTTTTATTTTTTCAATTTTTCTAATGATCTTTTTTGTGTTAAAGTGATACATATGGAACATACATTAATTTTTTTATTTTAACACAAAAAGATTAGAAAAATTGAAGAATAAATAAATAAATAAAAAAGGTATAATTAAGCAAAAAAATCTTATTTTTAATGTTTGCTTAAATTTAAAAAATGCTCCCTAAATACACACAAATATATATATATATATATATAGTACGTCAATGAAAATTAATAAGACCTGCAAATGGAAGCAAATCGGTATTTTCAGTTGTTCAAAACAAGGAGCTGTTTAGTTAATAAAAACATTTATTTTTCATCTCTTTCTTTCCTTAAACCAGGCTTTTCAAAGATTAAAATCTTATCATCTTATCATCTGAAAATACCGATTTGCTTCCATTTGCAGGTCTTATTAATTTTCATTGACGTACTATATTTTTGCTCTATCCAGTATATTGAGCTTTCCTTATTTCACAATAGGTTCAACTCTCTAAAAGTTTACCTTTTAGTTATAATTTACATATATATATATATATATATATATATATATATATATATAGCAAAATCATGAGTTACCACGACAGAGATTAATCCATATATGTTCTTTAAAAAATTAAAAAACACATAATATCAAATCTCCAGGATATGCTTAAAATCTGCAGTTAAAAATAAGCTCAATAGTTTATATCAATCAGATCTTTCATATATTAATAATTCATATTTCAAAAGTTCAAAATATTAATAATGATTTCAAATATTTTAACTATGCTCCAGGAATAAATATTCAGCTATATGAACATATAATCCTCCTAACTTTGAACTGTTCTGTAATGATTTCTGGTATGTCCAGATAATATTACCAGTAATTGAAATTGATAAATTTTAATATGCTGATGAAGAAAATCATATACGTTCTGTATTTTGACTTAAATATAATTTTACTAATAAAAATGTTTCTTTAGAAACATACGTATATGAAACGTGACATGGTTGAACAGTGATTCTCGGGGCATAATTCAAATATTTCAAATATTTTAAATCATAATTAAAATGCTTTGACCTTTTGAAACATACACTATATTATATATATATATATATATATATATATATATATATATACATACACACACAAAGGCCTTATCAATGTGTTGATAATGCATTGATAAGGATTTCTAAAATATAATATACAATTTTCACAATGGCTCTAATGAACCATAACATTTTATTATTTCTAACACTTTGCCAGAATTAGTTTATGCTCTTCAAGAAATTGTTTCAACAATGGATAAAGACCAGAAATAAATTTAACTTTTTAGAATGTGGAATTCATGCCATGTGCCATACAGGATGTCCAGTAACAAAACATATAGAGAAAAAAGAAGTACAAAAACATTAAAAATTTGTCATATTTATTTGATAAGATTTTACCTTGAAATATGATAACCACTTAACATCTGAGTTGTTTTATTTTCAAAATACGCATTGATAAGGCTTTCTAAAATGGAATAATGTAAAATCCTTCAATGGACCATAGCATTTTATTATATATATATATATATATATATATATATAGGTACAGAAAAAGTAGTACAACATTCGTACCGTCGGTTTCAAGCACGGAAGGACTTAGCCATCCGGCTCTCTTCAGAGATGACAACAGAAGCTGAAGAGAGCCGGATGGCTAAGTCCTTCCGTGCTTGAAACCGACGGTACGAATGTTGTACTAATTTTTCTGTACCAAAATAAATAAATATTATGCTCTTAATTTTTTATTTTAATTCTTAATTAATCGAGCACTCTGCTGGGATTTTTCTTACTATATTACAAAGAAGTTTATATATATATATATATATATATATATATATATATATATATATATATATATTATAATTGAACAAGTTCAAATGTATTGATAAAATGAATTTAAAACAATTTGTTTTTCAAAAATGCTCAATACAAGGTAGAGCTTTATAAATACACATTATATAAACATTTAAAATGGCCTACATAAATACACTTATATTTCAGTACTCATTGTACCTCATCGGGACCAAAAGTTTTGCAATAAAAATAATTTGTCCAAAAAAAAAGAAGAGAAGTAGAGATTTCAAACGGTATAATTTCACAATCAGTAGCAGCCGCTTTTCAAAAGCCAACACAGTCATTAAGCTTAAATCCATACAGTTGGAGAGGATGACGTGTCAAAACATGTCACTTTTTTATTTATAAGTTTATATACACTACTAGTTTAGGAGTTGACTTTTTTTTTGTATAATTTTTAAACAAATTTCAAAGTCTGAATTACTTACGGTTGATTGGGTTGTTAAAAGTTTAAATAATGGTAATTCATAATTCAGTTTTTTGCAGTATTTGACCGTGAATTATTATTTTCTTTAAATTTATATTGAATAAAGATCAGTTTCAGGATAAATCGAATCGTGTTCTTTTCTTTTCTTTTTTTACATGCAATTTTTAAAGTTTTCTAATGCTTTGTTTTAAATATTTACAATATCGTATGGTCAACATGTTTTGATATTTTGGATAACTTTAGTAAAGGTGTTTTTTGTTTACAAGAAATAATACATTTGCACCAAGCTTTATAATAAAGTAATGGATTTATTATATTACGTGATCATTAATTAATAAATACTGAAAATTTCATTAAAATTGGTTGATTTCCTGAATTTTGATGGATTATTTAGTGAATGGAGAAGTCGAAATGCGTTCTTATTGTTATTACGACGGCCATTGTTTTGACACGCAATGCAGTGACGTCAGAGGGGCGCAAGAAGTTAGTTGCTTGGCCTTGTCAACTCTCGGTGGCCATGACCCGACTCAAAGTCAGCAGCAAATGGTGTTCGGTCAGATTTAGTTCCTGATATTAAACTTCATCCGTAATATAACTTCCGGCGAGAGTTTCAGTTTCCCAAATTTATTAATTCATTTATTAAATTGTTAGGTGAAAGTACAGAATAGTTAACAAAGATCTCATGTTAAGAATGGCTTTCTAAATAATAACGTTATTATTACAACACGATCTGTAAACTGCGAAAGATTATTTAAAAAGCCATTCTTAACATGGGGAGGGGCTTTGTTAACTATTCTGTACTTTCATCCAATAATTTAATAAATAAATTAGTAAATAAAAATTAATACAAAACTTGGCAAACCAGAAGAGTAAGCGACCCAAAACAGGAAGGTTTTAATATTAGGAACTAAATCTGACTGAACACCGTTTGCTGCTGACTTTGAGTCGGATACTTTTCTGGTTTGCTCAACTTTGTATACTACAAGTATATACATTTATGTCTGACCCACGTACGTGAAACGTGATGAGAATGTGCGTGGAAAAATTATTAGTTCACACATCAAAGTACGGCTACTGTGCTGCCCAACTCTATGAACATGTGAAAAATAAAACAGGGTGCAAGTTTAGAATTCGACCGACATGAAAAAAAAAAAAGAAATAGATAACTCCAACTTGGCCGACAAACACGATGTCAAATACGAGTCGATATATCGACAATCTTCATTTACCTATAAAATTTGATTTTCTTTCGTAAAAAAAAACAAACTATTTGATCAATTTACGTGATTTTTGGTATACAATAAATGCTTTTCGTCACGGCTATGTACATCATAAAGATATTTTTTATTTTTTTATTTTCACGTCAGTCGAATTCTAAACGTGCACCAAAAGCAGCAGTATCTCCTTTCTTGTAAATAAACATTAAATTTACACATTAAAAACTTGTTTCTGAAATGATATGATATTAAAATGTGAAATAAACTTTACTCAAGTCATAAGTATTTCTGTTTATCATCCATGGTGACGTTTTTTCTCTCTGAATTCTATGATAGTTTAAAGGTATATTTTTTTTTAAATAGAAATAAATCACTTTAATATGTATTTCTATTAAGGTTATCGGATTGACATCCTTTATGTTATCAACAAACGGCGTAAAGACAAAAACAGAAACCAACCCGAATTCACTTCAACAACAAATGCTGAAACTGGGGCCATAAAAATCAGCTCCCAGACACAGTCAAACAAAAAGGCGCAAAAAAGCCGAAAATGTTGATCACGTGACATGCTCTGTACTATGTCCACCAAACTACTGTGAAATAATATAAAAGCAGACTGTTCAACAAACTCTTTCTCTTTTCTCTACCCCTCGCCTTTGGGCGAGAGACTAGAGGTGGCGCCATGCGCGTCGGCTGACTACTAAACATACACACACACACACACACATACACAAAGGCTTACACTCTTATTATTCTTCAACGCATGCAACCACACACTGTTGACAAAGAAACAAACACATACAAATGCCTAAACGAATTATCAACTCTCATGCATACACATTCGTACAACCACGAACAAAAGGTGACACGCACATTCACACATTTCGACGTACTAACGCCAAGCCTCACACATGGCTACACTACACACACACACACACATACACACATACAAACATGTTCGCACACACGTGCTTACTACTATTCTCGGAACTGACTTCAAACGAACATTTCAGACTAACATTTTACCATGTAAGATTTGTACATATATGAATATTTTGTGTTACCTTTAAATTATGTTTGATTCTTCCTTCAACTTATGCATGCTTTATCTTTAATTCAACTTTCATGTTTTTCCATGTTTTTACTCTTTTAAACATTTCTTTAAACAATCTAAATGTAAACGTAGATCTTAGCGTTTTCTCTAAGACACAATATCTACTAAGCTAATGTCTGCGCACCTACAAGGTAATCTGAATCAAATGACCAATGAACGCTAGAGTATTCTCCCTTTAATCTATTTAATGTGGGAACAAAAAAGGAAGGGAAAAAAGATACATGCTGATTGTGGGTGCCGGCCTTCAGGTAGGGTGGAGATATGAGCCGAGAGAAAGGGGTGATATTTATGTATGTTCAGGAATGGGTTGAGAGGTAATCACACGTGTATTAATTGAGGTTCTACCTCTCACCGGGAGTGTGTTATTGTGTTATTGTGTTATTGTGTTCTAGAGCTTAGTGGTGACCAGAGGTAGTGCGTTATTTGACTCACTATAGACCAGACGCTGGATGCTCCATCAGAGAAATCCGTTCTCTGCCCCATTACATATTGTTACCAAACCTATTGGTTGAGTCGCTAAGGAAGCATTTCCTTTTGCAACCCACCCTCAACTGCTGCCTCGGCCCCTTCCAGGGTATTGACTCAGGAAGATTTTTCCTACATAAATGAAGAACAGAAAATTTGAAATATTTACGAATATATTTTTTAAAGACAATTGATTATTATATTAATAATATTTTATTTTAATTTAATACTAGCTGGCTTTTCCAGTTTGCTATCGTTTCGCAAAATTTGCTACTTGAAATACTTGAAACCAAAATTTTAAATAATAAACATTTCATTCATAAGACTAAAACTTTCACATTTATTCATATAAACAGATAAACATGAACATGCTGGTAATTTTGAAACAAATTTTTTTATCTTTTTGAACTTACAATTTAGTTGTTGGAAATCACGTCAGTCTCCCTAAAGTCTGGAAACAAACTTTTAAATACAAATGTGAAACGTTTGGTCCACAGGACAGTATCGTTAATAGGAGAGAGGAGGGGCGGGGGCGAGTAACGCAGCCTTTCCCTACTTTTCTCTGCTCGCTTATGCCTGTCGGTAAGAATTCTAGTGAGCGGTGTTAGTTTTATTAAAAAAAAGTTGTTTTTTTAGTAAGTTATTAATTTTTATTATTAAATACCTTTAATTAATTACTGTTTATATCGACAAACTATTGCCTATATATAGACAAAATAATACAATAAAATTACAAATGAATAACATCAAACATTAATTAATTATGGACTGTTTAAAAAATAGGTATGCAAATTAGGCATTCAAATAAGCGTCTTTGCATAGTTCGTCTGTGCTATACATAGAATATTTCAAAATACTATGTTGTAATATTGATTTAAATGTAAATAACCCGTTTTTATGGTAATATGCGAGTTATGAATGAAAAAAATTTTGCATTTATTCATTTTGATAATAATAAAAACTTAATACCTGTTATCAGGTTTCACTTTAAAAATATGCATTGATAAGGCTTTCTGAAATATAATAATGCCAATTTCCACAATGCCTCTAATAAACCATAACATTTTATTATTTCTACATTTGGTCGAAGCTGTCAAATAATTATTTCAACAACAAATAAAAGTAGAAAAAAATGAGGAATTGAAACCACGTGACAGACCTGATATCTAGTAATAATAGATACAGAGAAAAGAAGAAGAAATGATAATGATAAAAAAGAAGACTATACTCAATTATGCCTGAAAAAGAGATGTTATCTCGAAATATTGTTAAATATAATAGCTATTTAATATTATTGGACAAGTATTTTTATACTACAATTTTTATTTATTTACTTTTGTTTTGTATATATTTAAGGACAGGTGAAGCGCTTTTTAGCCTTGCTAGGTAATCACCTAGAGATTGTTTCCTGATAAAAGCACTGGTCCCCATCACCTCACTGGCTTGGTGTTAGAAACGACATCCAGCCTATAAAAATTTTGTCTCAGCTAAGGAAATGATTTCCAAAAACAATCTGTTGCATTTCAAGTTATGTAGTTTGAATAATGACATGGCCAAAAATAGGTTACTTTGGAAGTTAATTTCTAAAAGCTATCCAACACATACACGCATGTAAGACGGACATTAAACCGAATACGATGATGATATTAATATATTTATTTACTATTGTTTTGTATATATTAATATACTAATGGACAACTGTTTTTTATATAACATTGATTGATCATTTATAGAATTGTCTTTTCATTTTACATTTTTGAATTAGTTAATCTTGGCTTGGATAGCAGAGCAAGTATTTGTTTGTGTCTGCATTTACCTATAAATTCTTGTTCAATAAATTAATTTGCTTTTTTGAAGTTCATGATTTAATATTTTTCATCAAAACATAATTTACAGTTTCTACTATTTATAATGAAAAGAGGAGATAATTCTAGATGTGCTATGGAATATTATGAGACTATCATCCTTATAAATACCAATATTTTTATTTTGATTATAGATGAAAGCTTATAATTATTGTTATAGTGATCAACCCTATTGCGTCACTACATGGACTCTTCCCAACACAATGAATAGTGATAACAGAGATAGTCACTATGACTAATCCAGAATCAGTCTCTGGCAACACATTACTTCTGTACTTTTATCAATACATACTCTTCTTAACTACCTCCTTGTTGTCTTATTTCTTTTCGACCCTTTAAGGCAACAACAACAATATATATATATATATATATATATATATTCTTGTTAACTCTTGGATCCCAGTCATGACATCAAAGTTTGCAGTTTCGTCTTTTTTTAGTTCATTTTTTGTGGACATTTTGTGGTTTTAAATCCGTATTTAGTACTTGTATTTCTGTTGTTGTTATCATTATTTTTCAGTCGTAACCTTTTAATAAGGTTTTCTTTCATCATTAAAATGACTATGTACCGTTATGTCTTTTAATGAGTAGTCTATATTCATCTCTTCTAGTTTGGCAGATACCAGTTTTTAACTACAAATACTGAATATTAGTACAAACACTGCAAAAAGAACTCAACCAATTAGATCACTCAAAATCAAGCAAAACCAAACCGAGACAGCAGATCTTGCACAAAGTTGTCGTTCCTGTCTCTTTGTTTATGAACTCATCCTAGGCTTTTGAAGATCAATCCTCATAAACATATATATTCTGAAATTACTCAGTCTACCTGGATACATATATTTCATTTTGATCAATAATATCGTGGGGTATGCATTTGCACTGGACATCCATGAAAAGGAAATACAATATTTTGTTTTATTTTATTTTATTTATAACTTTAAAAAGTAAAAATTAAAAAATAATAGAAACAGAAATATGGGGTTCAGGGTTTGGAGCAGGAGTAGAGAAGGGCATTCATTCATACCCGGAAAACACCGAGTGTGCCTCGAGGGGGTCAAAGACTAAAAATTTACCAGATCTTTTTTCAATTAATATCACTTTACTTATTTTATTTTCCGCTCAAGGATGTTAGACACAAGGTATGGTGTTAAGTTGAAAAGCCAGTGTACTAAGATTAGCACAGTCTGGCCTACAAAAAATGCCTGAGCAGCCCTGTCAGCATTCCTTGACAGGGGATTAGTGATAAACTAACCCCTTCTCAAAGAGAAGGTAAAGCCTGGGAGGGTGGACCTCCTGAGACTGAACAAGACCATATCTCAGCCCGACATTAACAAAGTCACTGTCAAACTGATTGTCGAGAATGTATCCCCGGACGTGTCTGAAATACTTTATTTATATCTCCTCCCACCCAACCAATGCGTAGTACATCACTGGATCCCACCCAAAAAATTGAACATTATAAAATGTAAAAAAATAACGATAAAAAAGGTAATTATGGGCTGGGACAGAAGGTCATAGGGTTCCTCATTCTTCAATCCTGCTTGTATATATAAAACAATTTGAATGATAAAAATATTTTTTAAGCTGAATGATTTAAAAACGATCAAGCATTTTTAAAATTCCCCCCACCCCAAATTATGATAGGAAAAAGGGGTTATGAATTATACATGGATAAACAAGGACATGGGTCGTGGGGTGTAGATATCGCAAAACAATTAAAACTTTCAGCAACACGAGCAGTAGACAGCAGGAGGGTCCTTTTAATCATGGTCGTGGTCCCTGTTCTTCGGTTGTTCGAAATACATGAAATCCTACAAAAGATAAAAATAATTTTTCAAATAAAAACAAAGTATACGTAAGTAAGGGAGAGATGGAACAAGAGAGAGGGAGATAGAGAGAGAGATGGAACAAGAGAGAGGGAGATAGAGAGAGAGATGGAACAAGAATGAGATAGAGAGATAGATGGAAGAGAGAGAGAGAGAGATGGAACAGAGAGAGAGGGAGATAGAGAGAGAGATGGAACAAGAGAGAGGGAGATAGAGAGAGAGATGGAACAAGAGAGAGGGAGATAGAGAGAGATGGAACAAGAATGAGATAGAGAGATAGATGAAACAGAGAGAGAGAGAGAGAGAGAGAGATGAGAGAGAGAGAGAGAGATGGAACAGAGAGAGAGAGAGAGATGGAACAGAGAGAGAGAGAGAGAGATGGAACAAGAGAGAGAGAGAGAGAGATGGAACAAGAGAGAGAGAGAGAGAGATGGAACAAGAGAGAGAGAGAGAGATGGAACAAGAGAGAGAGAGAGAGATGGAACAAGAGAGAGGGAGAGAGATGGAACAAGAGAGAGGGAGAGAGATGGAACAAGAGAGAGGGAGATAGAGAGAGAGATGGAACAAGAATGAGATAGAGAGATAGATGGAACAGAGAGAGAGAGAGAGAGAGAGATAGATGGAACAGAGAGAGAGAGAGAGAGAGAGATGGAACAAGAGAGAGAGATGGAACAAGAGAGAGAGATGGAACAAGAGAGAGAGATGGAACAATAGAGAGAGATGGAACAATAGAGAGAGAGAGAAAGAGAGAGAGAGAAAGAGAGAGAGAGAAAGAGAGAGAGAGATGGAACCAGAACAGGCTTCCATAGAAACATCAAGAGCAGCTTCTTAGAGTCGACTGTTTTTTGAAATGTACATTCTTGAATTCTAGTCACGTAATCCCTTCTCTGAGCGCGTGGGCGGGGGGTCTAATCCACATTTATACTGTTATTCCATTTATGTAGGAGAAAAACATATAAAACACATAACTATTTTCTTATTTATTAGATTTTTAAATGTTCGTTTTTTTCATCTTAATTCCGGGAATCATAACATAAATTTCTCGGGGGAAGGGCTCATAAAATTTCCCAGGGACTCATTAAAATCAAATTCGTGGGTGCCAGGACTCACTAAATTAAAAAGCTATAAGCATCACTGCACTTAGACTGGGGTTATGTGTAGAATTTTAGTCATTTGAAATAAACTACAATCGCTTCTACTATGACCAATGTAGTCTGAAGGTTTGTGCTTTTTTTTTAAGACTTTTTTTTTTATCTTTCCATCAATTATAACTTAGCTATGTTGACATCAGCCAGCCCTTTCTTTTCTTGTCCTCCTACTTCTGTTTTATAAATGCCTTTTCTCATTCCCACTTAGGCGACAGACTGCGTGACATAGCAGAAGTGCATGCCATTATACTAGACTTAGGAAAAGGTTTGTGCAGCATGTTAAAATAATGATTTATTATGAAAATACAAAGTCCCATACCACCAGAAAGACCAGAAACAATTTTGAAGAATTGGATGATCTGAAAGTTTTGTCACATCCTGCCTATAGTCAAAACATTGCTCAATATGACTACGATCAATCCCAACCAATGTAGAATTTATGAAACTTTGCCGATTTGATAAATAAAATTTTTTGACAGGCATTTTTAATTTCATTAAAAATTAAATTGAAAATGCTTGTTAAAATTTTTTATTTCCATGTAGAAAATAAGTCATTTTGGTGTTTGAGGTATGTGTGAAATGAATAATTGAGACGTTTGATGACTGATCAAATTATATAAGAATGTGTCAGTTATCATAATCTAAGTTAACTAGTCACAATCAGTTAAGACCAGTTCTTTCCATACTCCACTTTTGGCCTTGTGCTTCATTTTATATAAAATTTATGTAAATAAATAGTAAGACTTTCAGTTACCTTGTGAATTTATGTCAGACTACTTCAAGACTTAAGTCAAGAATGGAAAATACACATGATTTAAGACTGAGAATTTTGTAGGCAAAGGGAGCTAACTTTGTTATGGCTTAATGACCTCTTAGGGTGCTTATGCTGTTCAGCAGCCGTATGAAAAAAATATTTTTTTATAAAAACAATATCATATACTTATTCAGTGTTATATTCTTACTCACTGTACAAAAAAGTAGAAAAAATTATCCACTAGAACTTTAATTACAAGTATTTTTCCATTTTGCGTATCATAACAGCGATTTTTGTACAGTGAGTAAGAATATAACGCTGAATAAGTATATGATATTGTTTTTATAAAAAAATAATTGCTGAACAGCATAAGCGCCCCTCTTAGTTACAATCAATACTATCCAGTGCAATTTACGCTTCTGTCTTTATAATTCCGTCTTCAACAGGAAGCATGTCAGTGAAAAAGTGAAGCTGAAAGTATTTACAACATACATCCAAAGCTTTTCCCGTCCAATTCGAAGCTGTGGACACTGACCAAAACATCAGAAAACAACATCGATGCTTTTCAAAGGAAGCTACTGAGAACAGTCATTCAAGTCAGCTGGCCAAGAACAATCTCGAACAAAGACCTCTACAGTCGTACCGAAACAATACCATGGAGTGCTATGATACTAAAAAGAGGGCTGTCATGGTTTAGCCATGTAATGAGACTGCCATCAAACATACCTGCACATCAAGCACTTCAAACAACCTATGAGGATGACCAAAGATGACATGGCTCGATCAAGTAAACTCCTCACACCTGACATTATCCTGTATCTCTACAAAGCCACCATCCGCCCATGCATGGAGTATTGTTGCCACATCTGGGCTGGTGCATCATCTACTAGTCTCTCCCTCCTTGACAAGGTCCAAAAAAGAGTCGCCAACCTAATAGGTCTCTCACTGTCAACCAAGCTCTAGTCCCTGTCCCATCGCCGCAATGCAGCATCCTTATGTTTGTTTTACAAATACTTCAATGGATTATGCTCCGATGAATTGGCTACTCTGGTGCCCCCTCGACGTAAATTCACTAGACTAACTCGACAATCAACTAAATCTCATTCATTCACTGTGGAGGTCCCCAGATGCCGGAGAGCATTCTACTCAAATAGCTTCTTTCCTCGTGCTGCTAGCCCCTGGAACTCCCTCCCTGCCCCCTGTTTCTCCGACAGTACTGACATGCAGAAATTTAAAACTAATGTAAACAGACATCTCGCTGCGCAGATCCCAATTTAGGTTGACGACCCCCCCCCAACCTTCTCCCCTCTTCTTTTTTCTCAGTAGCCCCTTACGTCTACAGTGGCGGCCTGCATTGTTTGGAGTGAACTATGTTAAAAAAAAAATTTTTTTTTAAATGACAAGACTTTAAATCACTATCAGACTTCCACTTTAAAAAACGATATAAGGAAAAACATCAGCATCCTCATCGAAGTTATGTTTTCCGACAGAAATGACTGGAGATCTGTTGTTAACAGCATGATGGTAACTAAACTAACAAGTATGCAATAATGACACTGAATTTAGGTTTACTAGATGTATCAGTGTAATAAAAACAGAAATGACTGGAGATCTGTTGTTAACAGCATGATAGTAACTAAACTAACGAGTATGCAATAATGACACTGAATTTAGGTTTACTAGATGTATCAGTGTAATAAAAACAGAAATGACTGGAGATCTGTTGTTAACAGCATGATGGTAACTAAACTAACGAGTATGCAATAATGACACTGAATTTAGGTTTACTAGATGTATCAGTGTAATAAAAACAGAAATGACTGGAGATCTGTTGTTAACAGCATGATGGTAACTAAACTAACGAGTATGCAATAATGACACTGAATTTAGGTTTACTAGATGTATCAGTGTAATAAAAACAGAAATGACTGGAGATCTGTTGTTAACAGCATGATAGTAACTAAACTAACGAGTATGCAATAATTACACTGAATTTAGGTTTACTAGATGTATCAGTGTAATAAAAACAGAAATGACTGGAGATCTGTTGTTAACAGCATGATGGTAACTAAACTAACGAGTATGCAGTAATGACACTGAATTTAGGTTTACTAGATGTATCAGTGTAATAAAAACAGAAATGACTGGAGATCTGTTGTTAACAGCATGATAGTAACTAAACTAACGAGTATGCAATAATGACACTGAATTTAGGTTTACTAGATGTATCAGTGTAATAAAAACAGAAATGACTGGAGATCTGTTGTTAACAGCATGATAGTAACTAAACTAACGAGTATGCAATAATGACACTGAATTTAGGTTTACTAGATGTATCAGTGTAATAAAAACAGAAATGACTGGAGATCTGTTGTTAACAGCATGATGGTAACTAAACTAACGAGTATGCAATAATGACACTGAATTTAGGTTTACTAGATGTATCAGTGTAATAAAAACAGAAATGACTGGAGATCTGTTGTTAACAGCATGATGGTAACTAAACTAACGAGTATGCAATAATGACACTGAATTTAGGTTTACTAGATGTATCAGTGTAATAAAAACAGAAATGACTGGAGATCTGTTGTTAACAGCATGATAGTAACTAAACTAACGAGTATGCAATAATGACACTGAATTTAGGTTTACTAGATGTATCAGTGTAATAAAAACAGAAATGACTGGAGATCTGTTGTTAACAGCATGATGGTAACTAAACTAACGAGTATGCAATAATGACACTGAATTTAGGTTTACTAGATGTATCAGTGTAATAAAAACAGAAATGACTGGAGATCTGTTGTTAACAGCATGATGGTAACTAAACTAACGAGTATGCAATAATGACACTGAATTTAGGTTTACTAGATGTATCAGTGTAATAAAAACAGAAATGACTGGAGATCTGTTGTTAACAGCATGATGGTAACTAAACTAACGAGTATGCAATAATGACACTGAATTTAGGTTTACTAGATGTATCAGTGTAATAAAAACAGAAATGACTGGAGATCTGTTGTTAACAGCATGATGGTAACTAAACTAACGAGTATGCAATAATGACACTGAATTTAGGTTTACTAGATGTATCAGTGTAATAAAAACAGAAATGACTGGAGATCTGTTGTTAACAGCATGATGGTAACTAAACTAACGAGTATGCAATAATGACACTGAATTTAGGTTTACTAGATGTATCAGTGTAATAAAAACAGAAATGACTGGAGATCTGTTGTTAACAGCATGATGGTAACTAAACTAACGAGTATGCAATAATGACACTGAATTTAGGTTTACTAGATGTATCAGTGTAATAAAAACAGAAATGACTGGAGATCTGTTGTTAACAGCATGATGGTAACTAAACTAACGAGTATGCAATAATGACACTGAATTTAGGTTTACTAGATGTATCAGTGTAATAAAAACAGAAATGACTGGAGATCTGTTGTTAACAGCATGATGGTAACTAAACTAACGAGTATGCAATAATGACACTGAATTTAGGTTTACTAGATGTATCAGTGTAATAAAAACAGAAATGACTGGAGATCTGTTGTTAACAGCATGATGGTAACTAAACTAACGAGTATGCAATAATGACACTGAATTTAGGTTTACTAGATGTATCAGTGTAATAAAAACAGAAATGACTGGAGATCTGTTGTTAACAGCATGATGGTAACTAAACTAACGAGTATGCAATAATGACACTGAATTTAGGTTTACTAGATGTATCAGTGTAATAAAAACAGAAATGACTGGAGATCTGTTGTTAACAGCATGATGGTAACTAAACTAACGAGTATGCAATAATGACACTGAATTTAGGTTTACTAGATGTATCAGTGTAATAAAAACAGAAATGACTGGAGATCTGTTGTTAACAGCATGATGGTAACTAAACTAACGAGTATGCAATAATGACACTGAATTTAGGTTTACTAGATGTATCAGTGTAATAAAAACAGAAATGACTGGAGATCTGTTGTTAACAGCATGATGGTAATTAAACTAACGAGTATGCAATAATGACACTGAATTTAGGTTTACTAGATGTATCAGTGTAATAAAAACAGATACTTCTGCACATGTATCACAGCTCGAAATAGACAACCCAGAAACAAACATTGCAACAGAAATAAAACCTCACACGACAGCAACCCAAAACAAAACAGCATCATCTGAGACGACCACAAGTAAAAGGTTTTCTTTGGTATTGAGACGACTGATGCTAGGACTCATTAATTCTCTGAATAACTTTGATAAATAATACCAAACATTTCAATACTAAATGACGGTGTTGTTCTCCACTGAAGTTTGTTTTTCTCTACTTATAAAAAAATCCCATCAGAATGGGGAGGTAGATAGGTATCAATATGAGCATTAATATACGATAGAAACAATATAGTAATTCGTTATAACAATAGAAATTCCTTGTAATAGGTCACCACGCATGTATAAATTGGTAGGTAGTATATGTCTTATTTCATTGTTCTCTTTGTAATATATTAAATGTTTTTGGAGACAGTCAAGGACAAGACAAAGAATACATGGCCATGGGAGGTTGGAGATTACAGAAGGTTAATGAGAAGCGTGGGAAAATGCATTTTAACTGGGGTTCGCTGCTGCTGATAACAGTGAAGCTTAAAGACAGAGAGTGCAGTATTATAGCCAGAGACAGACGTATAACAACAACAACTCTTGACTAAGCCAAATCAAACTGCCAACCAACTCTCACTGCCCTGTTTGATATTTCACCAAGAGAATCTTTCCCACGAAACTTATAACAATGATCACAAACTGAGAAAGAACTATTTTGAGACTTGTCTGACCATGAATAAAGAAACTGTTATATCTTTTATACAAGTGTTGTACAAAGTGTTCTTCTTTCTGGACAATAATCTGTTAAACCAGAAGTCTATTTTTAAAGAATCTGTCCTGATATCTAGTATGCCTTACTAAGTACATTGTAAACTTCTATTAAGCACAAAAAATATAACAAAGATCACATACTGAAAAGGAAATCTTTGTATTATTTGGACTATTCGAACTACTGTTCTCATCGTGGATGTTATTCTCACAACGTTTTGGCCGATGTAACCTTCAACCTTCTTCAGGTGCATCTTGTCAAACGTAGGGAATCTTTATGTCAACTCATGAATCCTGACATATGTTTTGTATACAAATGCATTTGTTTAATTAGTTTGGTGCTTATGCTGTTCAGCGGCCGTATTAAAAAATTATTCTTTTATAAAAACAATAGTATATACTTATTCAGCATTATATTCTTACTCACTGTACAAAAAAGTAGAAAAAATTTTCCACTAGAACTTTAATTACTAGTATTTTTCCATTCTGTGTATCATAATAGTGATTCGTTCACTAAGCATCCATCTTCTTTCTTAAGAAGATTTCAAGGGCAGATAACTGAAATCTTCTTAAGAAAGAAGATGGAGGCTTACTGAACGAATCGCTGTTATGATATGCAGAATGGAAAAATACTTGTAATTAAAGTTCTAGTGGATAATTTTTTCTACTTTTTTGTACAGTGAGTAAGAATATAACGCTGAATAAGTATATAATATTGTTTTTATAAAAAAATAATTTTTTCATATGGCCGCTGAACAGCATAAGCACCATTAGTTTTTGTGGGCATATATTTAATAAATAAATAATCTGCAATTAATAATATGTTTCGGATTTTTTAGATGAGCATCGATTATTTGTATTATTCTAACTACTGTTCTCATCTTAGTTGTTATTCACACAATGTTTTGGATGATGTACTCTGAACTTTACTGGTGCGTCTTTTCGAAGCCTGCATTAAAACCAGTTTATCACTGATGACTGACCTCTAAGCATCTACATGTATTTTACGCTTGATATAATGGAAAGGTTTTATTTTTTTGTGATATTTATCTGGTGTGTAACATGACGGTGCATTCAAGAAAGAAGCAATTTTCCTTCTAGAAATGCTTGGGTTGCTGGTGGAATAGTTTTGATGATTTAAAACCCGAAGCCTTAAGTGAAACCAGTTCATCACTGATGACGAATCTCAGAGCATCTACAAGATTTATTTCATGACCAAAAATTAACA
Organism: Sepiola atlantica; assembly: GCA_963556195.1. Taxonomy (NCBI): domain Eukaryota; kingdom Metazoa; phylum Mollusca; class Cephalopoda; order Sepiida; family Sepiolidae; genus Sepiola; species Sepiola atlantica. Next base: position 42,359,787 of record OY744544.1, read on the forward strand.
GGTTTATGTCAAATTCAGTTTAGTCAGATCATCATAAAAGAGAGAGAAAGAAACTTACAATTAGAAAAACAGCACCAATCAGTGTGGCTTTCATTTTTATATCAAGATCCATTGGGACTGAAAGAAAAAAAAAGATTAGTTTAAAACAAAATAAAATAAAAATGAAAATCAAAAACAAAAATTCCAGATATAAAAGTACAGTTACATGTCACATGAGTGTCAGGCAAATACCACATTACTTAATGATCTATGGCATCATCCAACAACAAACCTTGGATAGTGTAGACTTTCCCACCATTTTAAAACTTGTCGGTCTGGACAGGGACGATAGAAAGAAGCATGACGGAATTATGTTAGTTTCCTTTTGAACATAGAAATCCATGATCTGGATATCACATGCTCCGATTCCTTTTGTGTGCATACTATCATCAATCTCTGCTATTAAACCCGAATCTATTACTACTAGGCATACTCAGGAGCACAAAATTAATATAATGTTATGATGGATAGATATGCTTTCATCCCTATCTCTGTGTGACACAATGAGGAGTTTGTTGGTGCAATATTAATTGATTAAATAAGTTAAATTAATTATGAAATAGTTAATTAAAAGAATTTGAAGGTCAGCACACTTTTAAGTAACAAATATCACCAAATTTTATTTTCACAAACAATTCAAAAGGTCATATTCCTTGTATTTGAGTGACAACCAAAATCATCAGTTTTCGGTTATTAAATAATGAAATTTGAAAAGATCATGATCAAATCATAATATTGAGTGGTTGTATTCCCAAATGACAGCTGATAGAAACTATTCGAACCGAATTAGATTTACAATTTGAAAGGTTATATGTTTCAGGTTGAATTGAGAACTAGAGAAAATCATCTGTTCGAAATTATTTTTAAGAAAAAATATTTATGTAGGAAATTTTTTTAAAGATCACTAGGGTGCATCTGTCATATCAGCTAAATATAGTTGCCGGGTAAGTTCAGCTAGTATGTGATCCAAAAAAATATCCCCAAACTTTCAAGTTTGAAGTTTTCGCAATGACAACCATTTTTTGTTAGCTTATGACATAGTATGATGAATGACACTCTAAAGTTATAATAAAAATAATTGAAATATGAATAAGAGAAATTAATATTTAAAATATGAGAAACTGAAGGATTGAATTTTAAAAATTCACCCGCCAAAATTTAATTCTTACGTAGATGAAAGTGACAAATTTCCAAAAACCCTGAAAATATTTTGTATAAAGTGGTGAAGTGATGATTATGTTAAACTTTACATGTTAACCTGAAAAATGTGACATTAAATAGAAGGCTGTGATGGGTGCTGGTGATATCCGAGCTTCAATTCTACATAAATTTCAATTGGAAAAAACATTTTTTCTTTAGTAACAAAACTATATTTTTTTGTGAAATCAGTACATATACAACAAACTAAAAATTAATATCATTTGTAATATGATTATCTATGTTGAAACTATAAAATAACTTTTAAAAATAAAAAATAAAATATTTAAAAAAACTTTTATTAAATTACATTTTTAGAAAAAAATGCAACTTTAGTTCACACTATACATGTTTGACTTTTTTTTATAACTTCTTTAGCTAGTATACTTCTGATAGTTTTCTTTTTTTTTTTGCTTCATCATTTTTCTTTTTTACCTTTTATGCTAGTTGATAAATTGTTATTTCAGTTGACTTCGTGGGGTCTCCTTGATTTTCAAGTCTTTTGCTTTCTTCAGCTTCTTTTCTCTTTCAATTTGAAGCCTTCAATTATATTTCCCATATTCTAAAATTTGAAATTCCGGAACTTTGGAAAAACCCAGAACATTTTCATCACTGTTCTTAACACTTTCTCCCGCTCTTGACCACTCTGATAAGATAAATCAACCTCACTTGGCAGTTGTTGTATTGAGATAACTTAAGTCAGATGTCCCTTACCTGCTAAAAGTTACAGTGAAAGATTACATTTTTTTTTTTTAATGTCATTTATGATTGGGACCACCTTGTAAAAAGTATAAATAAAAAAACGGATCTCCAAAAATCGAATTAAACTGAAAATTGGCTAAGCATACTAATTATTGTGCAAGACAAATCACTATCTGAAGCAATAGGAGTAAGGAGTAAAATTATAATAATAAAAGGTTGATATGTTAAATTCCAGCCAGCAATAAAAGGAAAACCAGCCGATAACAGAATTATCAGTTGTTAAAGGTTTTAACTTCCCATTTAATACAACATTTGCAACCAGAATTGGCAAGTTGATAGCATATACCAAACAATTGACCAATGAAAATAGCGGGGTTGAAACTAACATCTTCAAAATGGGAAGAAGCAATAGGACGAATGCATTGACCAATGAGAATTGTTCAGACCGCAATTGGATCAATTGCAAGACATAGGTGGAACTGGTAAAAAGACTAAAGAATTAACTAACTCCCATCCCTGTTGAAATGAACCCTAGTTTGTGGTCAGTTTTCATATAAGCAAAACATTTTTACACCTCAGGGACAATCCTCCAATGTCATTGGAACCCATGTCATTCAGAGCCTTCCAGACTTTGGCTCTGTGCCTGGCTCACCATGTTGAGAACTGACTCTCTGATTGAAGAACTTAATGGTGCCAATTTTACATGGTGTCCAGGAAAGGTTTTATTTCATACAAATCTTATCAATGTTCCGTATACACTGATCAACTGTTACGTTAAACTGTTTACACTCTTGAGAATATCTGTTCTACATGACTATAATTGTGATGTGCATGAAGTGGGTATGTTGATACTTACAAGAGACACCAAAGTTATCTGCTTTAGTAAACAGTTCTTTCACCAAACCTGTCCATTGTTTACTGATTTTACCAACTTTGCTGGTTTCATCTGAATTGTAGACCTGAAAGAAACACAAACAATTAAAAAGGAAATCAAATCATCATTTGTAAAAGGACTGTGAAGGAGATAAGGGGGGGGGGGGGGCAAAATGTACTATTTTGAAATTGATACTGTTTTTTGACATTCTAAAATTATTTTTAAAAATAATTAATTAAAACTAACGTGACACCGTGAAAATTAAACACTTTTTTCATTGAAATTAAATTGTTTTAAATATTCAAATGAAATGTAGGAATTTTATAGTAAAATTACAAGTAAAATATTAATTTAATAATATTAATTTAATAATATTAATATAAATATTAACTCATTTTCTGCTGTACTAATCTCAACGGTCTTCTTTGCACGTTTAAAACTGAAGAAAAATCCACATCTGAAGAAGATAATTTTTTTCCAAAATATTATGTCATACGTACCCTACATCAAACCAGACTGATAGCAAGTAAGATTGGAATTATAAAAAAAAAATTATATTGATAATAAAAGGTTGAAAACTGAAAAACTCATTTAATTTTCACTTTTGTATGTCTTAATGTGCGTTTATCCGTTACATCTCTGCATTGAAATCGCCTTCTATAAATTATATATATATATATATATATACACACTACACACAATGCTTCAAGCAAACTACATTAATCTATTATTAATTCTTAGCTTTATTTTGAATAAATTTATATTATTTTCTTAAATAATATTCGGTGCTTCTGTTGTTTCACAGTGAGATGTAAAAAAAAAATGTACTTACGTGGTAGCTTAATAGAACACTGTACACCAAAAATTACGCAAATTCATCCAGTATTAAATTAAAAATAAAAAACGATTTTTATCGGTAGTCACCATTTTGTATTTTTCAATCTTTTTAAAAAAAAACGAGTTATCTCCCTTGCCTAAACTAGTTACAAAATGTTAACGATACGTAAAATCGTTTTTTTCTTCTTTTTCTCATAATTTAATAAATACCGGATGAATTTGCGTAATTTTTTCTGTACATTCTTATTTTCAGCAATAACAAAGTTTATACATTTCTTTAAATATTTTAATGTCCCTGTGAAACTGCAGAAACACCTAATATTCCATTGAATATAAACAAAATTTGTTGAATTTATTATTTTGTTTCCATTTTCTTTTGCAAAATTTGCAAAAGAAAAATGTAAACAAAACTGTTTTAGCTAAAATATTTGTAATTAAATTAACTTGAAAAAAACTCAATTGGGATTAAATGGTCTGTATCTTTTCTGTCCTCAGTTTTTATTTTATATGAATGAGATTGTCAGTTTGCGACAATTGAGAAGATTAGAAACGAGGGGTGAAGTGTTCAAAACTTGATTATTTAAGACGACGACTCAAGAAGAATTTGTTAACATTGGACTTGAAAACCGACCATGTTGTACTCGGCTGGGAAGCAGTTATAATGATTTACACTTGACCATGATAAAATTCAGCCATTTTAATGAATTAATTTGTGAAATAAAAATTCTGTTCATAAACAATAACTTATTTACAAAAATGAGTTCATGGATAACATTAATCCCACCAGATTGCAAAAATCAGACATTTTACAGATTAACTTTGTGAAATAAAAATAAAAAACTACTTACAAAAAATATTTTCATTAAATTATATCCACAAGGATGCTTTTCCCTTTCTTAGAAAACTAGTCATCCATTTTAATTAATTACTTTGAGAAATTCTATCTTTTCTGGCTTTACATTACTTTGTTATTTTTTACGCATTATTAAAACTACTTTAACTTAACTTTCAGAATTCCACCTGCAATCACAGAAAATTGGTTCTTCCAATTTAGTCATAAATTAATGAATAAAAAAAATTTTATAAATTAAACTTACTTTGAACTTTTGATCTCCAACACAGCAAGGTCCTTGCCATATACAAACGGGTCCCTTTATTTTTAGTATAACTTCATCGTCAGGTGTTGTGATGTCATAAGATGGTTCTAAACAACTACACCTGGAAAATATAAGTAAAACGTCAAGATAAGCAAAAAATTTCATCTTTGTCTCACTCAATCTACTCACTCTCTGTGCATGTTCTGTTTTTGTCATTTTAATGCACTTTTACACCAATACACAATTGCCAGATTTCTGTATTTCTGTTTTGAAGGAATCTCTGGCAACATACATTTTTATCATGAATTTGTTTTGTTATTTTCAGTGTGTAGAAAAAATCATAAGATTATTTCTTTAATAAAATATTTTTTATGTTTGATATAAACATAAAAAATATTAGATAATAGTAATTGCATTAATAGGTAATATTTGCTGCTGACAACAAAGATGGCAGCCTCTTTATGTCTTTATCGCTGTCTCTCTCTGTTGCTGTCTCTCTCTACGAATGCTAACAAAGTTGTGAAACTTCACAAACTCACACACCCTGTGATATAAGAGGCTGCTAGAATTTATTTTCATTTTAGGGTGTAGTAAAAATCGTAATGGGATTATTTATTTGTAAAATAAATGTTTTGTTCACATTGTATGTATCTAAAGTAAATGCAATGAAAGGTAAAATGGCAGCCTCTCTATGGATGCTAAATAAATTGTGAAAGCTCATGTTTGCATGTGCCCTGTGGTATAAGAAGACACTGAGATCATGTTGTAGTTTCATAGTGTATTAAAAATTTTAACAGGATCATTTATTTTTAGAATAAATGTTTGTTTACATTATATACATTAACCGTAAATGCAGTAATAGGTAATATTTGTTGCTGACAACAAAGATGGTGGCCATTGTAATTGATATTTAATACTGACAACAACATTTTCTGCTTAAAACAAATACTTTTACCTTCTGAAAAATAATCATGGCAAGAACAACAATTTTCTGAAAGGAATGAACTCAAACTACATTTTAGTTTTCTGAGGAACATGTTGCCACAAACCACAAGATGTAACTATTCACAATCAAATACCGATTTTGCAGATGTAATGCTATTTAGGTCTAATCACAAGAATCCGGCCGACTTTTCTTTATATATTAGATAAATTTCAGGTTTTTCTCTTACGTTAGTATTTGCTTTTGTCACTTTCTCTACCTCAAATTGATCGGTTTGGACCGAATCTTACAAAAAATGTCCTTTTATCTTTTAACTCTATTTTTTTTTATTAGCCATTATCAAAGATTTTAAAAGAAATTTGAAATTCCCGCTTGTGTTTTTTCTTTCTTCGCCCTGTCTTCTATCTCTCCTGTTTTTCTGCTTTTTGCCCGTTTTCTCATGTCTATATTTTCACTTGCGAATTAAACAAATGTATAGTATTATAAAAATAATGGGAGCAAGACTACAATAAGGACCCCAGTTCAGTAACACAACACGGGGGACAAAGTTTGTAAGTCACCGGCGTCTTCCAGTTGACCTCGCAATACACGTGGTTGCTATTTACGAAAGAACTTGTAAATAAACCTTTTTTTTTATTTTAATAAATGCAGTATATTTCGGAATTTTTTTTTCTTTTAACATGTTAATATTTATTTTAAGGCAGAGGATCCATAAATAAAACAAATAAAATATTAACATGTTTTCTTTTAAAACATGTTTTTGTGTCACTATTTACTTGCCTCCCCACGAGGGCAGAAATGCGGGGGTGGGGGGGATGGGGGAAATATTTATCGCCGTACTTAAGTAATCTTCCGTTTTGTAGGGAAAAATCAAAAGGGGCACTCTGGATCTTACCTCAGTTTAGAAGGATTTTTCCATACTACACTTTGCTTCTAGCCCGAGGAGGTAAAACGGAAGATTACGCAAGTTATTTTAATAAATAAACGAAATATATACACTCTTTTAAAAATCGGCTGACTTGTAATCTTTCGTTTTGCCTCCCCACGAAGGCGGAGTTAGACTTCAAGCAACAAATGAAATAAGATTTAACAAATGCATAATTTTATTTACAAATCTTTTTATAACTTATTTCTTATTTTTTAATAAGAAATAAGTTATAAAAAGATTTGTAAATAAAATTATGCATTTGTTAAATCTTATTTCATTCACAAAACTTTGCGGCACATGTTCGTCTTTTACCACTGTCCGTTTTTCACAACTTTTTACTGACCATTTTATTTTTATTTTTTCGGTGTACACTTATCTATCAAGCTGCTAGAGAATTCCGGGGTGTTTGGAAATTTTTTTCAAATACTTTACATTTTAGGAGGGGGGATCATTTTCCAATCTTAATTCAACGTAGACTAATCCCCCTCTTTTTGACCATCTAATTTTTTTTTAAAATAGCGATTCATTCAGTAAGCCTCCATCTTCTTTCTTAAGATTTCGAATTATCTGCCCTTGAAATCTTCTTAAGAAAGAAAATGGAGGCTTAGCGAACGAATCGCTGTTATGATACGCAGAATGGAAAAATACTTTTTTGTACAGTGAGTAAGAATATAATGCTGAATAAGTATATAATATTGTTTTTATAAAAAAATAATTTTTTCATACGGCCGCTGAACAGCATAAGCACCAAATTTTTATATCTACTTTACACAATTAATATGAGATTTCAGATTTGTTAGTATTATAGAGAAATTTTTTCTCAAGTTTTTAAAAATATTTTTAATTTGTGTCAAGTTTTTATCAGTTATCCGTAATTCTAGTTTAATCCAGGTCTACAATTGTCTTTAAAAAAAAACACGTAAAAATAGATATAAAAACAGCATTTGACTGTTCCACAAAAAAAAAATAAATAAATAAAGATACTACGTTAAAATCATGAACATTAAAAAATAGAAGTGGACATTTTTAGGATAATAGAATGGGAAGGCGGAAAACATGATTTGTTTATGATACATACGTTTGTATTATTTAAATTATTCGGACGACTGTTCTCATCTTGGATATTATTCTTACGCCGTTTTGGCCGATGTAACCTCCGACCTTCTCCAGATACGTCTTGTCAAGCTCTGGAATCTTTATATCGGATTTGGGAATTTGTACAAAATTTCCAACGAAACCCTTTATTTAATCTTCGAGAGTAGCTTGCTCTCATTCTATCAGCCATGACCGGGTAAACGTCTTAAGTAATTTGTAATTATATTCTTAGTAACGCCCATACTGAGGATTGAACTTTCAACCTCCAGAGGACCATAAATGATTATTACTTGCACAAAAGATTCTTACATCAGCCGGAACGCCATGAGAATAACATTCAAGATGAGAACGATAGTCAAAATAATCCAAATTACCAATCCTCATCTCAAAAATGATGAAACATAATACATACGTTTGTTTGACTTTTCCGACAACAGTTCCGACAGGAGCTTCCACACTAACCGTCAGTGCACAACTATCACAGCAAGCACACCAACTGCAACCAACGCAGCATTTGAACTCACGGGTTACTCGCATTACTTCCTAAAAAATAAATTTTGAAAAAAAAGAAGAAAAAAAAAAAGAAGAAAAAAAACAAACATTAAAATTTTCAAATGTGAAAAAGGAATTAATAAAATATATAACGAACAACATTCTCTAAAAACATTTTTTATTGAAATTTTATTTCGTTTCAATTCTTTGAAATACTATTAACGAAAAACAAAATTGTAGTATTTGGATTACTATTCTCCACTTTGTTATTTTCACATATCAGGTTATTTTCATATGTGCGCCATGAGTAAGTTGCTTGAATCTGTTATCAACCAAGAAGTTATTAATCACCTTAGCAAAAACAGCCTACTCAGCGACAAGTAATATGGCTTTCGTCCTGCAAGATCAACAGCCGATGTGCTGACTGTAATATCACACAGGATCAGTGAATCTATTGACGGGGGCTTAATTTCTAGAGCAATAGCTCTTGACATATCAAATGGCTTTGATAGGGTTTGGCATAAAGGTTTACTTCACAAGTTTGCTAGCTATGGAATATCTGGAAATGTACTCTCAACCATCAAATCCTTTCTCTCTGATAGATTGATAAAAGTAGTCATTGATAGACAGAAGTCTGAAGCACACAGTATCAATGCTGGCGTGCCTCAGGGTTCAATTCTGGGCCTCTCTTCCTTTTCTACAGTCACTCTCTCACAGAAGATGTTGTTAGTCTTTTTTTGCTCTACCGTTATTTTCATGGCAGGTGCTCGACTGAGCTCAAATCTATGGTCCCCCCCCCCTTGTAAAACATTCACAACTAGAACCCGCCTACCTACTAACACTGTCAATGATTTCCCTTTTTCCCTCTGCGTACCCAAGACGAAACGAAACTTCCATGGGCAGAGCTTCTTTCGTAAGAACTCCACACTACAATATGGTCATCTTCAAGTCCAATGTAAGCAAGTTCTTGTTGAATCATCCCCCGTAAATAATCAATTTCTGCCCTGCTACAACCATCGTGCCGGTGAACGCGATGTTGTCTCACCATCCACCAGTCAAACTATTTGACCCTTATCCTTGAGTGGCCTTTGGGCCTTGATAAGCAGTGACCTTTAATGTAAAAAAAACTGACTTTCTTCAGGTGCAGCTTTTCAAACTTGAGAATCTTTATGTGAAACTAGAACCTATACAGAATTTAGAACTGAAACCTTTATTTAATCCATGGGGGTAGATTGTTTTCATTTCATCAACCATAACCGGGTAGAAATGCAAATTAATTATGTTATTCATAGCTATTATCGTCTGTAGTAAAGATTGAACCTTCAACCTCCAAAAGACTGCCTTCATCTGTTACACCATGGGCCAATGTGTAAAAATTCCGTGTAGGTTCCCAAATTCAACATAAATATTCTGAAATTCAAAAGATGTACTTGAAGGTCAGAGGTTACATCGGCTAAAACGTGAGAATAATACCCAAGACGAGAAAAATAGTCTGAATAATACAAATTATTTTTTTTTCTTAATCAAGAGAAAGAGCGGTCAGGTTTTGGGATAGTTACTAAACCCATATATGGAGAATAGGTTTCAAGTATTATGACATGAATACTGAAAAGAAAAAGATTGCTTGGTTCATTTTACAGCATATCAACCATCTAAGGGTTATTTAATGCCGAATAAAATTGTCAAATATAATTCTATAGGTAGGATAATTATTTATATTCCTTTATAATTACCTCCCTAGCATTATTACCCCAACCATACTAAAATGCAGAAAGTTAAATGTTAGGAAATTTTATTTTCAATTCGCCATTAAGCAGTGTGAGTTTAGGGGGGGAAGTCAACATTTCCTGCTATGAGTCAGCTAGGCGTTTCCCTATTCCTGCTGCCATTAGTGCCATGTATCGGCTTGTCTCTCTCTGTCTCTTATTTTTGGCATCATCACCGTCATTGTCATTTGTGTGACGCTTTGCCTGCTCTGTTACCTCAGGGTTGGGGACAATGGTGATGTTAGCAGTCCGATGACCACAAGGAGGAGGAATGACCTGCACTGAGAATGTACTGACACACACTTTTGAAGAAGCCAGAGGCGTTCATGTCAAGACCAAAAGTCCTTATTAAAAAAAGAATTCTCTTATGCACAGAATTCTATTTAAAGATTTGCAGAGAACAGCCTTAAAAACAGGATTTTTTATTCGGTTCCCGCCGTTTGCAGAGCGACCTTTTCCAAAATGACTTTTTAGTCGAATCCCGCCGTTTATGGAGCAAAATTCTCCAAAGTAAAAAATTAATCATTTCTAAAAAAAAATTCTAGAGAACAGCCCTAAAACAGGATTCTTTTAGTCGGATCCCGTCGTTTGCGGAGCGACATTTTCCAAAAGGACCTTTTAATACATTGATCGCGAAAAACATGGCACTACTCTTGGAAAACATTGCTCTCAGAAGGAAATTTTACAGAGATTATCATCATTACTCAAGAACAGAAAATCGGAGTACGTGAAGGAAATACACCACTTGTGACGCTACTCCCAGAAAAAATTACTCTTAATAATTACTCTTTGGCATTGGTAATCTTCTGTGGGAGCTTGGCCTTTTGGCTAAGATCAAAGTGTAGTATCTGTTCCGATGGATACTGCACCCCATACTGGTGTTGTCTTGGCCTTCGGGTCCTGATTTACACGAGTCAATGGGTCTGTCCTGTGCAGTTCTGGGAGGTCCACTCTCCCAGGCTTTGCCTCCCCTCTTTGGGAAGGAATAAGTTTATTGCTTACTGCCTGAGGCACCCCTACCGGGGAATGCCGACGGGGCTGCCCAGGCAATTTTTAAACCCCACTTTCCCCGACCCGACCTTGGGTCACATCTTACTTGTGGGAGTAAGATAAAAACTGGCCTTGTGCCTAACTCCTGGAGAGGAGTAAATCAATCTTCTTTGTTCTCAACATGATTGACCCTCAGCCACTGCCTTCTAGTATCTACTTAGAAAGAAAATAAAAAGGAGAAATAACATTTTGATTTTTTGAAGAATCAGATTGAATAATACAATTGAGGATGAATTATAGATACTACGGCATGACGTGACCAGCCGATTGATTGGATCGAGCCTCTCTGAAGTGGAAAAATGGCTCAGTCACCAGTATTTTGTCCTAAGGTATCACGGGTCGCCACCCACGACCTAAAGGTGGCGCCGTTTTCGGGGAGGTTTTACCCCTCTATATGTGGTTGCAGTCGGCGAATTTGTGGTCCCACTGACACGGCCTGAAAGATTGTAAAACCTCAAATAATTTTATGCTGTCATTATTTATAACCTTTGTTGTTATTAATCAACATTAACAGAAGAGATCATCCCTCACTAGATTGCCAAGTTAATTTTGTATTCTATCAAGGCAAGAAAGAGTGTTTACTGAATTTGAACATAACACGATTAATACTTATGTATGGGCTAATTACCAAAAAATTAGGCTTTCAAGGTTCAATTCGTACATTAGTGCTTATGTCAGCTATCACCCATGAAGGGTTGAGATGGTTCTTTTGACAATCTCATATATTGTATAATTTTAAAAGCTGTATCTGTTAAATATTAAGTGAGTATAATTTTTGTTAGTTGAGGATAACAGGAAATAGAGTTTAGTTGGGGTCAGCTTAGTGTAGTCGTGGACTCCTGTGTAGCAAAAGCTGACGTGATGTCACATGGCTAAAAGAGGAGGGAGTGAAAAGAGGAGTGAAAAGAGGAGTAGGCTATTTATTAAAAGTCTCAAAGCGAACCGCACCGGTAGAGATGACTTAAGATCGATGATAAACTGAGTGGCCAAGAGGCCCCATATATATCCGAAGCGTGGAATGCCGTCCTTCGCCGCTGGTAGAAGATAAAGCAAAGCCAACATCTCAATTAAGGGTCTTTTCTGCAAATTCAATGATTTCTTTGTGCTGTTGTGAAACATTAATTTCAGGTGCCCCAGTCATGGGAGGAGTGAACGGTATGAGGATGATTTTTGATTGGATTGATAACCCATGTATTTTATTTGTGTGTGACTTGCGAGATATGTAACATATCAAAAGATCGAGACAATGCTGCTATCATTCTTTAATTTTAAATAGCATTTTCGTCACTAAATGTACAGATTGAATGGATGCATCTTTTTTAGATGCATCCAAGCATCTTGATAAGAGATTGGTTGGTCTGTCACACTAGAGTTTGAAATGCATTTTCATTGCCAAACCCTCAGATTTAATGAGTCCAAAGTACAACCATAAACTACAACTGATGAGGCCCCAATTTTTTAGCTTTAGATACAGTTGTTGTTGTTGTTGAATGAGTCAGACCTGAATGCAGCATCAAACATGGAGATGGCAATATCGTCTGATTTTGATCGAGGTTCTTTCACTTGATGTTCCTGAAGGATTTCAGGTTACCCACAAACTGAGGTCAACAGGGACCGGTGGTTGCGCCAAGCCATCAATGAAGGTTGCCATTTGCAGGCATTGAGTGTCAGTTTAACATACGTTATCACAACATTGTTATCAATACCGTCTGTTTTTGATCGAGGTCTTGTTCATAGATTTTTTAGCACTTCATATTCATGAAAGATTTCATGATAAACGTGCAGGTTGAATGGATGCATCTTATTTTAAATTTATCATACAACCTGGCATTACCAAGAATTTATTCGTTTCAAAATGTGTTTTGTAAATATGTTTCACGCTAATAATTATATTAATGTATTATACTCTTATTCTTTTAGTAAGAGTTATTTCCCTTAGCTAAGTTTTCTTTAAAGGTGATTATTTAAGAATGTCAATACATTACCACACTGCTGGACAGCATTAAGTAGGGTTTAGTACATTAGTCTAAAGGAAATAACATGGTACAATAATAACAAATGAAAATTGCTTAGTCAGGATTAAAGCTGGATTTGTCAACTTAAATGTTATTTAGGTCCAAATTTGGGCAGTATAATTTAATATTTTTGATGTATCCAAACATATCTATAAGTCAGTCAAAATTAAATTTATGAATAGCATTGTTGGTCTGTCACGCTTATTTTAATCCCTGAGCGTGCAGATTGCTTGGACCCATCTTAAGAATATCCGTTCTTGTTATACTTACACATAACATCGATCATATTTGTGTCAAGTGATGAAGGTTTCAAAGAGATTCATTGAAGTTCGAACGTCTTGCAACTGACTTGGTAAACACCCACCCACATTAACCATCTCACCAACAACAACTCCGATCACCTTTTTGATCTTCATATGTTTAACACACGTGAACATGTTTACAAAGTCAGAAAATAGCACAGAATTGCAGAAGTATGGAACTGTGTGTATTGGTTGGTGGCTGCTGAGACACTGCATCCTTTAAAACCCTCATGCTTCTTGAAATTCGCCCAAATTACACTTGACGTTCCTCCCTCCATACATATATATATACATATACTTATATACATATATATACATATACTTATATACATATATATACATATACTTATATACATATATATACATATACTTTTGATGAACACTATACACAATGATTTCATTATTATCATTTGCTTAATTATGCAGATATGGGGATATGTTAATACCTCAGGAAGCTGAACGTCCCTGCCTTGCATAGTTCCAGGTCATCCTTGGACAAGGTGTAGCAGCTGTTAGTCTCCCTCTGATATTCCAGAGGGTTACCATGCAGTCTTCTCCTGCCACAGGTACCATGTAACCTTGTACTACGTGCCACATGCAGAGGAGAAAAAACTGTATAAAACCTCCACTGCCTTGTGGCAATATTTCTTTTAGAGGAAAGGCTTCAGAAGTAAACTTCTAGGAATAATCTGAAGTTGGAGTCCCAAAGGCAGTAAACTTCTAGGAATAATCTGAAGTTGGAGTCCCAAAGGCAGTAAACTTCTAGGAATAATCTGAAGTTGGAGTCCCAAAGGCAGTAAACTTCTAGGAATAATCTGAAGTTGGAGTCCCAAAGGCAGTAAACTTCTAGGAATAATCTGAAGTTGGAGTCCCAAAGGCAGTAAACTTCTAGGAATAATCTGAAGTTAGAGTCCCAAAGGCAGTAAACTTCTAGGAATAATCTGAAGTTGGAGTCCCAAAGGCAGTAAACTTCTAGGAATAATCTGAAGTTGGAGTCCCAAAGGCAGTACGTGATTGCATGCAGTTCTGTCCTGGTAACTCTTGCAACATTGCTAGTCCCAAACTGTAGTGGTCCTCCGTTCCTTTTGATCAACTAGTATCGTGGAGAGGGGTGGGAGGTCCTGTTATCTGGGCAACAGCTGATCTTCCATATAACCACGCCTTGCCCTGGGTTGTGCCCTGGAGAGGACACTCCAGTGACGCTTCACTTTGTCAAACCAATACAGGAAGCGGTTACTATTTGCTATGGTCAGCTATGACTGAAGGAGGCTTATTATACTAATTATGATAAAAATGTGATAAATGTTCAACCCTAACTTCAACATCAACCCTAAAAGGAAATTCTTCGTAGATTAAATGGTAAGAGAAAATCATGTTTTCTTATGAATAAAGTTTAACAAATAAATGTTCTTATAAACCAAAACTTGAAGTTTCAGTTTTTTTGGTTTCGAAAGAAAATGTAACTTTATTATTTGGGTAAAGTATTAAAACTTTAACTTTTCAAAAAACTAAACTTTTTTGTATTTGTATCGCATGAAGTGAGATTACCTTTTTATGATTAGATAAACATCTATAAAAAAAAATGGCACGTAATAATTATATAATTGCACCCAAAAATGCAGTTTTAACAAAAATTCATCCACAAAGATTTTGCATTATTTTATTTGTCTGTTACTAGCAGGAGCAGTGCCCCAGCATTCCCCTAGAAAATTGAAACGAAGAATTGCAACTCCTAGAAATAAACTGACCATAAAGGACTGGAAAGACTTTTTTTTGTAAAATGTTATTGGTGGGGAGTACTCACTGACTTGTTTGCTTGATCGCAGTATGTTTGGGGGGGGGGGGGGCTTTGTTTTTATGTACAATTTAACCAAAGGATAAAATGGCTGACTTGTTTACCAAAGAATGGAAATGCATTATGGTGGAATTTAATTTTCTAATGAAATAAAAAATATTTTGGAGGGGTATACTCACCGACTTGTTTGTTTGGTCGTGGTATGTGTGTCTTATTTTTTTTTGGGGGGGGGGGGGGGTACATTTACAATATAGAAGTAGATTGCCACCATAAGAAGCAAATTTTCTAGCCATGATAAAAAAACATACATATATAGAACTATGTGTTATAATATCATGAAAACAATCATCGAATAAGAAAACAATACGAATCAAAAGTTAATCAATGAGATGTCCTTTTGCAAAGCAATATGCAGATTAGTTAACCTCAAGATATCGATCACATAAACATGATCAATATATTAGAAAGCTATTCTATTTTTAATATGAATTTGGGGTTTTAATCTCATTGTTAGTGCAATAAATGGTCCAACTTTATAAATAGGAGATGTTTCTTTGAGCCGATCTCCCTTTTCAACTATCTTCTCAATTAACCCCTAAAAATAAAATTTGCACAGAACATTTACACTATTAATACAATATTTATATACAGATCGAATTCTCTTAAATGTTTCATTTGATAGTTCCCAAAAATTCCCTCTTTATTACTATACTAGTATTTCTGAATTCATTTAATTCCATCTTGAAATGTTTTAACTATTGACATTATTAATCTTATCTAGACACTTCGTTCCAAAACTGTATTACTCTATTAGCAAAAATAATTCAAATGGTAAATAGATCTGCTTTTTTAAATCTGTCGTTACAATAACTTTCCAGATTGAGGAGAAATATTATTTTAAATGTCTATTAAATTAAAAAATATCATTACTTATTATGAGTGTTTTAATTTAATCACTTCTCATTCATTTTTCTAGTAAAGTAGTTAATCCTAATGTTTCCAATCTTTCCCTATAATTAATCTTTTACCCTTTTTATTTTAATTTATTTTATCAATCTTTTTTGTATGTCTTTCAATCTCAATATTACATTCCAATTTTCATGTGCAACAGACTCCTTCAGGTTTAAAGCTTAGAAATTTCAGGCAAAGTGCCACCAAAAAAAAGAGGTCTCGATAAAAAAAATAATGTCCTGCATAATTTTCTGCCAGATTTTTTATCCATTGTTAAAAAAGTACATTTGCTTTTGTTTTTTACTAGTGAGTCAGCACTTATCAACGCCCAAAGGCCACTTGACGATAAGAGGTAATGAGATTGTCAGTTGGTGATGAACAACACTTTGAGAGGACTGGAAACGATGGGTGAATTAATTATTTAAATAACCATGCTGTAGTCAGCTGGGAAGCAACCTTGTGGTATCGTATTCCACAGATGGGAAGTTGTTCTTTACACTAAAGAGAAAAATGATGTCTCTAGCAAAAAATAAAAGCAATTTGAAATGCAGCAATAATCAATAACTCGACTCACTTATCGGCCATATTGTTCAGCTTAAAGGCAGTAAAGCAGCAAGGATTTGTTTGTTTTACGACATTTAAACCCTTTTGGGGTTATTTAATACTGTAAATAGTTATTTGTATACACTTATGTAACAAATAGTTAGGTTAAGAGGGATAACACGATCAAGCCGCTTCATCCCAGATAGGTAGCAAATATTCTGTTCTATATTGCAGGCAACTTCATGGCACAGCTAAGAAGTACAACTATGATAAATGTTTGATTTTCAGGGTTTTTTTTAAGGAAATTAAGACAACTATATTGGAAAATACAGAAAATAACATTCTGACACATCCGTGAGGATAAGAAGATGTGTTGAAAGATAAATAAATGAAAATACTTATGTGAATCATATCTTTTACCAGACATCTAAATTACCTCCCTTTGTTTTGTTTAATACTTAACAATTTCCACAACAAAAATATGTATTTTCACTTAATTATATTAAAAAAAATGTTTATTTTAATTTTTCAAGACACAAGAATTCTGAATGTTCAAACTCTTGTTGATCAAGCACAATGAGTAACAGAACCTCAAGGGAGACATTGGCATTCAGTAAGCAAAACAAAAATATAAAGTAGCAAATGCAATTATAAAATGTATAAAATCCCATAAAGAATAACATTTGTAAAAGAGATATTTACAAGCAATTTGCTTCCAAGAATTTTTAAAGCAGCTTTCATATAAGGCCAAATAAAAACCTGCAATTTCTGACTTAACTGAAAAAATTCTGTTCAGCCAGATCCAGAGGACGTAAAAAATATCTTTCACATACTTCATTTCAGCAAGAGAAAAAAGTTGAATAAAATTAAACAAAAAAGAAAATTTGCATTTGTACCATCGCCATTATTAACGGCAGAGATTAAAATAAAATAAATATAAGGTTAAAAAATCAAAATATATAAAAGTCAATGTGTTAGTTTCATTTCTAGAAATCAGAAAAAAATGAACTATATCATTTGAAAACTTCTAAATCTTTAAAAAATAAAACAAGGGCAATGATGTAGTATGATTAAAAGCTAAAAAATGTGGATGAATACAACAAATAACTGTTACTAAATGCAATAAAATTTATTTTTCTACATACCTGCATAGTTTTAATCTTCTGAAATTGTTTTAAAGTTTTTGCATTTCAATATAAGATTTTGTCAATATTTGCCTCTTTGATGTATAACAATCCAATATGGCCGCCGTCATTTGTGGCTTTTAGCTTCTATGGTTGATAGTTAACCGACAAATCAAAATTAAGAAAAAATTACTACTAATAATGGTCACTAAACGCATTAAAATTTAATTTTCAACCAATCTGTATATTCTTAACCTACTGAAACTGTTTTAAAGTTTTTGTTTATTTCGAAATTAGTTGCAGTATCTTGAAGCTTATGGTCACGTGTTCGACCATTTTTTTTTAAGCCTTTGAGGCTCCGAAACAAATTCTGAAATGAAAAACACTTACAAAAAGTTTGAGAACTGTAAAACTACGCAGGTCGGTAAAAATTAAATTTTCTTGCATTTGGTAAAAGTTATTTCTTGTATATTTAGTTTGTTTTTGATTTCTCGCCTGTATACTACATGAATGCAAAAACAAAGATTCTTTGAACCTTTATTTTTATTTTCCTACTTTTGTTTAAGAGAATAATAACCTTAAACTAGATATCAATAAGCAGCTAGTTTAGTATGCATAAATGGGTAAATATAGTGAAATTCCCTTCAATTTCAACTTGTGATAACTCATTTATTTTTTAGTTTATTTTAATAAAATTTAGATGTAAATATTTAATCTTTTCTCTTTATAAATGTACAATTCTTTCTCTTGTGTCATTAAGTTTTTTGGTTTTTTTTCAGGTTACTTTAACTTAAGTTACTATTAACAGGTAATTTATTTTTCAATGTTGATGTTTTTCATCTTAATGTGCACAATATTGTGTGTCTCTATGCATATAAAAACAGCCCCATCTTAAAGAAAAAAGACCACTCATCAATATAGTGAGTTTGATATAGGATTTTAAGTTGACTTTCATAAAGAAAATCCAAGTCTTTGAAAACTTTAGTCTTTGAAATTTTTCCCCATTATCAAATTGTGTTTCTGTGTTTTTACATGGTTCAAATATGATGTTTTATTGATTTACTATTAAAAGAAAAATCTAGCTTGATCTTTAATGTGCTACGAACTATAGTAAGATTCAATGAATTAGCTTTTGAAATGAAAATTATATGAACAGTCCAAGTATGTATGTTTAGAAGATGTAATTAAAGAACTATGTTAATATAGTCAGTGTATAAAATATCAATTCAAAGGACTTACCCTGCCCATATTGTCAGTGACGTGCATAATAAAACCACGAGAATTTCCACAGCATTGGCGCATGCAAGCATCAGACTCTGAAGATAAAAAAAATATGATTTTGAGAAATAAATTTATAAAAACAGACCAAATTTATTTCTTTAAAAATAAAGAACATAGAGTTCTTCTATATGACAGGAGTTAATTATATAATTTATATATTTTAGAAATTTCATTAAAAATTATGAAAATAAAATAAAAATGCTCTTGTAACACATCACTTAATAAGTCTCAAGCCTAAATAATAAAAGAACAATTTTTTAAGGCAAAATTCGACTTTATTCATCAACATAGTCTAGGGTGACACAATGATACTAATGCTTCTTTAACAATTTGATGCCTTTTTTGTACCCCACTTTTTGGTAAAGTTAAAATAGCATTTTCTTTTGTCGATCAAGCTCAAGTTTAAAATAGCATTTTCTTTTGTCGATCAAGCTCAAGTTTACAATAGCATTTTCTTTGGTCGATCAAGCTCAAGTTTTAAATAGCATTTTCTTTTGTCGATCAAGCTCAAGTTTAAAATAGCATTTTCTTTTGTCGATCAAGCTCAAGTTTAAAATAGCATTTTCTTTGGTCGATCAAGCTCAAGTTTAAAATAGCATTTTCTTTGGTCGATCAAGCTCAAGTTTTAAATAGCATTTTCTTTGGTCGATCAAGCTCAAGTTTTAAATAGCATATTCATCACTAAACACTCATATTAAATTGACGCACATTCAGAATTGATTCTTTTTCGTTTGTAGAGTAGAAAGTGGACCTTGGGTTTACTTTCGGCAGCCTTATAACTCTCGCTTCTCTTATTTTGTCCTTTAGTCCTCACATTCCATGAGCAATGTTTCTGACAAAGGGGGAAGAATTGCTGTTTTCTGGGTCGGAATCTATCCATCGTTGGCTAGTTTTTGATCCTGAAGTAGTATTTTTTTTTAGCTCCTTACATCAAATGGCTCCATGCCTTGTCTGGGGTAATTTCCATAAAAAAAATTTTTTTTTAATCATTTATCTTTATTGGTTGAACTTTGACCTTTGAGATAATATAAAAAATCAACAAGTCATGACAATGAAACAATAAATTATGAACGTTATCAAACGGAATTATTATCCATCTTGATGACCTTTTTAATTTAGCACATCAACAAGATCGATATTACAATGACATCCACTCCGTATTAGATAAACAAATACATGCACTTTCTAAGCACAAATCTTATACTAGGGGTGGGCTATAGAAACAAAATTTTTTAAATTTATGCTAAAAGTGGCTTATTACCTTCATTTATATGTTACTAGATGGGAACAAGTGATTTTTTTCAAAACGGGTCAAAATTGGAGGGTCGCAAGCCTCAAACGAGATTTGGCCGCGTCGATCCGCGAAAACGGCCCAAATTTCACCCCAAAAGACACTTAGCCACTTGGAGAAAAATTGTGTAATCGATGGTCAAAAAATGTACCCTAAGACTTGCAATAAGTGGCTAAGTGTCTTTTGGGGTGAAATTTGGGCCGTATTCGCGGATCGACGTGGCCAAATCTCGTTTGAGGCTTGCGACCCTCCAATTTTGACCCGTTTTGAAAAAAATTACTTGTTCCCATCGAGTTACATATAAATGAAGATAATAAGCCACTTTTGGCATAAATTTGAAAAATTTTGTTTCTATAGCCCACCCCTACTTATACATAACTAGCTGTACCTACCTGGTGCTGCTCGGGATACAGTGAAGTCATTTCAGTTTTTGAAAAAGAAAGTTTTTGTTGTAAGGGAGACAAATATGAGTTATTCCCCTTGCTGCTTTTGCTTCTTTTTTTTTTTCGGTCATAATTGTAAAATGGAAACATTTTACAAATTGTTTGAGCGTGACTACATGATTTTTAAATAAACTGCAGTATGTTATTATAGTGCCAATAACATGGTACAACAATAAAAAATAAAAATTTGCTACTAGTCAGAATCAAATTTTCATATGTCAGTTTAAATGCTATTTAAATAATGCTATTTAAATAATATTTACTGTTATGATTTTTAAAAGATCACAAAGTAAATCTGTTTTAGTTTTTTATAACTAGCAGGAAAACCCGACGTTTAAAATTTCACATGAAAACTTTATATGGTAGAGAAGTTAAGTCAGTTTTTTTTCCTTCTACGTGGGTGCTCAAGAGCTTCATTAACAAAAGCCACATACATAAATCTTTTCAGTTAGTGATTTCTGACACATATTGGTCTATGTTGTTAAAAAACAAAATTATACTTTTGCTCGCTTTCTTCAATTTAATATTTTGTCCTGCTCAATAATTTCTTTTTTAAATTGGTCATTCATACAGGAAGTTAGAGTAGTTTTCACTCTCACAGTCAAGTCTACTACCACTTCCACCCATGTACACCGGGAAGACTTTTTGCATTTAATAATTCCAACTGAAGATATATTTTTTGTTTATATAAGTATAATGTCATTTTAACAAGAATGGATATTCTTAAGATGCATTCGTTCAATCTTTACGTTTAGCAATGAAAATGCTATTTCAAACTTAAGCATGACAGACCAATGGACTGACCAAGCCCAGATTCATCCTAAAAAAAAATTCAAACTTAAGCATGACAGAACGACTGAATGACATACTGACCAATCGACGCATCTAAAAAGTAAATTTTTTAACGTTTTTTTATACTAACAAGTTACCTATTATCAAGGCCCAAAGGCCACTCAAGGATAAGGGTTAATAAGTTTGTTAATGAGATCGTCAGGCAGATGAGGAACAACACCCTGAGAAGATTGGAAAATGATGGGTGTGTGAAATGAGCAAAATTTGATTATTAAACAGAATGGCTCAACAAGAATTTGTTAAAATTGGACTTGAAAACAAGTCAGTCGAGAAGCAGCCCTGTGGTATTGTGTTCCAAAGATGGGAAGTTCTTGGAAAGAAACCTTGTTCATGAAAGTTCTGTTTGGTTTTAGGTACACAGAAGGGGAAAGGGAAATTCTTTACAGTGGTTGTAGCTAGACAACTTTTGCTGTGAATGTTTTACAAGGGGGACCAGAGATTGAAGCTCAGTCGAGCACCTATAATGACAATAACAATAGAGTAAAGAAAGACTAGCAACGTATCTTCTGTGAGAAGAGGCTGTAAGGATGTTTCGGAATTTTTTTTAGATGAAATTTGATTATTTGTATTATTTGGACTATTGTCCAATATTATTCTCACAATGTTTCGGCCGATGTAACCTCCGACCTTCTTCAGGTGCATCTTGTCGAGATTGAGAATCATTATGCAGATTGCTCTCATTTTGTCAGCCATGACCGGGTAGAAGTCATAAGTGATTCTCAGTTATATTATTAATATCACCTGTACTGAGGATTCAACCTCCAGAATAGTGTCACTTAGAACTGATTATTACTTAGCCCTTTATCCATCGCACCATGGGTTCATGTGTTGAGTTCAACAAATATTCCCAAGTTCAACAAGATACGTCTGAAGAAGATCGGAGGTTAAATAGGCCAAAACATTGTGAGAATAATATCCAAGATCAGAACAGTAGTCCAAATAATCTGAATAATATAAATATTTTCAGTTTTAATTATGGTTTTACTAATCAATCCACTGGCCACTGACTTTAGGACCAATCAAAAGTAAGAGAGATAATTCTCTTTTAAACTAGACATAAGACTGTTTGGTTTTTGTTTTATAGCAAATCAATCATTTTTTGGGTTATTTAATGCCGAAACAATATCTATTGGAAAAAAAATTATTGCATACAATTGAACACTAGTTACTATTTTACACATAATTGTGGGGAAATTGCGAGTTCATGCCTTTTTGAACAGAACTGGTGCATATATGAGCACAATAGATCCAATAGGATTTGAATTCTATGTAGCCAATTCATACTAACAAATAGTACTTACAGAACAGACTGAGACTAGCAACATCATGTCTCTAAGATAGAGGGTGCAGGGAAGAAGAAAGGGTGGGGCGAACCAAATTACAAATACGCTTCTTAAACTTATCAAGGACCTTAAATGAGACAAAGATTTACCAGCCCAAATATGACAACAGTACTCCATACAAGGTCTGATAGTAGATTTACACAGATAGAGAATAGCCTCAGGTGTAAGATAGTGTTTGGAGAGAACCGACTTTACAAGAAGCAGAAAGAGCAATAGATTTAATGTATTTAATCACTAGGACTTCTCACACGTGTTATTATCAGTGATTGTTCACTGTCAATAACAAGAGCTGTTCCCTAGAGTCTGAGTGACAACATGCCTCCACAGATTTCCAGTAATCACTGCCTCTTCTGATAACTATCGCAAATCATCTGTTTACCATTGATTTCTCGTTGATAACGAAGGATGGCCTTCTCTGGA
Source organism: Sepiola atlantica (assembly GCA_963556195.1). Lineage (NCBI taxonomy): Eukaryota > Metazoa > Mollusca > Cephalopoda > Sepiida > Sepiolidae > Sepiola > Sepiola atlantica. The sequence continues at coordinate 42,383,167 of OY744544.1, forward strand.
ATAACGTTCTATTTTTTAATGTTAATGAAATTTAAACTACAGGCAAAATGTATACAAATGTTATATCACAGGTATCGGCAAATGTATTTTAAGATTTTTATTCCCCAATAGAAGAAAAAACTAACAAAATGGCAGCCATTTTATTTGCGAATGGATATTCTTAAAATGCATCCATTTCAATCTTTATATTTAGAGATGAAAATGTTATTTCACACTTAAGCATGATGGACTGACTGAAAAAGCCTCATAGAGATACATGAACACACCCTAAAAAATATTTCAAACATAAGCATGACAGAACGACTGACTTACCAACCAATTGACACATCTAAAAAAATAAATTTTCTCATTTTATTTTGTTTTCACTGATTAGTCTAGACACTGATCCTTGACCTTAGGACTAATCAAGAGTAAGAGAGATAAATAATTTTCAAGGTGAGGGCTTTTTTTTTTTTTACAATCAAAGCAAAGCCACGTTACTGGTTTAGCTTTATTTTGAAAATCCTAAAATGAGGATTTAAAACAGTATATCACCAAGGACTCATCTTAATGCATCTTGTATTTTTCAATCTGTACTTAAAAAATCTCTTTCATTATTTGTTTAAAGTTTTTTCATTTTTAATTAAAAAAAAATAATTTTAATATATAAATCTTACCCTCAGCAGCAAAATAAATTTGCTGACCCATGATGTTGACAATCTTGTATTTATTTTGTGTTTCAAAATTGACCATAGCTGAAAAGGAAAGAAAAAAAAGGCATTACTCATATTATGCAGAGCTGTGGAATTGGTAACTCAAACCCGACAGTCTGGTTTCGATTTCAGAAATTTTATAAGTAAATAGACCAAAGAAATTCAGGCAATCTTGCTTAATTGGTGTCTAATGACTATGGGTCAAATTTAATGCAAATCTGAAATATTTGAATTTTTAAATGGGAGGTTGTGTTCATATTATACACCATAAAACTCCTTTAAAATACTCCAAAGAAACTAAAACTTGGGGAATATTTATTTGTAAGATCATGTGTCGCTTCCCTCGACAACCGCCGACCCCAACACTTACGTGCCGTGGTTTTCTTCTTCTTCATCTTATTCTTGTTCTGGCCGTGTTGTTCCAGCGATCACTGAGATAACATGCACTGATTTACAAGAATATAAAAATAAAAACAATGCAGACTCACAAGAGAAAACACAAACTCTTGTGTATAGATCAATTGTCCTCTGGGTGTGTGTGATACCGTTGCAGAAAAAGAGCCCCAAAGGTTGTCTGTTGATAGCTGTCTGTCGAGGCATGATTGTCGTTTGGTTGATCAACTCATGTCATCATTTGCTCGGCCTGATCTGCTCTGCTTACCTCCTTGAGCCGCAAAAACTGTCACAAACTATTCTGACTACTCAATATATTAACTTATGACCAAAAATCCTATGTCCAATCTTTTGTCTTAGTCACCCCCCTGAACAATAGAAACTGACTACTTTCGCGCTCGCAAGAATTTATTTAAAAACAATAAATATTTTTTAACTAAATATCTCTACGACCTTCTCCTAACGACCTTCTGCCAACAACCTGCAAGATTTCAGATTTGGGCTTTAAATCGGAAAATTCTATTCCAATTTCATCGAGACTCAAATCAGTGAGTCTTCATAAAGTGCTGTATTGAGCAAAATAGACCATAGTCCGATTGAACAACATCTGGACTATAAAGCTAGATGTAGCAGAATTTCTACACTATCCAATTACAGGGTGGGGAAAAAGAAAAAAAACAGGGCCTTGACACACACTTTGTCATATATTCTTCATTAATTGACTAACCCTAACCACCCTTATTTTGCAGATCATGACAGATCGGTAACACAATAATATATCAATGGGAGCTTCATCAAAAAAATATACTTCATCAAGCATTACTACAAAACAAGCTTGTTCAAGAAAGTGCAGTACACTTTCGTGCATCAGCTCAAATGTGAAAAAGAGCAGCATTCAAGACTGGGTTCACGACTTCAAAAATTATGGGATGGTAGAGAACCAGAATCATCACGAAACTCAAAGAAGCCATCAGGAAGGAGGTCAGAGACATTTCTCAGTGAGTTTGTAAGGGTAATTTGTGTAGCAAGAAATAAACAAAGCTAAATGAAAGTCATCTCAACACACACGCTTTAGAATCAAGAAAAGGGGACCAAAGACTCGCATGTTTTGATAAGATGTTTATAACACAATAAACCAGTTGTCAGCAAAGTTTCATTAATGCTTGAAAAAAATTAAGTTTTGTGGGCTCGTGGGGGAGGGGGGTTATTAATGCAGAAGCTTTTTAGTAAACATAGTATTAGAAAAAAATACATAAATATATTTACCTTCCAGCAATTCAACTTGTTGCTGTACCAAGATTTGATCAACCATAGTTAAATATTCCAGGCCGGGGGGGCAGTTCGAATTGCCCTCTGGTCTCTCCATCCATTGACCTAGTCCAAATAGAAAACAATTTTTAAGAAAGAATAACAAAATAAATAAATCTATATATAAAAGATGAAGAATTGTCTATATTTTATTTACTTATGATAATGGATATCGATTTCCTTAACTTTGACTTAGGCATGAAGCCTGAATCGTTTTGGGGTAGAGGGGGGTCGATGGTCATCCAATTTTGTCAATAACTGTTGGGCTTACACTACGCTAGACACTCACCAAATACTACATTCACGCTGTGGCTTGATTTTATTTAGATGATCACAATTTGTTTTAAAAGGATTTTATTTACAAAAAATTCATTGTAGGAAGTGGGACAAGGAGGTTATTTTCACATTTTCTCCATACTTATATTAAATATTGGTAAGTACGTTTGCTAGTATAAGTATTAGCTAAAATATATTTGTTCGGTTGGATCTGGCCTTATGTGTAAACAGGATATATTCTAGACAAAGGATCACAAAAATATATGACATATTAGTAAGTATGTTTGCTAGTATAAAATATTTGCTAAAATATATTTGCTCAGATAAATCTGGTGTTATGTTGTAAACAGGATACATTTCCAACAAAGATCAAGAAGCAGCTAGAGGGTTCATGTTTCTTGTCTAAGCTAAAATTCGTGAGAAAGGAAGCCCATAAAATTTAAATTGGATGTGAAGTAAGACATAAGCTGGACACAGTGGTGGGTGCCATTTACTTGACAGTTCAAAGTAAGGAGAGTAGAAAGTGGACCTTGGGTTTACTTTTGACAGCCTTGTAACTCTCGCTTCCCTTATTTTGTCCTTTAGAACTGGTTATTATTAGCCCATTTATCCATTGTGCCACAGGTGCACATGAAGAGATTTTAAAAAATCTGATAGAAGCTACATGTATATAAATGTTCTCGAATGTCATTGTCCAATTGTGTTAATATAATTTCACCTCATTATCATGTCCTTCATTTTCCTCACATCCCAAGTAAAATACTAAAATATTTACAGAAACAGAATTTAAATAATTTTACTATTTGTTACACCGGCCGTTCTTACACAGGAGAAACTACACCGGTTGTCACTATAAATAGTGCGAGACCAGAGGACAAAGCACAGTCTTGTAACTGTCTAGCCAAGAGCTAGTCACTTTCTTACTTTGTTAATACACTTGTTAAACCAACCCTCAACTTGACTTCCTTTATTTATTATTTACTGTGGGACAACTTCACAACACTATTCAATAGAAAAATAACAAAAATGGACCATTCTGAAAATCTTTCTCTTCGTTTTTAGCTTTCATTTTCTGTGAAGCTGCTTTCCTGGCAACCATTCTGAATTTTAAGCTAGACTTCCTGTAAACACTTAACTAATGTTTTAATTGGAAATTTTTTCACAATTATTAGTAATAATAGTATTCATTTAAAGTAGATAAAGAGTCAGATACGTCCAAAGATGAAATATTGCTGCCACATTTGGGGAGGTGTCATACAGAGCACCTTTTCCTGTCTTCACAAAACCGACTTCACAATCTAGTGGTGGGGGGGGGGGGGGAAGGATGTGTTATGTGAGTCTTAAAGACAGGCTTAGTTTTGATGACCTCAAAAGCAGATTAAATCTGGAAAGTATAGGGAGATGTGTGCAGAAGAGTCAAAGTTTGATGGTATGACCACGTTGAAAGAATGGATGAGAGTTCTTGGGTTAGTAAATGTAGAACAGTTGAGGTAGCAGGTCCAGTTCACAGGGGAAGGCTAAAGAAAACATGAGAGGAAGTGATAAAAATGGACTTGAAAGAAAGAGAGATAAATAAATACATGATCATAGATGGATTAGGTTAGTTTGGAAGTCAATTTCTTAAAGCCGTCCAATGCATGCCAGCATGTAAAACAGACGTTAAACCGATGATGATGATCTTTTCTGTTCTCTATAGCCCCTTTCTCACAGAATAGATGTTGCTAGTCTTTCTCTACTCTATCTTTATTTCCATGGAAGGTGTTCGACTGACCTCCAGTCTTTGGTTCCTCCTACATTCACAGCAAGAACTCTTCTTGTTACCACAAGGAAAAAAACGTTCGTTTCTTCCTCTATGTGCTTAGAGTCAGGCAAAATTTCCATGGACAGAGCTTCCTTGCAAGAGCTTCCCACCTGTGGAACACATTGCCATGGGACTGCTTCCCTGTTGATTACAACTTGGTCTTCTTCAAATCCAATGTCAACAAATTCCTCATAAGTAATCAAACGCAGTTCATACCATTGGTCAATGTTAGTACTCCCATAGTGTTCCTCATCTTTCGGTTGGTATCATTCCCATCTTCGGTGGTAATAACCATATACACCAGAAAACGTCTTCCAAATTATATATCTTTAATTAATGTTTAAAAAGTGAGTTATCATGAAAACAATGCCAGATATTTAGTTTATTCGTTTGGGAACCTATCATTATAAGTCAGTCCCACAGTAAAACAGGAGGTCATATTTTTTTTTTAGGGAAAATCCACCTCAAACACTGGGATTGTCTTCAGTTTGATGATTTTTTTCTTTGTACTAAAAAAAACAATTTTATTAATTATTCTTATTTACTTGCCTCTTCATGAGGGCAAAGTTACAAAATCAATCTTTATAAAATATGTAATAAAAAATATATTTTTGTCCATATTTACTTGTTTCCACATGAGTACAAAGTTAAACAGAAATTCATTTTTTTGCGGGGGGGTATACATCACTAAAAAAATGTTCCTCTGGATTGGGACAAAAAATATGTTTTCTTTTATTTTTAACTGAGGAAAATAAAACTTTTAAAAATGAGACACTAGATTGGGAGAAAAATACATTTTGCCTCAGTTGTGAAGGATTTCTCCTCTCACTGAAGACCACAGATATTACACTTTCATCCTACGAATGTCTATTAGCGAAACCAAAAAAGGAGTTAATTTCGATTTGGCTATTTATTTATTAAATAATCTGTGTAAAGAATACACCATGTTACACATTGTAGAACCACGTGTGTCCCTCGACAACCGCCAACCCCAACATTGTGTGTGCCATGGTTTTCTTTTCCTTTATCTTCTTCTCGTTTTTGTCTTCATCATTGTGTATTCCACTGACGAATCGTCGAGGGCACAAGCACTGGTTTACAAGGTTATAAAATAAAAGAAACAGCAAACTCACAAGATAAACACAAACTCAGATACATTGTGTTTAAAATAGTTGTATTCTGGTTGTGTGTGATACTGAAACGAACCCCTTAACGTTAACGTCCACATTTTAGTTAACCGAGATTAAATTGTCTGTCAAGGATATCAGTGTTGTCGCTCATCAGCTCATCTCATCACTTGCTAAATCTTTGACGAACTCTGCCTGCGATCTGTTCACCTCCGTTCTTTCCTGATGTTGACTTCAAACTAAATGTCTTCTCTCTGAGTCACCAACTCGTCAACTGTGTCGTAAACAGTCGCCTACCGTAAAACTAACTTAAATTGCCTTAAACTAACATACTGTCGTAAAAATGTTTAAAAAAACTCCCACCCCCAAACATATTAAGGCATATCAGAAATCCTATAACTGGCCTTTTTGTCTTTCAGCCACTCCCACCACATCTATTTCCGATCGTCTTTGTGTGAATTGGTGAATCATTTAACCCCATTGTCTTTCCACCCATCCTACCTCCGACGGCTCCTTCCTCCGTGAATCATTTCCCATCACTGTTCGGGGCTTCGGCCCCCTCCCGTAGTCCATAGTATCACACACATTTACCATATTTACTTGCGTCTGCATATCTCTTCCTCCAACTGAGGACAGAAGCAATACTACATTTTGATCCCAGCATGAAGACCAGGAACTTCTAATATTGAATAAAAAAACAACGGGCTCATTTCAGTTTGGCGATTTATTTTTAAGTAAAACATAAATATAAAACATACTTACATATTGTCCCTATTTATCTTCCAACGAAGGCAAAGTTAGAAATTTAATCATTGGAAGGCTTCTTTTTGGTTCAGGTCATTGTGTCGTGAAACAAGCTGCCAGAAGCCACGGTCAGCCTACAAACGTCCAAACAATTCAAGGCGGCTCTAGATACATTATGGCCACTGATCTTTGGATCATTACTCCTCCCCACACACACACACTTGAGCAGAAGATGCAAGGAGACCTGCTTCTGGGGTAAAACATCATCAAACAGAATTTAAATCTACCTTTCGATAAGTTTTTCACCCCAGCACCAAGTCGTGGCATCCAGCAAAAGATGTAGCATAGGCACTTTTATCTCAATAAAAAAAGGCCAAGAATTAACTGTTCATGTTTCTGCTTCATGGAACCACAAGACATAGTGACGATGTCTACCATATCCAGATGAAAGTCGCCTTGGACAAACATTCATTTAACAAGTCCGGTCCTAACTAATAAAACAACAGTTTTTAGGCAAAATTCTACTTTATTCATCAACATAGTCTCCTTCTGTGGTGATACTATGATTCCAACACTTCTCTAACCATTCTATGCCTTTTTGTAGATTGATTTGTCTTTGGCTTCAAAATACACCTCAGTTTCCAATATCACTTCTTCATTGGAGCCAAATTTCTTTCCCTGGGGCATTCTCTTGACCCCTGCAAACAGCCAGTAGTCAGTGGGGCCAGATCTGGAGAATAAGGTGGGTGCAGAAGCAATTCATGTAGTTTTGCTATCGTTACGATCGACTTGTGACACAGTGTATTGTCTTGGTGAAAGAGCACTGCTTTCTTATTTCTGGGTGTCTTTTGGCGATTTCTTACTTTAAAGGCACCAATAATGTTATATAATACTTGCTATTGATGGTTCTTCTTTTCTCAAGGTAATCAATGAAAAAAATAAATTGCGCATCACAATATAGGAATGCCAATGTTTGCGTTTTGGTTGCTTTGGCCAGCTTTCACCTGCTGTGGTCAACTCAGCTGACTGCCAATTTGACACTGGAGTGAAGTTTCATCCATTGTCACATATTGACGCAAAAAACCTTTGTTTTTGTTGCATTGAAACAGTTACAAACAATGCTCTGAATCATCAATGCATTGTTGTTTTTATCAACTGTGAATAAACGCAGCACCTACTTTAAACACAGCTTTCTCATTGATGCAAATTTTCATACAAAATGGTGAAGAAACTGCCTTCCCATATTTTCAACTCCTCTGCTATCTCGTACAACTTCAATTTACGATCGACTAAAACAAGTTTATGAACTTTTTTGATGTTTTCCGGGAATAACACTTATCAAGCCATTGCTTTGAACAGTATTTTTATCATCAGAAAACAATGCTTTATCAACACATAAAATTCAAAATTTTGAAAATTCGCAACAGTAACTTCACTTACATAACTGTAATTTGTAAACTAATAATTCGATTAGGCTCAAATTTTGACACATGCCATTTGAAGGTTAGTATTTATAAAAAAAGCATACAAAAAATCCAAGAGCAAAAAGGTGCCATGATGAATTGGGACAAAAAAACAATGCCTCCTATGGCCAAGAATAGAACAAATACTACACTTTGATCCAAGCTCCAAAACCAGGAATGTCCATTATAGAAGTGTGACACAAGGATGAGCGTTCTTTTAGGGGAGCTGGAATTCCCCACATTTAAAAGACTTGTACCTGATTTTTGTTGCCCTCGTGGGGTGGCAAGTAAAATCGAGATCATTTATTTGCATTAAAACAGTGCGATGTCAGTCAACCTTTCACTTAAACCTGAGTTGACAATTTGTTGATAAAACGCGAGGTTGATGGCTGCCAGATTAAAAGTCAAATCAACTGTCGCCTTAAATATGTTGAATTGAGAATACTGCCAGTGACTGTGGTCCTTTCTCTCTGTCTCTTTCTTTTTGATGTGTATGCTTGTTTCTCTCCTTTTCTTGCGTGACTATACCCCCCTCTCTTATTCCACTGTTGACTGCGTGAGAGAAAGGCAGAATTCAGTTGTTGTTTCATTTTCAGACGGGACGAGTGTGCCCAGAAAACAATTCTGACGACTTTAAAGTTATTAATTATGATTTTTTGGAATTAATAAAAATTTATATATATTTTTACAAAAATATTGAGTTTGCTTTTTCATTACAAGCATTCAATTTTCAGCCGATGGTCCACACCCAAGAAATTAATTCTCCGGAGAGAATTAATGATGCCAGAATTAATGACATCAAAAACCCGTCAAATCTACCGATGGGATTTACCCCTTCAGATTGCACAAAGCTATTGCATTCAAGGATCTTAGAAAGCGTGGGATTGAACATATAAGCAATAGTATTGCCGCTATTCGAACCAGGGGATGTCACTATCATACCCAACAGAGAGCTGGTAGTGCCGTGCCAAGACAATAAGAGCCCCTTCCAGAGACATCCCCATGGTGCAGACACACCAAGATACACTCACCGGTCAACGATAGTGTCACAATGGGTCCCGTCCCCAGGATAGTGTTACAAAAGAAAAAAAGACTTTTAAAAAAATTCAACATTGTCCTTATTTACTTGCCTACACAAAAGTGCAATGTTAGGTACAATGTTAATTTTTAATTCTTTATGAATTAATGAAATGAACAAAAATCAAAAGTATTTATGTGATTTAAATTACATTTCATATGACATCTAATCGATTTCAAAAGTGTAAATATTTTCTTACAAGCAATTAATTAATAGAAAAGACAATTATGAGTATGGAGTGAGTAAGACAAAAATGGAAGTAAAAAATGAAATCAAAAAACTACTAGGCAACGCCGGAACTAAGTTCCCGCCATTTTTTTATTTTTTTTATTTTGGAATCTATTGTGTTTTCACAAATTTGGAAATTTAATTTTTTTTGAGAATTCTATTTTTAAATCATTTGGTCATCTATTTTATTTTTTGTTGAGTCAATTAAAGTTAATTTCTGTATGTTTTCAGATCGTTAAAATTTTCTTTTTGCTTTTATTTTTATTTTTTTGCTTTCTACCAACGAGGTATTGAAAATCTTGTTGAATGTTGGGAAGGAGTTGTAAACAACAAAGGGAGAATACATTGATTAATTAATTATTTTTAATTAAATCTTTTAAATTTAAATTAACAAATGGCAGGACTTTGTTGCCAACTTAACATATCACCATTTCATATCAAACAAAAATGAAAATATGTTAAATCTCGAGCAGAAAAGAATAATTCTACAAACCTTGGGGTGCTGAAGCACCTTGGGATGATGGAGAACCCTGAGGTGGCGGCCCATAGCCTGGTTGAGGAGGCCCATATCCTGGTGGAGGTGGACCATAGCCCGGCTGTGGAGGTGGACCATAGCCTGGTTGAGGTGGACCATAGCCTGGTTGGGGAGGGCCATAGCCTGGTTGAGGTGGACCATAGCCTGGTTGAGGTGGACCATAGCCTGGTTGAGGTGGACCATAGCCTGGCTGCGGGGGTGGACCATAGCCTGGTTGAGGTGGACCATAACCCGGATAAGCTGGAAAAATAAAAACAATAGAGAAAACTATGTTAACACGATGATCTGAATCTATTTTATTTTATAAATAAAATGTATTAAATTATGATGAATTGGTTTGGACTGTCTGCAAATGACCACTATGAAATCCATGTCGACTAAAATAAAATGGATTTCTATTAAAGGAAAAAAAAACAATCTATGTTTTAATTGGATGACAGTAATTCATTTCACAATTTTGAGACATGATATTGTTACAAGAGTGTATGTGCACTAAAAAATGACAGCATACTTTTTTCCATTGCTTCCAAACTGATACACATACAAATATCTTCAACCTCTTTTTTAAATGACGGGATAGCCTGATCGACCGAGATACAATGCAAAAATACTAGTTTTTGTTTTATTTCATCTGATGTTCTTGTTGTTGTGTCGAATGTCAAACTAAAATACACTTTCTTGTCTTTCAGGCTAGAATGAAAGTGTAGTACATGTCTTGTCAAAAGATAGTACAATAATATTGTGGGGTCTTCGTTCGCACCAGATGTCCATGAAATGGAAATATGTCACTAACTTGTAGAAGGGTTTTGGAGATAGACTCCCATAACCAGATATATTCTAAAACTATACTAATCTGAGTACTTAGATAAGTGTGTTTCAGATTGTAGAAAGGTGGTACAATAATATTGTGGGGTTTGTGCTCGCACCGGATGTCCATAAAGTACACAGCATCAGTATATAACAGATGAAATTTCCACAGGTCCCGCTAGTATATAATAATATGCTAAGGCATTTTATGTTTGTACGTATCTTTCACACACATTTAAAACAATGACATCATCGGATCAGCAAAGATGGTGATTGGTGATTAATCTGATGTCGCTAAGGTAAAAAAAATTCTGATTTTACCCATTTTAAAATGAACTATTCCAAAATCAAATTATGTCAGCCCATCGACTAAAAGAGTACAATTTTAAATAAATGCATTTCAAAAAGTGGCATTCGTTTTAATGATTTGAAGAATATCTAACTGACAATTATTTTTAATGTAATAAGACAGAGAATATTGATTGTATTAAAAAGAATTAAATAGCTACAATTTTAAGTAAATAAATAAATATAGAAGACATTAGTTTTATTTATTTAAAGAATATTTAGCAATTATTTTTATGGAAGAAGAAAGAGTAATTTAAAAAAAAAATAGTATTGACCCTGAGACATTATTTCAAAAGGAATATTACTATTAACAGTAAAGTATACAGATTGATGTAGAAAGAACCGTGGAATTTCCACGGGGTCCTGCTAGTCCATAGATTATTATGTCTAGCCTTTTTGAACTTTAAGCATCATGATTTAGAACCGGCTCTCTTCAGATCACGGCAGTTTCTACATCTGTAGTTTCATGGTGGTGAAGACATAGTGCTAATAAATCATATGTGATAAGTACGAACTTTGTGCGGAAACTATTTTGTTGAATGAAACAGAAGAATATGCCATCACCAAGTGTTGCGTTGAGGTTGGCTCATTGCTTACATCTCACTCTCTTGCCGTTTGGGTTCCTTGAATGCTGTGTTGTGTTTCTGTTATAAATAAAACTTGATGAGGACACCGTTTGCATCCTAACTTCAACAAGACAGAAAACAGGACCCACAAAAAGCCAAAGTTCTTTTAGAGTTTTTTTTGAATATTGAGAAGAATTTTTTTTTAAATCTCGTCTGAAGAAAGCAACCTCCCCAACTGGCAGTAGATCCGAATAGCAGGAAAAATGTTTCACACAGGAATCGAACACACACACACCACAAAAACTTTTCAATCAAACTCTAATCTTACCAGCATAAAGTCCAGAAGCTTAATGCCGAATGGTGAATTATTCCTCTGTTATTGAAGCCAAAAACGACTTCAAATAACTCGATTTGCTGCCCGGGACGTTTCATTGTCCATCGGTGATCGTGAAAAACGAATTATTTGCATAACCTGATATGTCCTGCCTTGCTGTCTCTCTTTCTACCACAGATACATCACACGTGTTGTCTGTGCATCAACCAGTGTGGGACTCTGTTATCACTGTGGCAGTGTTCGAATCATCTCGCACTAGGCTCCGGGAAAGTAATTCCCCCCCCCCCCCCCGAATGTTGCAAAACACACATGTGTTCTTTTGTTGGGCCATTCAACCTCATGTTCATTAGTTTCTGTTGCTTTTTTTTGTTGTGTGGCTTGTTTTCAACTTTGTGATCTTAATCATAAGGCGTAAAGTGACTCTTGATGGCAGTACTTGTAAGAAAAGCAGAAATAAAATACTGCGAAATGCTTATTTAGGTGTGTTCAACTAAACATCGAAAATCTAGTTACAATGCGTCATTTGGAACATATCTCGGCCATAACCTGAAGGCATCCTGCATTTTTAATTGAAGTTGTTCTTTTTTTTATTATTTAAAAAATCCTTAAGATGAATTTTTTTTAATAAAAATACTTGTATGAAAAATTTGGGACTTAAATCTCTCATATATAATATATATATATATATATATATATATATATATATATATATATATATATATTAAATTATTTTTAATATTTTACATACATACGACGTTGTTTCGAGCTTATGGCTCTCATCAGCGTAGGGAAACAACAATCTCAGACGGTCATAGGGCGTGAACCTGGTTCACAGATACACCTTGAATCTCTAGGCATTCACCTAGTCCCATTAGGCCACGAGAGATTGTCACGTAATAACGGAGAAATTAAGTGATGTTTACACTGAAAGCGGCAAGCATAGACATCTAAATATTCGATAGCATTCAACGACAGAGTCAGACTATTGCACTGAAGCTTTTAGGTGAATATTTATTTTTAATCTTTCTGACAGTGCTTAACTTTCAATTTTACTTAGAAGGGGCTTATAATAATAATTTATATATATATATATCATATATACACACACACACACATATACATACATATATATATATATACACACACGGTAATTTACACTATCATTTCCAGGCAATGCATGGTGGGCACATCGGTATGCGCTCTGACAACTGAGTCAAATATGATTTTCGTATTGGGGTTCGAACCGTGTGACTGGCATAGATTATCTCCTCCAATCCTGATGATTGCAGGTTTGGCATGAAAAACATGTGTATATGGGTTAATTTGAAAAAAAAATATATATATATATATATATATATATATATATATATACAGGGTGGGCAAAAATAAGGGTCCTATTTTTAAAAATTCATAACTTTTTTATTTATTGATTTTTTTTATTTTTTTTTTTAGAATAAGTAAAGGACCCTTTCCGAAGCAAGCATGAGCCGTATTAGCCCTAAGGAACGTACCCTCATTTAGAAAACATTATTTTTGCTTAAAAAACTCAAAACAGTGTAAAAAACAATACTTTAGTTTTTGTAAGTTTTAAGAAGTGTTTTTCGGCTAAAATTTGTTTTGTTTATTTCAAAAAATCTCGGAAGGGTCAGTCTACACACACATAAAGTTTGGTGAGTTTAACTTTTATTTTGTGGAAGTTATTCAAATTCAAGTTATTCAAATTTAAAGATAGGACCCTTATTTTGGCCCACCCTGTATATTAGTTTGAGAAATTTATTCACACCATAACAATATCTAATATCAAATCATTTTAATCCATAAGATTCATACGTGTTTCAGACACCATATGGTCCAACTGTGATTGAAACAGGATGAAAAAAGTCAATACGTCACCGGTTCATTTCCCAAGTAATTACAATCTAAACACGTCTTTTCCTAAGAAACAATATAAATATTAAAGCTCTTTTCCTTTGGGAAATAGAGCTTTCAGCATAAATATTTGATACATATATTCTTATAAATAGTTTTATGGGAGTTATATTATTGGAATAAGAACTAAATTATCAAGCATAAATTAACTGCAATTCTATATATACAAGAGGGACCTGTGGGAATTCCACAGTTGTATCCTTCTTCATCTGTTGTATATTGCTGCCGTGATTAAAAATATTTTAATTCTATGGACGTCTGGTACGAATGCAGACCCCCACGATATTATTGTACCATCTTTGGACAGAACAGATACTACACTTTGATCCTTGCCCAAGGGTATTTATTTACCTCCTCTCCATGAGGTTAGGCACAAGGCCAGTTTTATCTTACTTCCACAAGGTAAGATGTGACCCAAGGTCGGGTCGGGAAAGTGGGATTTGAAAAGCCAGCGCCCGAGAAGGTGAGCACTCTGCCCATTAAAGATTGCCTGGGCAGCCCCGTCGGCATTTCCCGGTAGGGGCGCCTCAGGCAGTAAGCAATAAACTTACTCCTCCCCAAAGAGGGGAGGCAAAGCCTGGGAGGGTGGACCTCCTAGAACTGCACAGGACAAACCCATAGACCGGCGGAATCAAGCCACGAAGGCCAAGACGATACCAGTCTATGGGGTGCAGTATCCATCGGAACAGATACTACACTTTGATCTTTGCCCAAGGGTAAAGAAAGTGTATTTTAGTTCGAGTTTCATGAGTGACTACAGTGACATCAGATATAAATAAAAAAAAATGACTTTTTTGCATTGCATCTTCGAGTGGAGGGTGATAAAATATGTACGAACATGAAATTGCCTTAGCGTATTATTATAAATATGTGTGTGTGTGTGTGTGTGTGTGTGTGTGTGTGTGTGTGTGTGTGTGTGTGTGTGTCAGTTGTCAATGGTTGATCTCGCAAAACAATGGTATATCTGGAACCAGCAAGTTCGGATGTTGTCGCTTGGTTTTAAATAATTAAAACTGTTTCTATCAGATTAATATTATATAATAAAGGGTTGGGTTATTTTGCTTACGGTCATTTAATGCTGGGAATCATTTTACTTTTGTAAACAAATTGTTTGAAGAACAGTAGTTGTATTATTTAACCCATATATACAAGCAGGGTTACCCAGCGTTCTCCGGTTATGGGAATAAGAGAGATCAAAATGTTATGGCTAAAAGTGTGCTGCTGCTGATTGTTCGTCCGTTTATGGATGTTCACAGATTTCACGATATTATTTTATTCCCTTTGATCAAAATGACACATAGAATATTATATTCTCTTAAATAATTCATAATTGTATTCTTAGTATCGCCCGTGCTGAGGATTGAATCTCCAGAAGACCGTCACTTAGAACTGATTATTACTTAGCACTTATATCCGTTGCGCCATATGTCTTTGTGGAATGAGAGCAAACTATCCCTGAGGATAAAAAAGGGGTCTGTTCGAAATTCTGTACATATTCCCGAGTTCGACATGACACACTTGAAAGTTAGAGGTTACATCGGCCGAAACGTGAGAATAACATCCAAGATGAGAACATTAGTCAGAATAATCTAACTAATACAAATTATCAATCCTTGTCTCAAAAATTCTGAAACATCATCGCAAACATTAGTCCAAATAATCTAATACAAATTATCAATCCTTGTCTCAAAAATTCTGAAACATCATCGCAAACATTAGTCCAAATAATCTAATACAAATTATCAATCCTTGTCTCAAAAATTCTGAAACATCATCGCAAACATTAGTCCAAATAATCTAATACAAATTATCAATCCTTGTCTCAAAAATTCTGAAACATCATCACAAACATTAGTCCAAATAATCTAATACAAATTATCAATCCTTGTCTCAAAAATTCTGAAACATCATCGCAAACATTAGTCCAAAAAAATTATCAATCCTTGTCTCAAAAATTCTGAAACATCATCACAAACATTAGTCCAAATAATCTAATACAAATTATCAATCCTTGTCTCAAAAATTCTGAAACATCATCACAAACATTAGTCCAAATAATCTAATACAAATTATCAATCCTTGTCTCAAAAATTCTGAAACATCATCGCAAACAGTTGTCTAACGAATTTTTCTTTTATCTGTTATAAATTTTATTAGAATTTTGTTATCATGTTAAAGATACTTGAAAGGGAAGAAATTACAAAATAATCAAAAATGTTTTTACTTGAATTCTTTACAGTTTCTGTTTTCATTTATGCAAACAACAAATAATTTATACTAATAAAGAATAAGGATACAATCCAGATATAAACAAATGGCAACTAATGATACTGGGCTTGAAAAAATGTTTTTAAAGTTTATCTTTTATCCTTTTCTCGTTTTTAAATCCTTTTTTCTTTGGCGGGATTAAACTTTTCCATTCGTTATCTCCACAATTTTTGATCACTTGCATCTTGATCCATAAATACTGACTGTCCCATGTCTTCAGTCACCAAGTGTTTTCAACTCCTTTGAAAACTACCCACTCTTTGTGGACCACCTATCTGCATTAAAACTAATTTCCTTGAATCTTCTGAAGACCTTCTTTGCACATGACCAAACCAATTTAATCTTCTACTTCGGATAACTTCCTCCACATTGATTACCCCCAACTCTTCCATTGACAAATTTGTTCTTGCAATTATAAATCTGCCAGATCGTTTCACACAGGCTATAGAAATGTATTTTTTTTATTTATTTAATGAACACTTTAAAAAATTAAAAGTGAAAAATTATGTTTAATTATTGTTTCTTTATTTTTTAAAATACACTATTATTTTTTGTATGAACACAACTGAATTTAGAGAATACAAAATTAAATTATTTCTGTACAACAAACATTTTTGAAATAGAATTTTTCCAGGAACATTGCTTATATGTAAATATTTTTCTTTAAAAAGTCAACAAAAAAATAAACACAGCACAAATATTTATTAAACCGAAGATTAAATATTTTTATACAAATCAAATATCACCATCTTGCATGTGTTGTAAACTCTAGTGCCAGTGTATAGACTACATTGTTAAAATGAGTTCAAATAAGTGTCAGTTTTGTTCAAGCGATAGAAGGTGAGACATACAGACAAAAATGTTTCCTTACAAATATTTATAATAGATGTTGACTTTCTCCTAAATTTAAATTAGTTGTAATATTAATTAATCCAACCATTTCTAATTCTAAATTGGATAAAAATTGTTTTTTTACTCATTTTAAATTCAAAAGAGATATTTTTTATTTAATTAAAAGAAAAAAAGACAAGAAGAAAAGGGAAAAAGAAAGAAAAAAGGGAAAAAGGAAAGAGAAAAGGAGAAGAGAGAAAAAGAGAAAAAGAAAAGGATAAGAAAAAGGCAAAAAGAGAAAAAGGCAGAGAAAAGAGAAAGAGGAATAAAAAAGAAAAAGGCAAAGCAAACAGAAGGGCAAACAAAGATAAGCAAAAAGAGAAAGAGAAAAGAGAAAGAAAAACAAAGAAATAAAATGAATGCTGGATTGAACACTTGCTTGTTGTAATCACTATGAGCAAATGCTAATTTTAAAATAATATTGTTGATTTTTATTTTATATCTGCAAAGAGAATTAAAAGGAATTTCTTCAATATTTCTGGAATTAAAAATCAAGTTCCCTACTTTCATCTTGTTCTATACCTAAAAATGATAAAAATTAACCGAAAAATATAATTATGATAATTGTCGCACAAGTATTCCACATTCTAAACATAATAAATTCATCTTCATTCTTCAATACAATTCTCCAACCAAAATCTGATCGCGTAATTGGCATGCGCTAAACGAGCCAAATACAATGAATAGTTGTGTAATAATAAGGATACAAGAATAAAATAGTTGACCTTATTCCAAGTCTAATATGATAAATCCCCAAAGACAAAGTGGAATTCATAATAACTCATAAGGCAATGCACTCGAATGCATTATTTAAAGCTTTAAGTGGTAAAAATACATAAAAAGTTCATATTCATATCTCTATGCAGAGGAGAGTTCCACAGAAAACAGTAATTTGATAACTAAATGTTTAATGAATTCTCAAAATGGTTGAAATGGGTGGGGTGGGGGGAGACGGATAAATACAATAAGAATGCTAAGAACGAAAAGAAGGAATAAACAAAAGCGGATATTCTTAAGATGCATCCATTTAATCTGCATGTTTAGCGATGAAAATGCATGACAGACTAAAAAAATATCTCTTTCACGTGTGTACAGACCAAACAAGACGCCCTTTTCAAGCGCATGACAGACCAAACAAGATGCCCTTTTAAAGTGCATGACAAACCAAACAAGATGCCCTTTTAAAGCGCATGACAGACCAAACAAGATGCCCTTTTAAAGCGCATGACAGACCAAACAAGATGCCCTTTTCAAGCGCATGACAGACCAAACAAGATGCCCTTTTCAAGCGCATGACAGACAAAACAAGATGCCCTTTTAAAGAGCATGACAGACCAAACAAGATGCCCTTTTCAAGCGCATGACAGACAAAACAAGATGCCCTTTTAAAGTGCATGACAGACCAAACAAGATGCCTTTTTAAAGCGCATGACAGACCAAACAAGATGGCATTTTATAACTGCTTGATGGGCCAAACAAGATACAATTTTCAAGTGCCTGACGGACTAAACAAAATGGCTTTTCAAGCGTGTGTAGGACCAAACGAAATGCATGTTTTAAAACATGTGATGGACCAAACACAATGGATTTTTCAAATTTTAGCTTAACAGATGAATGAAGAGTAACAGACAACACCTGTTATGGAGATACTTATGCACATCTCGAATAAAATGCGTCCATTCGATATGTGCATTTCAAACTTATGCACATCTCGAATAAGATGCGTCCATTCGATATGTGCATTTCAAACTTATGCACATCTCGAATAAGATGCGTCCATTCGATATGTGCATTTCAAACTTATGCACATCTCGAATAAGATGCGTCCATTCGATATGTGCATTTCAAACTTATGGGCATCTCGAATAAAATGCGTCCATTCGATATGTGCATTTCAAACTTATGCGCATCTCGAATAAGATGCGTCCATTCGATATGTGCATTTCAAACTTATGCGCATCTCGAATAAGATGCGTCCATTCGATATGTGCATTTCAAACTTATGCGCATCTCGAATAAGATGCGTCCATTCGATATGTGCATTTCAAACTTATGCGCATCTCGAATAAGATGCGTCCATTCAGTATGTGCATTTCAAACTCATGCACATCTCGAATAAGATGCGTCCATTCGATATGTGCATTTCAAACTTATGCACATATCGAATAAGATGCGTCCATTCGATATGTGCATTTCAAACTTATGCACATCTCGAATAAGATGCGTCCATTCGATATGTGCATTTTAAACTTATGCACATCTCGAATAAGATGCGTCCATTCGATATGTGCATTTCAAACTTATGCACATCTCGAATAAGAAGCGTCCATTCGATATGTGCATTTCAAACTTATGCACATCTCGAATAAGAAGCGTCCATTCGATATGTGCATTTCAAACTTATGCACATCTCGAATAAAATGCGTCCATTCGATATGTGCATTTCAAACTTATACACATCTCGAATAAGATGCGTCCATTCGATATGTGCATTTCAAACTTATGCACATTACGAATAAGATGCGTCCATTCGATATGTGCATTTCAAACTTATACACATCTCGAATAAGATGCGTCCATTCGATATGTGCATTTCAAACTTATGCACATTACGAATAAGATGCGTTCATTCGATATGTGCATTTCAAACTTATACACATCTCGAATAAGATGCGTCCATTCGATATGTGCATTTCAAACTTATGCGTGACAAATGAATACTCATAAGATAACAAAGACACATCTACAAATAACAATAGTATATTTTGTGTTTAGTAATCAATATTCTTCTCCCAACACAAATATACGAGATTTTCAACAAAATAATTGTAATTATTGCGACAAAATATTTGAAAAAATAAAAGACAGAGGAATAAATATTTAGTAATAATTAGCAGATGGACCCAGCACTGTACAGGTGCAAAATACGTTGAAAGATTGTTTAAATATGTGCAGGTCCCATGTTTATACCTGAGCAACTTTCAATTAAATTTCTCTTTCTCCATTTCCTTCTTGTCCAGAGTGTCAGACGTTTTTTGATATTTCGTAAGTTCACTCTCCAGTCGTCACGGTTCAGCGGATCAACTGTCTCAAAATTCCACTCTGTACGGTCTTATTTAATCACTTGCTTCTAAGTTTTCCTTGATTCAAGACATTCATGCTACTGCAATAGTTTATCCAGTAGAATAAACACTCCACTTGACCATATCAGTGTAATCAATTCGTCCTTAGGATATAACAATTATGCTAGACAAATTTAGTGTTTTCAGCAAATCCTCTGACCGAATGTGTTGCCTTTGGTCAGATTTTACATTGAAGATCCATCTAATCATTGATCTGTCATTTGCTTTCAGTCAGGCGATAAAGGAGGGGGTGAGGGTTCAGCATTCACTGCTATTATAATATGACACTAGTGACACAGCTGCTATACAACTTACATAAATATTTGGATCAATCATACTTGAGGTACTCCAGAATAAGCAACAACCAAAAGGATGCATGTTGCCTTGACACCAGTTTCTTTTAATTCCGATTAAATTAACAACAAAACAATACGTCCACTTGACATCGCAGATTTTTCTTTTAATGAAAAAAACAAACATTTATTTACCAAACGTCTTGTTTTGTAAATTTGAAGATTTATAAAACATTAAATTTATTAAACAAAAAACATTTAAATATGTGGATGTTGTGCAAAGATGGGGTCACACAATTTGAAAAGGGTATTTTCTGAGTGTCTTATATGCTGCAGGAATTCCTTCAGATGGGAATCCAAGTGAGATCTTCTACAACCGAGCATTCAGTCAGTGAAGAAGAAATCCTTCTAGACTGAGGCAATTTTAATTTTTGTCCCAATCCAGAGTTTCCGTGCTTGGGGAGCTAGATTTTCCCTACATTAAAAACCGACATTGTGTCTAACTCTGCCCTCTTGGTGAGGCAAGTTAATAGGGGCACTATCTCTGCAATGTTTTTTTTATATATTTGTTTGTTTCGTTTATTTATTATATAATATTTTGTAAATAAAACAATGTACTTTTTAAATTTTTATTTTATTATGCTTGTAAATAAATTTTAAAAATACCCCCTATCCTTTTTTTTAAATAAAAATCTGCGAAGGCAAGTTATGAATGTGGATGTGGCAAGGATAGTAACCCTTTATGGGAGCTGAAGATCCCCATAGTTTAAACCCTTTTACCTAACTTGGACTGCCCCTGCAGAGAGAGATGTAGAAATCCACAACTGTGTTTTCACACCCAGAATGTCACTACGGAAAAAGCCATCAATCAGACTTGAACAACTGCAAGTTGACAAGTTGTTATGAAGTAAAAGGCTCCTTACTACATTTTAAAGGTCAAAGAGCTGACACAAACGAACCTGTCACTTGCGACAGTGGAAATTGAGAGTACCAGTGACATTATCTTTATCTTCCTTTCTTTTCATGCATCTATGTCTCTTTTCTCCTTTCTCTCCCTCTCTTTCTCCCAGTTGCTTTATTGCAGCGAGATATTTTACAGTTTGGTCTTTGAATCTGCACGCAACAGACGTGTGTCGCACGCCAAGCTCAGTAATTTTGAGTAAAAATGTTTCTTCGGAAATGAATAAATTATATTTTTTATAAATAAAGTAATGTGTTGTTCCCTCATTACAAAGCCTTTATTTCCACAGATGATTAATTCTCAGGAGAGAATTAATGAAGCTAGCCTAACGCCGCCGCCATGCAACCACCGAAATACCCAACCGGGCATAATTAACCCTTTCATTAAAGGGATATGTCTATTGTTGTCACTCGGGGAACTGGATATCATGCCAGGACGTTAACAGCCCTTCCAGAAAAGACTTCACGGTGCAGATAACAGAGTTTACACTCCCTGGCAAGCGATAGTACTACATGTGTATTGTTTTGTTTATGATTAAACCAGAAGTAAAAGTTTAAGAAATCGATATCAAGGCAAGATATATCATTTTAATCATTGCTTATTATGGGGTGCCTCAAGTATAATTGATCCAAATATTTAAATAAATATATTTCCCATGTATCTAGTAAATATAGAATGAGCAAAACATTTTTTTAAATATTCAAACTTTAAAAAAAATTTTCATCAGCTCATAAGGGACGTTTTTCTCAACGACTCTTTTCTCAGGGTATAGTTGGTTTGAGGCAATTTATGAATAAATGAATAAATGAACAAAATATTTAAAAATAATTTTTAGATGTGCCGGTCAGCTGGTCATGCTCAAGTTTTAGTTGCTAAACACACAGATTGAATGAATGCATCATAATAACCAGGCTTGTATTATTCAGACTACTGTTCTCATCTTCGATCTTATTCTCACAACGTTTCGGACGATGTAATCGATGTCATTCTTCAGGTTAGTTTTGTCGAACTTAAGTAATTCGCAATTGTATTCTGAGTATCGCCTGTACTGAGGACTGGACCTTCAACCTCCAGAAGACTGTAGCTTAAAACTGATTATTACTTAGCACTAATATCTGTTGCACCACAGGTGCTTGCGGACTTCTACGTGGTCATGGCTAATAGAATGAGAGCAAGCTACCCCTTTGAATTAAATTAAAGGTTCCGTTCGAAATTCCATACAGATTCCAGAGTTCGACAAGATGAAGGTCAGAGGTTACATCGAGTGAAATGTTGTGAGAATAACATCAAAGATGAGAAGAGTAGTCCGAATAATCCAAATTATCAATCCTCATCTAAAAAATTTCGAAACATAATATTCAGTCTTGTTTAAAATTGAAAAACTTCCACATTTCAGTTTTTTTTACTGATGCCATATTTCTTTGTATGTCTACAATTGTTTGAAAAAAAATTAATAATGAATACTAGACTAGTTTTAGACTGAATTTGAAGTTTTGTAGAAACGATCATACCTCCCCTCTTTTACCTGTGCAGATTGATTTAATGGGGAGAGGAGTCACAAACCAGAAAGCCACACCCTAAGATACTTAGGGGTACCTCAAGCAATCGGCAATAACCCCTCACAAGGAGGAGATATTGCCTGGGAGAGTGGCCTTCTTGGGCCAAAACATACCTTATTCAGACAAAAGGGTTGAGTCCTTGAGAAAGCTAGACCCTAGTGCAAGAATGCTCCAAGAATTCTGTGTCAAGTATAGCCACGTAGTGATAGTTCACGATATGTGAATGGATATGACTCATGACATGATCAAACGTTTTTATTGATTAATCTCTCCTATACAGCAGTTTGTTTATTTAATGTTTAAACACTGATTTTGTTGCAAGTACAAATACAATAAATATATGTTGAATTTTATCGACCATTTACATCTTTATTCCTGTAGGTGATTGTGTTCGTAGTGCCCCAGTGCACTACTTTGACCGGGCGTCTATAATCCTGTTACGAGAGCACTGGTGCCAGTACGAGCATTAGTGTTACTTCTGCTGCTACTAACGAACTACAATGACCAAGCAGCACTGGTTGTCACAACACAATGAAAATTATGCTATTTTATTTTTATTAATGAGTCACCAGTTATCAAGGTCAAAAGCAACTCTAAAATAAGGGTTAATGAGATAGATGGATTGTCAGTTGAATGATGAAGAAAATTATGAGAGGATTGAAAATGATGCTCAGTTTGTGGAAAGGAAGATGGGGGCAAATCATTTTTTGGTAGTACTTGTGAGCATTGGGTATGCACAAAGTGCAGTAGAATTACTGGTAGATTGAGAGAGGATAACTAGTTTGTGTGCAAGAAATATAAGACAATGGAGATGGATGAGAACTCGGTTATGGAGAAAGTATATTTGGATGGCAAAGCTATTGAGGTTGTTCAGAAGTTGTGCTATCTTGGTGATACCATTGGAGCACAGGTTGGAGCAGGTGCTAGTATGATTGCAAGAGTTCGGAATGGAGCGAGTTCAGGGAACTTCTGCCATTACTAACCAGCAGAGCATTACCACTGTTGACCAAAAGAAGAGTCTATCAGGCATGTGTATGCAGTGTGATGATGTAAAGAAGTGAAACCTAACCAATCAGGGTTGAAGACATGCGTTGCATGGATAGAAATGATATGAGAATGATATGATGGATGTGTAATGCGAGTCTTAAAGACAGGCTTAGATCTGATGAGCTCAGAGGAAGATTAAACTTGTGTACAGAACAGTAGACTTTGATGATATGGCCACGTTGAAAGAATGGATGAGAGTTTTTGGATTAGTAGATGTAGAACAGTTGAGGTAGCAGGTTCAGTTCACAGAGGAAGGCCAAGGAAATTATATGAAAAAGTGATAAGAATGGACTTGAGAGAAAGAGGGATAAATAAAGACCTGAACAGAGATAGATTAGTTTGGAAGTCAATATCTAAAAGCTGTAAAACGCATGCCAGAATGTAAAACAGATGTTAAACCGATGACGATGATTACAGTCCCAAGAGCAAAGTGTCTTGCTGATTCCCGCAGCTTGCTTATTTCACCATCTGATAGAGTTTGCAGGAATCACCACAGGCTGCTGTGCATTCAGTCTCTTCAGCAAAGGCACGCCATTGTGCATTTCGATCAGCTCAGATGAAAGGAGTTACACGGCATCGTAGAACACAAAAGTTCATCGCACCTGTTAGACGTGCTTCCCTCGCCTTCTTCGTTAGTAGAAGGAATCTAACAGTAGTAGTCCTTACTACAAATGCAACAGCTGCCATTAACGATGTTTGAAATATTTGCTTTACTTGTAAACTGAGTACTGATTTGAACAAATATTTAATGTCGATTCTGATTTGCCCAATCAAAAACAATCTCTCATGCGAGCAGAACACTGGTCCCGAAGGTTATTTAAGGGAGTGCAAGGCGCTGTTCTTTCTCTTTAGCTGCAAACAAGCCCCGACTGTGTAATAAACTCACGTCACTGAGTTCGACTACCAAACACTGCTCTTGGAACGCAAATTAAACTCATGATAAGCCACGGGCTTCAGTGTCGACAAGAAGACTTCAATATCCAAGATGGCTGACCTGCCGCATGCGAACCGATTCTCAATACCATTTAAACACCCACTTACTAACAAACCACATATGAACCCGGCCTGCCTTTAAACTAACACCTGCGTACATATAGACTTTTTAAGAACATTCTCCTGTTATATAGTCTACTCTACATACTATGGACTCTCATCCTTTTTCCTCATCCAGACTCCTGGACTTATTCACTATGACTAATACCTTGCATGTTCAATGAAGATGGCCAACAAAGTTAATATAAATTTTAGAATGAGACTTTGTCTTTCTATTCAAAGGGAGTCTCTCTGGTGACCCAAGATGCATGTATGCCGATTAGAGCTTGGTTTAAGGATAGAGAACGAATTGTGAAGCTCAAACCAGAATTGAGCACCAGCATTCAGCTTAAGACTGGCAATATTGGTTCTTGATCGTTCTCCTTGCTTGCAGTCAAAGACAAAGACTTGCGCAGATAAACGTATGGTCTGAGCTATGTTAACTGTATTTGCACCTCGATGAGCTAGAGAATCTAGAACAGAGTTTGCCCATCATGCACGTACTAGAATATAGTCAATCTGATTAGCTATACAACTATCATTGGAGCAACAAGTGATGAGATGTCGTTGAAGATGTTAGCAATTAGCTAAGAATGAAACAACCTAGACATGTCTAGTGCTTTCATCTGTCAGCCTGTATGAACATTCCAATCCCCTGCTAACACTAAGAGATCAGTAATGGGGTATGATCATGGTAAAAGATTTCTTTGCCCCTTTCCACGGTGTTGAATGTTGCCACATAGATACAGATGACCGTAACATTTACTACAGAATGGATTCTGGTCATCCAGTGAGAAATTAGCTCCCATGCTAGGAATGCTGTATGCGGCTCAGGACTGAGAGCAATCACAACCATGTGCAGTCTGCTGTTGTCGGTGACTCTGCTATGATAAAGATGATAGACAGTCGTCTTCGGGTACTTCAACCACTGTCCAGGAGGCGGACCTCTGACAGATAAGCTACACAGACACCATATTACTATTTCATGTACATACGTACATATATAAGATTTAAAAATAACTAGAGCAATACCCGTCCCAGGATGAGTAAAATCAATTCTCGAACAGAACAGTTTTCACCACTTTCATGTCCCCTTTTGAAGATTAAAATTAAGATATAATGCTACTAAACCTTATGTCTAGAATCCTTATTCCAATTTTGATCAAAATCCATTAAATGGTTTTGACTCTAAAAAATGTCTTAAAATTCAGAGAATCTTGCTTAATTGGTGCCTAATGAGTATAAATCAAATTTAATATAAATCTGAAATATTTCAATTTTCAAATAGAAGATTATGTCCTAAAAACCCTTTAAACACTCCAAAGAAACTGACATTTGGGGAATATTTATTAATTGATGTCTAATACCTATTGTTAAAATTTTACAAAAACCAGAGATATCTGAATTTTCATGAAAAGCTTCCACCCCCCCCCCTTTAGTATAAAACTAAATTAAACTAAATATAGCCCACATTATGACCCCTTATGCCTAGCAATTGTGTTCCAAAATTCATAATGGTTGGTTAATTAGTTTAAAAGTGAATCCTGTACATAGAAATATATAAACATATACACATATCTAAAAGCTGTACCTACCCGCCATTTATCAGGATGCAGTAAAGTCATTTTAGTTTTTAATTTTTATTTAGAGGAAATAAAGCCTTAGTTGTAAGGTAGACAACTTATATTATATTCTTCAATTAAAAATATGAGTTACCGCCTTGCCGATTTTTATTTTTCAGTGATTATTTAAAATGTTTCATATTATCAGTCATCAGGTCAGATGAAGTAATTTTTAAAATAAATTGTAGCTAAGTACGTTATTATATTTCCAATAACATGGTACATCAATAACAAATGAAAATTGGCTAGTCAGGAACAAAGTTTGACTCGTCAGCTTATTTGGGTCTAACTTTAAAAATCCAACAAGATAACTTTGTTACACACACACACACACACACACACCCCAGGTAATGTTCTTTTTTGGACAGGGTGCAAAAAAGAGTTTCTAACGTAATAGATCCTGCACCATATGTCACATTGCTGCACCATCTGTCACATTGCTGCACCATCTGTCACATTGCTGCAGTATTGCATCCCTGTGCATGTTTTACAAGTACTTCCACAGAATGTGCTCTAATGAAATTATTACACTCATACTCTCTAAACGAAAATACCCCCGATCCACACGACTAGTAACAAAATCACATCCCTTCACCGTAGAGGTCCAGAGATGTCGGAAGATTTTCTACTCTAATAACTTTTTTCCTCGGACCGCTTGCC
The DNA here is from genome assembly GCA_963556195.1 of Sepiola atlantica. Taxonomy (NCBI): domain Eukaryota; kingdom Metazoa; phylum Mollusca; class Cephalopoda; order Sepiida; family Sepiolidae; genus Sepiola; species Sepiola atlantica. Next base: position 42,410,251 of record OY744544.1, read on the forward strand.
TTTGGAATTCCCTCCCATCTTCCTGTTTCCCCGACCATACCAACATGCAGAAATTTAAATATAATGTGAACAAATATTTTGCTGTCCTGTTCCCCACTCAGCTTACCCCTCCCCCTCATCCCAATAAATCTGAACCTTATCACAGTAGTCATTTACGCTTCAGTTGTAAAATGCTTTGTTTGGAGTGAGAAAAAATAAAGTTTTAATGCTATACTTAGTAAGGTCATATTTCATATATATCTTATAAATGGTATTTGAATCGCAGACATCCTAAAATGGAAGCCTCTTGCCACAGAAAAAGAGACAGAGTCCAACATTTGTCACCATGACAGTGGTAAGAAGATATGACTATAGACCACTCACCGCAAAGAAAAGGCCATTTAAATTACTGCAGCAATGTAATGGTTATTTAGTTGTGCATTCAGTATTGATCTTCATGTCAGTTTTGACAGCGAAAACGATGCCAGGAACAACAAGGAAAAGAGAGAGAGAGAAAAAGAATTGTGATGTTTCTGAAAAAGAGAAATAGAATCGAATTCTGGTTTTAGTCCATTAAGTATTGATTAATAAAATATATTTTCTATGGAAAATTACGATAGATATGGAAAAAGTATTTTGAGTTTCCTCATTTTAATTCTGGTTTGTCATTTACGTATAACTAGCAGATTAATCTGTCATTGCCCGGGTGTAGAATATTCTAAAAGAATTTGTTTAAATATGTGCATTATTTGGATTATTTGAACTACTGTTCTCATCTCAGAATATGATTTGGAAGATCGTTTATTAAGATCAGGAAGAGGGTTGAGCCAAGAATGGATTCTTGAGACACGCCGGCATTGATGCTATGTGCTTCAGATTTTTGCCTGTAGATAATTACTTTTATAGCCCTATCGGAGAAAAAAGATTTTATGGTGGAGTGGACATTTCCAGATAGTAAATAACTAACAAGTTTGTGGAGCAAACCTTTATGCCAGTATCTTTGATATATCAAAAGCTATTTCCCTAGAGATGAAGTCTCCATCAATAGATTCACTGATCCTGTGCAATATCAAAGTCAGCATGTCAGCTGTAGATCTTGCAGAACGAAATCCATATTGCTTACTACTAAGATTGTTTTCATTGAGGTGGTTGACAACTACTTGATTTATTAGAGATTCAAGCAACTTACTCATGACGCACAGAAGAGGGATCGGTCTGTACTGGGATGCAGAAGACTAATCTCCAGTATTTTAAAATACCGAGCAGACCAACAAAGTCTTTGAAGGTGTTGGAAAGCATTTTTCCTTTAACGATTGAACAGCTTTGTAAGGATAGGAGCTATTTCGGGTTGCAGTTTCTTAAGTACTATGACTGGAATTTGTCGGAACCATGGGACCAGTTGCCTTGTTTGCATCGAGGTGTTTGATAAGTTTGGCGACATCACAGACAGTTATTCGGATGTTGCTTAGAGTGTTTTTCAGTCATTTGGTGGGGTTGGGGTAATTCTAAAGGTAGATGGCCTTGATCACAAATTGTGGAATTTACCACAAAGTTCATTGCAAAAATTTTGGCTTTATCAGATGCTGAGGATATCACTTCTGGTTCATCTATGATGGTTGGGATAGAGGCTTTGCATCTGTTCAGAATCTTGTTTGTTATTCTCCAAAACTCATGGAAGCCAAGACTGATCGGTCACTCTAGACTTAACTGATTGGGCATCGGAAACTTTAGAATTTTCTATAACCCATTTGCAGTATTAAAGAAGGATTTGGTTTTGGAGCATTTATGTCGTTGAAAGCAATTGAAATAGTGGTTTCTGTTGGCAATAGCGGTGCATTTAGGGGTATACCATCGTTAGCTATTCGGCCTCTGTTTAAATATTTGGAAATAAAGCTCTTGATACCAGTGGTAAACCATTCAGATGTTTGAGATGCAATACAGGGCACATTCTTTTTGAAAATGGATTTAAGGGAGATTTCAAATATAAAGGATATTAAGCTGTTCCAATCAGCTTTTGAATACTGATAAACTTTGGGATGGAAAGGGATATCAGCCGACTTGCTGAACTTTGTTTTGATCTTAATTGAGACAACCGAGTGATGAGATGATCCCAGAGGAGACAGGACAGTAGATGTGTACCATTCAAGGCAAGTCATCAGAAGTTGTGAAGGCTTGTGAAATGTCCATCGGCATCGAGTACACATGTTGGAATTTCAACAATTTATGTAAGTTCATATGAAAGTGAGAAGTCGTAACAAAACCTCCCTTCATCGTCAGTCTTGTTTGAGTGAATTACCCACTTAACATTGTGAACATTAAAGTCTCCATGAATGTTGGCAAAAGAGTGAGCAGACAAAATCTTGTCAATTTTGTCAGATTTGCTCAATCAGTAACGCCATCGGCGAGGAGATGATAGAGAGCAAAGATGAAAGCAGTGCTGTACGTAAGTGCAACACGGAAACACATATAGGGCAAATCAGAATCTTCATAGGAAGTGTCCCTATCATATGGAAAACCATCCCTGATGTAGCCGCAGATTCCATGACCACAACGATCGTAGGGATTATATTTAGAGGTCATGTTTGAATATCCTGAGATCAAGTCATCTGTAGAAACTGACGAGCCCATGCCAATTTCGTATAGAAACAATAGGTCAGGTTTGGTCTCCTGTAGATAGATTTCAACCTCTGGAAGGTTGGAACGTAGACCCCTAAGGTTGGAAAAGGAGATCTGATAGTAAGGGTCTATGTTAGAAGTTGTTTTTCTGGGTTTACGCATGATTTGTTTTGTGACTTATGATGTTGGGATTGGAAGATTCATGGAAGAGGTCAGCAAAGGAGATAAAGAGCAGAATGCAGAGAGAATGAGTAAAAAAGATTATCTTTGTAAACCATAAAAGAAAGAAAAGCCGTAGCAGTTTCCATTAATATGGCATCGAAAGGCCCCACTAAAAACTACTGCATTCCAGACTCCATTCACCAAATGGCAATACAGCAGCCATGGCATTTTACACCTGCTGATAGGACAGCCTCTTTGGGAGTTACTCAAAGGTTCCTTAGACTATCAGACAGATAATGTCAGCCCAGGTAAAACGTTTACCTCCAGCACCCTTACTAGTGACATGGCAACAAAGATAGAAAGATAAAATTACTCAAATCATCCCCAGCTAGTGCTCATACTACACTGCAACACCAAGGGACAGCGTTTTCTTCCCCTTTGTCAGAAACATTGCTCATGAAAAATGAGGACTGAGTAGCAAAGTAGAGGAAGTAAGAGTGCATTTTTACTTTCAATTTGTTTGGGTGAAAGTTAAATGGTTTTCTGTTAAAAAAAATAAGTATCTTCTTAGTATAAGTTTTCTTTACTCTTCAAAAAGAAAATATTAAAAAAATTGAAGATATGTTATTTTAAGCTTACTGAATAGGAACGTCATTCTAAGAAGGAAAACCAGTAGGTGACTCTTAGAATTAAGATGTACATAACTATTTTAGAATATTTTCTCTTTTGAATATTAATTTTTTTCTCCCCATGAGCAAAGTGACCATCTATCAGTTTTAGGATTGGCTCTGACATTTTTTTAGTTCGGATTTGTGTTAGATAGTGGTGGTTGCAGAGAGTAAGAGGGTTCCCTAAAAGAGAGGGTGGGAGCCAAAACGGAAATCGGAAGTGATGTCATTACGGTGGGAGACTTGGTCGATCTTTTTTTCCTGACTCTTGACCAGGGCAGTTGTAAAAAGGCCCAGTTTGTGCCAGTAGGTGAGGCCAGGGAGAGAACAGTGGTGCAAATGGCCTGAGGTAATTATTTCTTCTCTCTCTTTCGCGCGTGCAAGAGTCACACATCTGTTCGTCCTTTTATGTTAAATAAATCTTCAAAACTAAATCCCAGAGTTCGATCACAGCCAAAAGACAGTTAACACCAACTGGCAGAGACAAACCCTGGTTATACACACACATGTTATCATGAGACCATTCTCACAAACATAACTTTCTCCTTTGGGAGGCGTGAGGGTAGTATATGTTCGTTAGTCATATATACTAGCAAAAATATAGATATAAGAAAAATTCCATAGTCTGAAACACTCCTCCTCCATTCAAAAAAAACAAAAAAAAACAAAAAAAAACACGCAGTTGCACCAATATTCATTGATACCACAGAAAGTGGAATGATAAGAACAAGGAGGAAAAGCACCAACCAGACCTCTACTGGATAGACACAGAGAGTACTGGAATTTTGAGGAGACTTATTGTCACGCAAATTCCAGAAAAAAAAGAACTCAAAAGTGATTTGTAATGATGATCAAAAGAAACAGAAAGTGTTGGGAATCTGGAGAGACTTGTTGTCACTTGCACTCCAGTGAACATCACCTGTTTTGCAAGTGAGAGATCACTAGTAATGACTCGTGAGAACTCCTAATGAGCAAGAAATAATAGTGATTACGCAAGGATAGTTTTAAAAATCATTCAAGGCAATGTGAAATTTGACCAAACTCAACACATTAGGTCAGAGGATTTGTTTTAAACACTACACTTGCCCAGCATAACGATTATCCTAATAACGCATCGGTTACGCTGGTATGATCATGTGGAGCGTTCACCCTCTTGGATAAACATTTACAGAAGCATGGATGTCTTAAATAGCAGGAAGGTTGGCCGGCCAAGAAAAACTTGAAAGCAAGTTGCTCAGAGTGGAATTTTGAGACAGTTGACCCATGAGAACTGGGGAGTGAGCTTGCGTAATATCAGAAAACGTTTGACCCCTGAACAAGGGAAAAAGTGACGTCAAATGAATAGAAGAAGATTCAGGTATCCATCGACAATAGCCATAACCTAACCTCAACAAACATAACTCATGGGTCCTACACTATATTAGTAACTTATTCATTAATAGTTAAAGCAAAGTTATCTTCTCTTGTTGAGTAGTCATCAAAATGGTGCCTTCATCCTTATCATTAGAAAATGTTAACTTAAAAACTATTTATTTTCAAAGTTAGAACAATAATTGCTTATGACTGAGTTTGCACACCATTAAATTATGTTCGACCATGGTCTGAAACAGTAGCAACTGTACACACAAAGTTATACATGCATATACAATCACTGTATATACAATATGCAGTCACTGTATATGGAGTCATTATGTAATAATAAGCATCACAGTTGCCTCTCGCACGTTTTTTTTAAGGGATAAGATGTCTCCACTGGACTGAAAAAAGAAAAGGAAACCATTTATTCCTTCTAGCCTTTTCTTCCCACGCCAAGAAGTGCTTTAGGCTATTTAGTGAGTGATGGTTTGCACGTGATGTTGCTAGGCAACAAAACTTCCTTACCACCCGATAAAAAAAAAAGACGTTCAATTCTCCAGTTTTCCATTTCCTTATACTTTTTACCCCCCTTCCTCAGTCAGCTATTGCCATCTAACAAGAAGCCCATATTGGAAAATGAATGCACAAAGTTATTTCTGGGTCAGCATCGTTTTTTTATTTTTCAATTCTTTAGGGGTTTTTTTAATGAGCATTTTTTTTCATAATCGTCAAAGAAAAAACAGATTTTGGTTAAATTTCAACATAGGTAGTAGTATCAACCATTAAAATATTTTGCTTGGTTTCTGCCCAACTCTTTTGATAAAATTGATTGTAGATTTTTAATTATATTTCTTGTCTAATAATGTTATTAAGATAGATTTTAGGACAACTGTGTGTGTGTTTCTCAAGTCAATGTAACTTCGATAATTACACTTATGGTGTTATAACAACTTGGTTCAATTAATGATCAAACAATAATGAAATAATTAAATTTAACTTTCAAAATCCTATTTAAAAAAATAATATTAAGGTAATAAAAACAAAAGACATAGTTTTAAAAATTTGTTTAAATCTAAACAAAAATTAAAGTCAATACTCCCGGATAACACCGGGTAAGTACAGATAGTAATGTATATAAATTTTAACTTTTATTCAAAATTTCTTTGTATGACCGCCATCTTTTTTTTATTTTTGCAAATTTTATTGTCGAGTTATTGACTAGTATGTTTTATGTAAAAAGAATGTTTAGTTTGCCTTTTGTGTATAAAAACATTCTTTAAAAAGTAAGTGGCCTTGCTTCTGTTGGACTGAGATATTATTCTGTTCATCGCCACATCCCAAGCTTTGCCTTCTCTCTTTGAGAAGGTGTTAGTTTATTGTTGATCACCTGAGGCGCCCCTACCAGTAAATGTCGACTGGACTGCTCAGACATTTTTGTAGGCCAGAGTGCACTTACTTTTAGTACGTTGGCTTTTCAAACCACACCTTTATTACAAGAACGAACAAAACAAAAAAGGGGTGAAAAAAACAAATGTGCAACAAATAAATGTTACTAAAGTCAACATAAGTTACTCTTCTACCTACCTGGATAAGTTTATTTGTGTTTCAACTTATTTTTGAAGCGTTTTTTGGTAAAAACATTGTGTTCAGTTAGAACGAAAAAGAAGAGTGTGCGATAATCAATGCAGGTGTACCCCTGAGCCGTGATAATCGCTCAAAAATTGAAAATTAAACAAAATATGTTAGAACATTACATTTTCGCACGATTAGTGACATTTATTGGATGCGTTTCGATTCAGTGTGTAGATGCTTATATCTTTAATTTGAGTGTTTATTACTTTTCTTGTCTTTGCTCTGCATGTTTTATTTTTTTATTCTTAGATTTCAATGTAGATTTTTTTTTGTAATAATTCTTTTTGTGGCAAGTTCGGATCTATTAGCCTTGTACCTTACTCTATTGGTTCTTTTGTAACTGAGATCTCATAATGAATAAGCACATATGGGCGTGATTGAAAGGGACTACATTTTTATTGTTTCCGGCCATTATTTTGTTGCATATAGCATTCGATTTTGTGAAGTCGAATCCATAATGGCCCATTATAATGAAAGAAGTTGAAGTTATTGGGTATTCATAACCATTACAAATAAAGTTTTAGCTGAGGTCAACAGTCTCTCTGACTCCATGTTCGAAGAATAGTCAACGACTGTTAATATTTATTCATAATAAAACAATATTTAAATTTAAATTAAACAAAACAAAAAAATGATCATTGTAAATTAGGCACAAGGCCAGAATCGTTTTTTTTTGGGGGGGGGGGGATAGTCATAACCTTTTGCCTGACTACTTTGTCTAACTCTGAACTAGTCTCAGTCACCTCAATATCGCATTCACTCTATATGCTAATCCTACTTTAAAAACAATCCCCAAATGTTTTTAAAGTGAATTTTATTTCCGAAAATAACTTGAAATATGGTGGGGAGTGGGACAAATTACAAACACCCAGAATAAAAATAAGAACCAAATAAAATGACATAAAGGGCAGGTTAGTAAGGCATTGTTGTTTAACAGAAAATACCTTTTATTTCAGCAGTTCTGAAAAGGGATTAAAAACAGACAATAGTAATCTTTACAAAAAGTGGGGCACAACGTCTCCTGGCAAACTTCATTTTAGGCTGATGAGTTAGACAGAACCAGCCTTAGCACATCTGATTCCTTGTGCGGTCTAATTCCAATTGTTTGAAAGCGGGAAAAACACTTGCATGAGCGTGCGTCGAAGAACTAGTTCAACAAACTGAATTCATACACCAAGTCGATGGGCCAATTACTCAGGGCTAACATTTGTTTATTTACTTCAAGAGAAAATAGTAGATCAAAACATGTGACTGCTACAAGTCTTTACTTGTTTCTACGTCGAGTTTTTGATCATTTTTTGGATAGCGTTTCAGAATAGTATCAAAATACTTGTCCATTTCTATATCTTCTATTTATTATGTGTTATCCAACAGATATGCGGATGATAGTGTATGGCATACAGAAGACCGAATGTTCACCATGCACCCTCCAAATAAAAAGTGCGTAAAATAGTTTGTGCATATTGATTGATGCAGAAAATCCGGTCCCCTGTATGTCACCATAGTGGTTCCTTGAAAGGTCACTACAGGGTTACTGAGTGAGTAGGTAGAGTTGGGAATGCCAGGCCAACAGACACCGAGTGTCATATGAGTCAAACTCCTAATTAATTCCTAGATTCCTAACCTTAACCGACGCCAAGTCGATTTTAGCTTGGTTCCTAATCTGGATAAGTACTTAATTTTTTTTTTATTAATATTAAAAAAATCAATAAAATTAACGTCATGGAATTTTTCATTAGAGCCGTATTTTTTGAAGAATATGTGTGTGTCCAAAAATATGAAAACTCAAATTAACGTTTTTTTTACATACATTTTTTTATGTGGACGAAATTTAGCAGGGAAAATCAAAAACACAAGCAAAATGATAATTTGTGGATATGAAAATCGAAAGTACAATGAAATTGACGATATGTGTACGTAATCTAGCGGGATTATTGTCTTTTTGGACATCCATACTTACAAAAGGTAAATGTACAAATTCCATTTTTTAAAGTCACGGTTAGTTTTCCGGATTACTGATATAATTCTATAGGTAAGATAATTATTTATATTTCTAGAATACATTGCTCACAGAATACATTGCTCACAGAATACATTGCTCACAGAATACATTGCTCACAGAATACATTGCTCACAGAATACATTGCTTTTTGTTCTCAACATGATTGACCACTGCCTTCTAATATGTCAACAGGACATGCTTTCGTTATGTAACACATATACGTCACCACATAATGTAACACATATACGTCACCACATAATGTAACACATATACGTCACCACATAACTACTGTTACTGACTGATGGCCTGGAATGTACGAAATTGAAGTTTTAATAGAAATCTGTATTCATGGAGCATTCTTAGTTACGGATTTTTTTTAAAAATCCGTTTCAATGACTGGTAATCATTTTCAATGATGAATTGAGTTTCATATACAAATTGGTAAAATTTGTTACAAGCAACCTCTATACTAAGTTATTCTAATTTGATACGACAGTAATTATGTTCTGTAAAAGCTGTCAATGTTGATAAGTATCATACTGGTAGCCATTTGTTTCCGTGTTTTTGTAGTAGTACTGCTCTGAATCCTTTCACGCTCGCCTCTATCGTTATTTTATGTTTGTACATTTGGATTATAAAATTGTAGGATTGGAGAACCCATAATTAATTTTTTTTTTTTTAAGTTTCTACGGCTTCTATGTGAGGTTTGTCAAATAACCAGTGTATCTCATTATGTAAGAGTTCTCTTAACAACGGTGCGATTCGTAGAATTTGATATATTCGGACTACTGTTCTCATTGTGGGTGTTTTTATTACAACGTTTCGGCCGATGTAACCTCCGACCTTCTTCAGGTGTACTTTGTTGAACTCGGGAATCTTTCTGTCAAACTCGGGAATCTGAATAGAATTTCGAACGGACCCGTGGCGCAGTGGATATAGTACTAAGTATAATTCAGTTCTAAGTGACAGTCATCTGAAGGTTGAAGGTTCAATCCTCAGTGCGGGTGATACAATGAATTGCGAATTACTGAAGACTTCTTCCCAGTCATAGCAGATGGAACGAGAGCCTCCCGTGAATTTAATAAAGGGTTCCGTTCGAAATTCCGTCCAAATTCCCAAGTTCGACAGAAAGATTCCCGAGTTCGACAAAGCCGGAGGTTACATCGGTCGAAACGTTGTGATAAAAACACCCAAGATGAGAACAGTAGTCCGAATAATCAACCCTCATCTCAAAAATTCCAATGCAACGGTGTGATCATTTTCAAGTATTTTGGTATGAACTAGTTTATCATTCCTAAATTTCTGGATATCTTTTTGTTCATAGGATAGGACATTTATGTAACGTTTACTTTCGACGGATCTGGTTTTATTCCATGATGTGTAATTAAGTGACTTCGGCGTCACACTTTGATTTACTCAGTTTTAGACCTGAATTCTTTAAATTGTCAATTAGAAAATAATTTCTGGCTAGAATTAAAATTTATAGGCAAAATGTCAAGTATAGTTGATTTCTTAATCAAAGAAAAAGTTGTTATTATTGCAGACCAAATCAAATCGAATTTAAATAAGTAGAGCACAACAAAAAAAGTATATTTCGTCCATAAATTCTATTTTCATCATTTAAATCCTAATTGTAATAACAAGATTATTAGGGAGTATGTAAAGGAAATGTGTCAATCAAAGTATTTTGCCTGTGTACAAGAGAAGGAAACAGTTGGTCTGCACATGGCATCATGTGTGCAATAAATAAATTTTAATGTTTATTGTAAACAAACGTAACTGTTTATCTAGTAGCCGAAAAAGATAGATTAATGTAGAATTTATTTTTTTATTAATGTCATATGCAGATTCAGCTTTTTAGGTCATTATTGAAAATTGTCTCCATTGTAGACGGAATATTAATTTTCTAAAGAAACTGAAGCAAAAGACATTTTGGTATTATAAAGTATATGCTGGAAGGGGAAAAAGAGAAAGTGCCTCGGCAGAATCAAATATCGATTTTTCAGATGCAATTGTCTAAATGTGAGAATCTGGCTGACTTTTCTTTATATAATAGATACACAACAGGAAGAGAGAAATGTGTCAGGGATGAACAAGATATGAAGTTGGCTTTAACTAGACTTCTTCCTCATCTTATTCATATCGAAGAATTAATTTGTTGATGTCTACAATTTTATCATCTTCATCATCATAATATTCAGTTTAACGTCTGTTTTACGTACTGTCATGAATTGGATGACTTTTAGAAATTGACTTCCAAACTAACCTATCTCTGTCTTTATTTATCGCCCTTTCTCTCAAGTCCATTCTTATCACCTCTTCTGAGGTGTTTTCTGGCCTTCCCCTGTGAACTAAACCTGCTACCTCAACTGTTCTACATCTACTACCCAAGAACTCTCATGCATTCTTTCAATGTGTCCATACCATCAAAGTCTCCTATTCTGCACACATCTATCTATAATGTCCAGATTGTATCTTCCTCTGAGGTCATCAGATTTAAGCATACCCTCAATCCTCACTGGCCAGATTCCACTTCCATACATCACACTGGGTACACATGCCTGATGGTTTGGTTTACGGCATATCACCATCTATGAGTTATTTAATGTCGAATAAAGGTGTTAAATATAGTTCTATAGGTATGATAATTATTTTATATTTCCAGAATACATTGCTTTCAGAAAAGAATTTTACAGAGAGGGTCGGGGCATTACTCTAAGAAAACACCACTCCCAGAAAAACATTATTCTGTGAAAACATTAAAAAAAATTACTCCTGGATATTGGTAATCTTCTTTGTTCTCAACATCGCCTTTTAGTATCTATTTGGGAAGAAAAAATAAAGTAGAAATAAGATTTTGATTCTTTAAGAATCAGATTGAATAATATGGTTGGGGATTAACTTATAGATACTAGGGCATGACGTGACTAGCCGATTGATCGGATCGTGCCTCTTGGATCTCCTGTCTAGTCGAGGAGCCGAAGTGGAAGAATGTATCAGTCACCAGGATTCTGTCCTAAGGCATAACGGGTCGCAACTCACAGCCTACAAGTGGCCCCGTTTTCAGGGGAGGTGGGTGGTGGTACCCCTCTGCATGGGGTTGCAGTTGGTGAATTCATGGCCCCACCGACATTCCCTTGGTTGACAGTGGTAACAATCTGTTGTATTCATTTTACAATCATACCACTAGATAAATATGACCATTAAGAAATCCTTGGCAAATCATCACAGAAGTTGCACCGGCATTTCATGCAACTGCTGGTATTCTAAACTGCAACGAAATGAATACTTCAATATTCATAAATTCTTAGAATATCGGTGCATTTTGATAGCAAAGAAATTTGGCGAAAGTGTAGTAGAGTTAACAACGAAAAAAAAGGGGGGGGGATGAAACAAATATACAACAAATAACTGTTACCAAACGATAGAAAATTTAATATCCTACCAATTAGCATAGTTGAAAACTTTTGGAAACTATTTGTTATTTCAAAATTTGTTTCGTTACTTTCACTTAACCGATTCTGTCAAACAAAATGGCGGTCGAATTTTTCTTTTTTAGGTGGCCACTTATTTCACGCTTAAAACAATTAGAAAAAAAAAATAAGCTTGTGGTACCGCTAACCCTATGTTAAACTTTTTTTTTTATCTTTTAAGCCTGAAATAAGAAACAATCTTAAAAAGAAAAAAGAAAATCAACGGCCATCTTTAATTGACGAAATCGGTTAAGTGAAAGTAACGAAACAAATTTTGAAATAACAAAACTTACAAATAGTTTTTCAAAGTTTTAAACTATGTAGATCGGTAGAATATTAAATTTTCTATATCGTTTCGTAAAGTTATTTTTTGTATAGTTGTTTCTTTCCCCCTTTTTTGTTGTTAACTATCTCATACTCCACTTTTGCCAGAAATTTTTATATTTTTTTTATGTCAAATTTTTCTGATTACATATGATTCCATGTTGGTAGTGGGAGTGGGGGTGAAACAAACATCTGATGTTGGAGAGGGGGTGAAACAAATATCTGATGTTGGAGAGGGAGTGAAACAAATATCTGATGTTGGAGAGGGGGTGAAACAAATATCTGATGTTGGAGAGGGGGTGAAGCAAATATCTGATGTTGGAGAGGGGGTGAAACAAATATATGATGTTGGAGAGGGGAGAAGAAACAAACATCTAATCTAGAAAGGAAAAACCCCAAATCTTGTTGGTTTGAGATCAACAGTATTGGCTGTTGGGAAAGTAGACACTTTTGCAAGAATGGTTTAAAAATAAAATAAATAACTGGAAATAATTGAGACTAACCAAAACTAGAAGTGAAATAATGGAAAGGGCAATAATGGCAGCTTCCACTTGTTCAAGTGGTCCTCTTTATAATGGGGTGGCGTCTTCATAAGTACAATTAAGAGTATTGATTTACTCCTCTCCAGGAGTTAGGCACAAGGCCAGTTTTTATCTTACTCCCACAAGTAAGATGTGACCCAAGGTCGGGTCAGGAAAGTGGGTTTAAAAAATTGCCTGGGCAGCCCTGGTGGGGGCGCCTCAGGCAGTAAGCAATAAACTTACTCCTCCCCAAAGAGGGGAGGCGAAGCCTGGGAGGGCGGACCTCCTAGAACTGCACAGGACAAACCCATAGACAGGTGTAAATCAAGACTCGAAGGCCAAGACAATACCAGTCCATGGGGTGCAGTATCCATCGGAACAGATACTACACTTTGATCTTAGCCAAAAGGCGGCCAAGATAAGAGTAGACAGATTAATATATATATATATATATATATATATATATATAAGAATACCCTTCCCAGGACAGATAAAAATGACTTAGAATAGAACAGTTTTTTTAACATCTTCTAATCTTCTATTTTGTTTTTTATGGCCCGTACAACGCCGGCTAGCCCTGCTAATATATATATATAATACTACTACTACTAATAATACTAATACTACTACTAATAATAATAATAATAATAATAATAATAATAATAATAATCATCATCTGTAGCAGTTACCTCCTCCTTTCAAAACATAACTACACCGGTTGGCCGTTAGGTGTCGCTTTTTCACCGACAGATGGCGCTGTAAAGCGACACCAGAGTTATCTGCCCTTCGGACTATAAAACTAGGTGCAAACGGAAATTCTCTCTCTTCTTCACCGACCAGCCTCGGCAGAACAACGCTGGCACCAGCGCTCCGTTTCACTCGCTTTTTCCTACTCAATTAGCCTCGACAGAACGACGCTGACACTAGCGTTCCGTTTCACTCTTCTCTTCTGGTCATTTGACCTCGGCAGAACGACGCTGACACTAGCGCTCCGTCTCTCTCTCTTCTCTTCTGGTCGATTGGCCTCGGCAGAACGACGCTAATACACTAGCGCTTCGTCTCACACTTTTCTCTTGAACTGGTCTCGGCATAACAATTACCAACACACGTTTCTTCCGTCAACACGTGGTCAAACAACGGTAAGAGTTCTCAACTCATTTTCTTTGTGTACGGCTTTCAAAGACTTTACCCACGCCGGATTCATTTTCTTCTTATACCTTTTCAAGAACTGTTTTTCCATCGACACACATGCATACATCACACATTTCATCATTCCACGTACACACACGTTCAATAAACGTTATTTGAACTACCTCATTTTGTTTATTAATTATTACTCTGTCTTTGCATGCAACATTGCTTGATTATATGAACACGTTTATAATCGGGGGAACACGACCCTCGATCTTAACACATCCAAGCAAGGTAAACATCCACAGGATAGTAATCCTAAGAATTCCAACCGGGCTTATAAAAAGTGCTCAATATCAATAGAGCTTTCATATATGATCATTTTTTTTTATTTACACAGACATGTACAAAATCTGCGACATTGGCATATCGATGGTATCGATCAACAGTTGTTATGAACTGAGATCTCATCAGGAAGAGTTAAAATCTGTTTAACTCTGCCTGACGAAATCTCAGTTTATAACAGCTGTTGATCGATACCATCGACATGCCAGTGTCGCAGATTTTGTACATGTCTGTGTAAATGAATAACAAAATAATCATTATATATATATATATATATATATATATATATATATATATATATAAAAGTTTCATAACTTAAACAAAATATCAAATTAAAAGAAGCATTATTCTATGTTACTTTTTCCCGTACTATTGAGTTTGTCCTAACACATCACTCAATAAGTCTCGGGCCTGGCATACAGATGACATCACTAATAATAAAATTAAAAAATCCATATGTTCTAACCTCTGGCACGTGTCAAAATTTGAGTCCAACTGGATTATTAGTTTACAAATTACAGTTATTTAAGTGAAGCTACTGTTGCAAATTTTCAAAACAATGAAAAATCTGAATTTTATGTGTTGATAGATCATTGCTTTCTGTTGAGAAACATACTATTCAAGCTAAGCAATAGTTTGATAAGTGTTATTCGGACTCTGCTCTGTAGGAAACTATGTTTCAGAGGTGGTATACTTACTTTAAACACGGTCATACAGACACAAATGATGCTGAACCCTCAGGTCACTCAAACGTGGCTATTGTCCTGGAAAATATTTTTAAAAGTCCGCAAACTCGTTTTGGCCGATCGTAAATTGAAGTTGCGTGACATAGAAAAGTTGAAGATATCAGAAGGTGAAGATGCATTCACCATTTTGCATGTACATTTGTCAATGAGAAAGCTATGTTCAAAGTGGGTGCTTTGTTTGCTCAGTCAATCAAAATCAATGTGCCGACGATTCAGTGTTATTACAGTTTACAACTTTTCAACGCATTTCTCCCATTGCACAAATTTGGCTCATTCATTGCCTGTCGCCTATGAGGGAATGCTGAGGGCACCATAGTAGTTTTTTAAAACCGGTTCTCAGAGTCACTACGACGCTGAATCCCCTACAAAAAATAACATGGTTGTGTCATATCTTGTCCACGTAGGGAGACAGATAAATCTCAGCACATTTTGGATTATTTAATACCAAAATATAAGAGCTATTACAAACGATTGATTAAACACAAGCTGCTGCTTTACCCATAGCTGATGGGGGTTAGGGTTCATACCTTGCAATAAATCCAACCTGAACTCAGCTTATCTCATTCCATAGTCTGTGCCATATCCATTACACTACTCTTGCTCGCTGTGGTACTTTAGAGCATTTATTTACTAGTAGGGTTACCTAGCATCGCCCGAGGGTCCTAATGTTGGATAATGGCCCTATGGGAATGGACGTATCTGTTGGAAATCGTTGGTTTGACTTGTGCGAATTAACGCGGGGTGGACCCGGCAGTCGAGTGCAGAATAGAGCCTGTTCTCATAGTCAGAAATCACAGACGTGACAAGTTCACCTTGTGACGAGACCCCAGATCAAGGGTCAATGTGCACCTGCGAGAGGCTCTATGACGTCACAGGCCCTTGCGTGGGAAACAGAGGGATCCGTGACGTCACTCGTTCTTCGTGAGAAGCGAGTTTAGCCAGTCTGGGTTTTGGAGGCGAACCGATGAGACGAGATTGTTACCATATAAATTACAACAGATAAGGGAAATATTTCCCTAAGAAAATACAGGCAAGAGATATCTTTCCCCCCCCCTCTATGAATGGTTAAGGAAACAATTGTTATGTAACTACGATAAAGTAGTGATTTGCTCTCTCTCTCTCTCTCGACATAGTGAATGACTCCCAGCTGATTAAATAACTAACGCTTGTAATAAAAAGAATTGAAAGTAAAAAGATTGTTGTTTGGTGAGTCGGTCAGGAAGCTTTTGTTACAGACAACGGACGGCGTGGTTCACGGCATGAAGGAAAGAAGAAAGAATTCATCCACTAGACAACATCGAGACGGCGACCCTCTACACAGCGAGGGAGAAATCTAAAGATATGCAATCAATATATGAACTATGTGATTTATAATGTTTTAAAAATGACGAGTATTAAATGTGAACTGCCACGGCCCTTTTAGGGACGAGTATACGAAACGCGTACTGCCGCGGTCCAAGCAGGAGTAGTCCCTGCAACACTAATTTCCATAAATTACGTAAATTACCAAAAAATAAAATAAAAGTAAAACTAAAAAATCTACTTAATATTGTAATTTGAAATTCATTTAAAAATTCATTTTAAAATGAATTTTGGGACAAAATCAGAAAAAAATTAATTATGCCACAGTTGAGGTTCGAACTCACAGATTGTCTCTACAAACGGCACGCAAAGCGATTGACCCATAGGAGATGTACGATATGGTGACCCTATTGATTAAATACATAAAGCAGACTGTCCTCCTCTAATGCAATGGAAGAAAGGAGGGAAAGGAAGTGAAAAGGGTACCAACACTCCCTTTCCTTCTTTTTCAGCCACAGGTCTGATGCTGCTATCTAGGTCATTATTGAAAAACACATCCATTTTAAAAAATCTTCCAAGGTCGATAAATTATTTTTTGAAAGAAATTAAATCGAAATACATTTTTTTGTTATTAAGAACATGGGCAAATTTTTTAGGAAGAAAGCTATTAACCACAAAGATTCAAGAAACTGACTTGCTTTACTTTATATATTAGATTAGATCTGTTTGGAAATCTTTTATTTTATCACAAATCCCATTCTAACTTTTACTGATAAAAAAATTATACATGTATAAATACCAAAGAATATATATAATAGTAATAGACAGATCAAATTCTCTTAAATATTTCATCAGATAGACCCCAAAAATGTTCTTGTAAATTCATTATTTTACAATTATTTCTGAATTCATTCAGTTCATTTTCTACACTAGTGCAGTGTTCCAAAAATCTATTAGAAAAGAAACTTAATTGTGTGGGCGATTTTGCCCATAAATTTTCAATGCGAGGAGAAATTAAAAAAAAATTGTGTTCCATATTTAGAAATTTAGGCAAATTTTATTAGCTTTGCTGTGTTGGTCATGTGAATGAAAAAAGAACTATGTGAAACAGGACGAAGGTTCCCACAATTGCATGGAAATTGTATCTCTCTGTTGTCTACACATGCTAAGTGATTAAGAGGTGCTAAAAAAAGTAATAGTGTTCGGCGAATTTGTCTACAATAATTCTACTAGACTAGTTCGTCTACAAATACAATTCAATTACAAAAGTTCGTCTACAGATACACTTAATCTATAAGGTTCATCGGCTGATTCTGAGCATCCATGTCATACATTCTGTTTTTCTCTCAGGCCATTTACTTTGAAACACCGCATCTGAAGAGGCATTTTTCTCTTAGGAAAAGCTTGGGTTGTTAATGGAGCCGGTCTGATGATTTAAAACCTGAAACTTTCAGTGAAACAAATTGATCACTGATGACCGACCTCGGAACACCAACAAGATGTATTTTATGATCAATACAAAAGTAAAGTACTAAAAATTATATTTCTGATAAAAAAGATGAAATGTGTTTGAAAGGATTTTTAATAAAATGTTTATGAGCATAGAATAGACGAGATTGAATGCATTAAATACATTTTTTTAAGAGAAACAAGCTTAATTTACGTTTTACATGTTTTTTTTCTCACATAGTGTACACAGTGATGTCAATGCTCAAATTAATTAACATTTTTAAGAAAGGATCAATTCAATAATTGAAATCCAGAAATTTGAGTCACCACTTATCAAGGCTAAAAGCCACTCGAGGATAAAGGTTAATGAGATTGTCAGTTGAATGATGAACAATACTATGAGAGGATTAAAAACGATAAATGGAATGAACAAAATTTTATTACTTAGGAGGATGACTCAACAAGTATTGGTTGACACTGGACCTGAGGATGAACACGTAATGTGTTCCACAAATGAGAAATTCTTGGAAAGAAACTGTTAATGGAAATTCCATTTAATGTTGAGCACATGGAAAAAAATCCGAATAAATTATACCTAAAGCACCCCAAAATCATAAACTACCAAAAGGACACATGTTGGCTCGACACCAGTTTCTTTTTCTTTTACTTCTGGGTCAATTATAAACAACACACTTGCCTTCACAGATTTGTTTACAAAACGTTTTGTTTTGTAAACTTTAGAGATATAAATCTCTAAATAACTTTTTAATTAAAAAAAGTTTTTAAAATTTTAAGCAAAATGTATGAACAAACTAAATAACATTTAAAAAATACATAATTTTATTTACAAAACTTTTTATAATAAACAAACGAAACAAATATTTACAAAAAAAACATTGTTATTTACTTACCTCCCCATGAGGGAAGAGTTAGACACAAGGTCGGTAAAAAACGAAACAAATATTTTTTTTTAAATACTATTTACTCACCTCCCCACAAGGGCAGAGTTAGACACAAGGTTGGTTTTCAATGTATGGAAAGATTTAGTTTAAGAAAAGGTGGAGGTATATTAAATATTTATTTACAAGCATGATAAAATAAAATTTCAAAACTACATTGTTTCATGTGTAAATAAAATTAACAAATATTTTTTAAAAAGACATTGCAGAGATCGTGTCCCTATTTACTTGCCTCTCCACAAGATCAGAGTTAGACACAAAGTCGGTTTTTAATGTAGGGAAAATAATCAAAAAAATTTTAAATAAAAAACATTTAAATAAATGGATGTTGTGCAGAGATGATGTTACACAATTTGAAAAGGTATTTTATTTTCTGATTGCCTTTATAGGAATCTGTAGCGAGGTTGAGAGAGAGACCCTCCAGACTGGTGATGATGAGCCAGCCGCAGTTCATCGGCTAAAGAGGCAGCCAGAAGCGAACTGTGTTTGTGTAGTGACGGCATTGCAAGGAAACAGTGGCGACACGCGAGCGCAAACCCGGGCCCATGATATTACGAAGAGTGTCGGATTATTCAAAATAGGTGCCATTGACGGTCAAGAAGAAGAGATAAAAGGGGTGGTTTATTTTGCTTGACGGTGTCAGTTTGTTTGTGAACGTGTGTTGGACTACTGTTTGTGAAAAGAACAGAAAGAATAATTCGGCATCCCGTTTGAACTCAGTGGTAGAGCATTCTTTCAACTCTAGGTAGTGAACCAAATACATTTCATTTCAGTTTATTAACTCTCCATTTCAGAATCAAAGTGAGATCTTCTACAACTGAGCATTAATTTAATAAACCGTTTATTGCGATTACAATAGCTTGTAAATAAAACTATGTATTTAAAAAAAGGTTTTTAATTTTATTTTATTGTGCTTGTAACTAAATATTTAATATATCCTCCCTTTTTTATAAATCTCCCAAGTTTTGTAAACCACTTATTTAAATGTATTTTGTTTGAATTTGTTTTGTTTGTTTATACATTCTGTTAATAAAAAAGTTTGCAACTTTTTTTTTTAATTAAAAATTTATTCTTTTTATAAATTTCTAAAGTTTACAAAACAATACATCTTGTAAAATAAATCTGCATATATTTTGTTCATAATTTAACCGAAAGTAAAAAAAATAACGGTATTGAGTCAACATGTGTCGTTTTGGTCGTTTCTCATTTGGGGGTGTCTCAGGTATAATTGATCCAACAATTCTTTGCAATTGTGGTAGAAAGATGAGTTATTGTAATGAATGTCTTACAAGGAAGAAACAAAGATTGAAGCTCAGTCGAGCAACTTCCAGGAAAATAACTATAGAGTAGATAAAGAAAGATTAGCAACGTCTCTTCTGTGAGGAAGGGCTTGCAGAGAAGAGATCATTCCCCCACTAGATTGCAAAGTCGATTTTATACTCTGTCAAAGCAAGAAAGAGTGTTCTGAATGACACCTCCCCAGATGTGGCAGCAGTATTTCATCTTAGAAAATATCTGACTATTACACAGGTAAAAGACTGCATCAGGAGTCAGGTACTTTCTTGATCCAACTATTTGTCCAACAACCTTAGCAACCGATTTGATGTAAAAGCTGATAAAAGCAAAACAAGGATCCGAGCATTGATGGTGAAAGGAGAGAAGCTTGGTTTTAGAGGTGTTAAACATTGGGCGAGTATAATTTTTGTTAGTTGCAGATAACAAAAAATAGGGTTCAGTCGGGGTCAGCTAGTGTACTCGGATTTCTGTTTGACCTCCTGTGTACATGAAGCAAACATGACATCACATAGCTAAAAGAGGGGGAGGGGGTGAAAAGAGGAGTGGGCAGTCGGTTGGAAGTCTCGGCGCAAGCTGTGCGGGTAGAGAATGACTTAAGATTGACGATAAACAAAGGGGCCCCGAATATCCATAGCTCGAAATGCCCCTCTCCACTGCTGGCAGAAGAGAAGGCAACACTAACACTTCAATAAAGGTCCTTTCTTCAAATTGAATGATTTCTTTGTTTCTTTGCGCTGTTGTCAAACATTAATTTCAGGTGCCCTGGTTATGGGAGCAATGGACAACACGAGGGATGATTTAATTGTGCTGTTATTTGTGATTAACAACCCATGTATTTTATTTGGTTGTGACTTAAAAGACATTGTATTTCCCCTCAGAGGGGACGTATATGTTGCAGTAACAAACCACTTTTATCCACTGCACCATGTGCTCGAGGTAAAAAGAGATAGAATCAGCACAAATCTTGATCACCAATGCTCTTTGAAGTGCTGCAATAGACAGTTGTGTCGTCTGCATAGATGTCTACAAATTATCTCAAAATAGGATTTAGAAGATCACTAATGAAAATCAGGAAGAGGGTTGGGTCCAGAATGGATCTTTGAAGTACACTGGTGTTGATACTGTGCGATTTGGACTTCTGACAATCAACAACTACTTTTATAGAACTATCAGAGATTTGATGGTTGAGAAGACATTTCCAAATATTTTATAACAAGTTTGTGAAACAAACCTTTGTGCCAGACCTATTAAAGGTCTTTGATAATAACGAAGTATTAAAATTAATTTTTAAGTATTAATTATAGAAATGATTAAACTTCTTTATTTAATATCTAGAATCAATATACAAAATATAAATTCTTTAAGGATAGTGAACACTTTATTCTTGTGAATTGGAAATGAAGTATTCTTTGCCAAAGAAATTTCTTACATAATTAATTCTATGAAAGCATTTAGATCTAAAGTTTTCTTTTAAGAGATGTGTCGATTCAGTATATTCAGAGTTACTCCCCTTCAACATATGTCAGTTATATCCCCTGAATTATACTGCACAACAAATAAATGAACTCTCTAATTCTGGAAACCAGAAGTATATGCAAATTTAAAAGTGCACTTTCTTGCCTTGAGTTTGATGTTGGCCAGACGTAACCAACGTAGCATCTGTTGTGATCTAAGTCATTATTGAAATATGCATCCATTTAAAAAAAAATCTTCCTAGGCGGATAAATTATTTTTTGAAAGAAATCAAATCGAAATAAATTTTGTTGTTAAGAACATTTTGACATGGTTTTCACGACTGACGCATTTATCATTAGATGTCCTATTTAGGGATAGCAAATATCATTCACAGATAAATATTCCACTGACGATTGCCAACCCCAACGTTCGTGTGCTGCTGTTTTCTCTACATCTTAATATTCTCGTTCTGGCCATGTCGTCACTGGTTTACAAGTATACAAAAACAAAACAACGCAGACTCACAAGAGAAAACACAAACTCAAATACATTGTGCATGTCAGTTGTGCTATAAGTGTGTGTGTGACACCGTCATGGAAAAGAACTCCCAAACGCGAGCACCTACATCTTAGTCAAGTTTCAGTATATCAGCTTAGACCTAACTGAGATAGTTTGTCTGTCGAGGCCATCATTGTCATTTGGTCAAAGTCATCAGCTCATCTCATCATCTGCTTGACCCGATCTGCTGGTCTACTCCGATCTAATCGTCTACTCCCACTTCAGCCGAGCTCTGATTGCTAAATAGATTTAGTTTCGATCCAAAATCCTATCAGTGGAAATGACTCACCCACTCAGCCACTCCCAGCTGACTACCTAGAAACTATCAAACAACCTATCAGGCGCCACTCGTCTCGAGAGGCTCAATAGATTTCGACTCATCACACTTTCGATTGCTTTTCCTTTTTGTTAATCATTTCCTCCTCATTCTCCAGGGTCATGACTCTTAGGGGGAGGGGGGAGGTAAGTCCATAGTATCACACTTTTAGCCATCTCAATATGGCTCTTTTCTACCAGTCACAGAATTCGTTATCAGAAGTTCCTAGACAATATAAAGTAAGTTGTATTTACTTTAAATATCCCATACATTCTCTATAATGTGTTTACCCTGGCAATCCATGTTATTTTGATTGTGTTTAAGGACTTCTCACAGTAACTACATCTATGATTATCACACCCTTTATGTATTTTGTTGTAATGTATCCTTATGTTTTTCTTTGGCAAACCTTCTCTGGGAGAAATAAATATATGTATATGTATGTAAATTCAACCGTCTCCTTATTAGTTTCTTAATCATTGACTTTTTTCTCTTTGTATTCTGACCTCATATTATCCACAGTAACACAACATATACAACATGGTGATGCTTATGTTGGAATAGGGGCTCCGACACAAGGGTCGCTACAAAAATTTTAAAAATTGAATATCAAACATTCTAAATTTTATAGATGTTTAACAGATAAAATGTATCAGTCAATATATTGACATAGTCGAATCTTAATTGTAGATTGTGTTGTGACTGAACGTACTTGAACCAAAATTAATTATTTGAGAAAAAGATTTAAAATAAAGTTTACATTTCTTTGTTAAAGTTTTGTTTGTTTAGCAAATGTGAACTTTAAAAATATAATTTCTTATAAATTACATTGATGCCATTATGTTTCTGAGTAGTGTTTCATTGCAGTACGAAGATATTTTTAATTCTTTTATACAACAGGGTCGCGTGTTAAAAATAATCTTTTTCTTTGGTTTAGAAACACAAATGAACAATAACACTTGACTTTTATCTTGAAATTTTAATTCAAGCCAGAAATAACTTTCTGTTCAGCAGTTTAAAGGCTTCAAAATTACTTTCGAATGTTGAAGTGTAACGAGGAGTAAATAAAAATCAGTAATTTTTATCTATTACTAACTATACCTACCCGGCATTGTTCAAGAGTCTTCTTTTTTTTTAAATTATACTGGGTTTATTTTAAAAAAGGGTGTTCAATGTTATTAGCATTTGGACATCAAATTATTAATTGAACTAAATTATTAGCTAATTTTTTGTGGTAATATTTTATCTACAAAATTATTGGATGTAAATAGCTTTGAAACTTTCAATGTTTTAATACATGAGGATTTGCTAAGAATTTTAAAGCCAGAAATAATTTTCTATTCGATAGTTTAAATGCTTCCAAATTCATTTCAAATTTCAAAGGATCACAAAGTAATTGTTTTCTTGGGTTTTTTTTTCAACTATTAACAAAAGAAAATGGCTTTATTGTTTATGAAGAAACCGAAATGCATACTGGTGGATTTAATTTCATGATTATTTTTTTTTAAATTGGATTTTCGTTTTATTTTACACTATTGCATTTTTTATTTCAATAAAAATGCGAATAATAATAAATAAAAAGATATATTAATTCAATACTAATAGTCATGAGAAAAAAAAACACACAAAGTTGTCTTATAATTTGATTAATATAGAGATTATTATCAGGTAAAAATGGGTGATATCCGTTTACATAGTAAGCATTCAAAATTTCCCAGGGTTACAGATAGAAATTAATTTCTGACTTGAATTAAAGTATAAAAGATAAGTCAAGTATTATGGTTCATTTGTGCTCCTAAACTAAACTAAAACAATAATTTTCACACATACCCCTCTCATATCAAAGAATCAGCTTTTGGAAGGGTGAGAAGTGGTGAATAGTGCTGACTACTAACATTTTTGTGTACCATATTCCTACCTTCAGCATTCACAAGGGGATCATGACGAACATGCTGCAGTAACAATTGTTTCTCTAAAAACAAAATAACAAGAAAAAAATCCCATGAAATTAAATCTTTAAAAATAAAATAAAAATCAACAATTTCCAGAAACAGTGAGTGCTCGAGATCAAAGACTGATTGCAAGTCTTTGATTTATACGGAGTGTAAAAGAAGAATTATGACAAATGGTGGAATGAAATAATGGCAAAGAAATGAGATTGATCAAAAAAATAAATAAAAAGATTGCTCGGAAAAAAAATGAGATTGCTCAAAGAAAAGAAAGATTGCTAAAAAAAAAAAGATTGCTAAAAAAAAAAATGATTGCTAAGAAAAAAATCTTGGCTATCTTATTTAGATTGCTAAGAAAAAAAAGACTGCCACGTTAGTGTTGAGGTGAGACAAAGATACTCAAGCTAATGATTTGACAACGCCTCTTCGTCACCTATGCAAATAAACCCAATTGATTGTGTTTTTAGCAGATCACTGATCGTGCGTGTAACAAGTATATCTCAGTTGGTTCCTTCATTCAATTTGTCACAATAATTTTTCACTGTATAAGCGTTTTTTTCTTTCTTTAAAAGTCATACTAAAAATGTGAAGGAATGAATCACTCTTAACGGAAAGTCTCTACTTGAAGCCTTCAAATGTCAAAACAATATATATTGCCAACGATTAATTGTATAAAATTAACTGAACACTATTTTACATATAGCTTGAATTAAACACATCGATGTCAATGGTTTAAAGCTATGCAGTAGGACACTTCAGACATAGAGGTGATCAGTTGATGACAACCAGATTCTAATGGGCTGCACAAGTAAAATGGTAACAAACAAGAGAAGTTGGAAGTGGAAGTCATTCACGAAACATCTAACTTATCATGAGACACATAGCCGGGAAACGAAAAAAAAAAATAATAATAATAAGTCACTTTTTTACACATAAGTAATTGTGAGTTCATACCTTATACAAATACAATGCTAGTCGTTCATCGTTGAATACAGGGCTAGCCATAAGTCTTGCTGATAATTACTTAAGTACGTATATATATGTATAAAATTTTATTTATACAAACATTATTGGTTACTTATGTGCATACATGTTTCGGTTGTACTCTTCACAGAGAGTCAACCTCTTCAGACCAAAAACTTCAGAGAAGTGGGATGGATTTGGAGACCTTTTTCCTTCAAATAAATCTTTATTGGGGATTGGTTTTTTTGTTTTTGTTTGAATTAGTATGGGATTACCTGTTAGTTACCATCCTTTTTATTCTTTTTATGACCTGCCTATCCCCTTTTCCTTGTTTTATTACCTACTTAGCTTGGATTCCTTTCAACTCTATTTAACCCTTCAAAGTTTTACAAACCTATTTAGGCATAAATATCTGATCTTTATATAAAATACACACATGTGAACAAATTTACCAGATACAAGTACATATAAATAAACAGACATAAATATACATACACATCTAAACATGGACACACACACATATCCACTTTCAAGCAAAATATATTTACAATATATAAAATACTTATGAACAGCTCTACTTGTTATTGAGCACTCTTTATAAACACTTGAGTTTCAACGGATTTACATCTACAGAAACTAATCCAATACATGTACTATATATATATATATATATATATATATATATATACATCGTGTTTGTATTTAGGCAGCATTTTCTCATTTATGCAAACAATGTTAATTATACCTTTTTCATTTTTTCAAATGTTTTTTTTTTTTTGTATTAAAATCAAAAAATTAATAAATGTTTTATAGGTTTCACAAACGTTTTCGATTCTTCGTCGAATTATCCTCAGATGTCAAAAGCAAATGAACAAAAAAGCAGGAGAAAGAGGAGAATTTGTAAAAAGACGGCAGAGAAACGTGCAGAGAACGTTTTTCGCATTGTTCCAGGACAGTCGTTGACGATTTAAATTCAGTGACGCTGGAGTGGCATAACAGAACAAAATCGCATTACGTTAAGCATTTTAAAATGTTGCCACTGGTTTCATATGTGATGTTATTAATTGTTTTGATGTGATACCAGACTCTCCTCAGTCACTAATAAATGAACGAGTCTGGAGAATAAATATATGACTACGAACAGTAGTATGTTTATTCGACTGTATTAGGTTAATCCTATTGGATTAACGGTAATGCTATTGTTTTGTACCAGATATATACTTGTAATAAACCATCCTTTTGTAAAGACCTTTAAACTCTGGTTATTTTGTTATTATAACTTCTACCAAGTGATATCAGCTGCCGCGAGAATTTCGAAAACGAACCCATAAAAGACGTGTCAAAGAGGAAAATCTTTTTTAAAAAAGTTAGAATACTTTTATTGTTCGATTTTTTTAAAAAAATGTATGATGGACGGTGACTCAAATTCGAACTCAGACCATTAACATTACAAACTATACAAGATAAAAGTCCAAAAGAATACTTTTTAGTAACTAATAATAGTACACTCACTGCTATTACTTTTTCTAAAAGAAAAACAATTTTTTTTTTTTGTTTGTGTCAAATTCTGAGTATTTTCATAGAAACATAGATGAATTCTGGTAGAAGGACATGAGTCGTCCTATGGCACCAGCTCCTTGTCTTCATCTTTGTATGCATCCAGTGATGACAACAGCCTTATAATTGAATTTGATTTTGTGGTCAATCCAGAACTTATCCAACCGCTTCTCAAATATCTTTACAGTTTCGGCTTCAATTACACTTGATGGCAATCTATTCCACAAATCAACACAGCGATGGCTGAATGAATATTTTTTCAGGTTCAAACGTGCCTGTTTCTTGTAAAGCATCTGACTGTGTCCCCTGTTGCCCACTCTTGTACTTTTTCTAGTCAATAATTTATCAGCATTGAAATCATATTTTCCAGAGAGCAATTTATAGCACTCAATCATGTCCCCACGTATTCTTCTATAGGCCAAACTTGGCAATTTCAGAGCTTTCAACCTTTCTTCATAACTCTGATCGTACAGTCCTGGAACAAGTTTAGTAGCTTACCTTTGTACATTTTCTATCATTTCAATGTGTTTCTTTTTAAATGGTGCCCACACTTGATTAGCATATTCAGTATGAGGCCTCACAAGCGCTTTAAACAATATAACCAATGAACTTCGATCGAGGTATTCAAAACATCTGCGGATTAAACCGAGTATTTTCAATATGGAACAATTAGTCGAAATGACTAAAATGCTGTGTACGAGCATGCAACAACAGCGACAACAACATCAAGAGTTGCAACAACAAATACTGCAACAACAGAAAAGTTTCGAAAAAATTCTGAAACAGACCACAGGTGAAAGAAAAAACAATTTTTTTTTGCCGAAGGAATTGCAAATTCTTTATCTGAATTTGTATACGAACCTGATCTGGACGTTACATTTCCAGCATATTTCAGACGATTTGAAACGATATTTACTAAAAGGTGCTTAGATTAGTCGGATGAAGAACAGGTAACCCTGTTATTACAGAAACTGGGAATAGAGAAGAATACCAAATATACGAACTTGATATTGCCCAGAAAACCCGAGGAAGTTTCATTCAATTAAACTATAAATATACTGTCGAAGATATTCGATGAAAGAAATGGTCT
The DNA here is from genome assembly GCA_963556195.1 of Sepiola atlantica. Classification (NCBI taxonomy): domain Eukaryota; kingdom Metazoa; phylum Mollusca; class Cephalopoda; order Sepiida; family Sepiolidae; genus Sepiola; species Sepiola atlantica. The sequence goes on from OY744544.1 coordinate 42,438,100, forward strand.
ATTCCACACACAATACAAATGTCTAAACATTATGAAAACGGATAACAAGGATTTTTTGGCATATGCAGGAACAATAAACTTTTTGGTTGAGCAATTCAAGATAGATTAAATCCCCAAAGATTTATTCAAATGCCTAATCTTTGTTCAAGGATTAACAGCCCCTAAGTACAGGGTGGGCCAAAGAAAGGGTCCTATCTTTAAATTTGAATAACTTGAATTTGAATAACTTCCACAAAATAAAAGTTAAACTCACCAAACTTTATGTGTGTGTAGACTGACCCTTCCGAGATTTTTTGAAATAAACAAAACAAATTTTAGCCGAAAAACACTTCTTAAAACTTACAAAAACTAAAGTATTGTTTTTTACACTGTTTTGAGTTTTTTAAGCAAAAATAATGTTTTCTAAATGAGGGTACGTTCCTTAGGGCTAATATGGCTCATGCTTGCTTCGAAAGGGGTCCTTTACTTATTCTAAAAAAAAATAAATAAATAAATAAATAAATAAAAAAGTTATGAATTTTTAAAAATAGGACCCTTATTTTTGCCCACCCTATACAAAGAAATAAGGTCGAGAATCTTAACAGTGGTGGAGCAAGACACGAAAATCATGTTATAAAGAGTGACAGAAGAATGCCAGTGTCTCATTAATGTTAAAAAAAGGGATAATACCCAAATTAAGGAAAAAAGTGTTGCCAAAGTACAATGCATAAAAACCCCAAAAACTCCTAAATTCAAAAAGACAGAAAAATGTGAGACGTGCGGAAATAATAAGCATACTAAAGATGTATGTTGGTAAAAGAACAAATTCTGTGAATCTTGCAGAATTAAGGGTCATAAATGGTCTGTGTTGCCGCAAGAATAAGAAAAAGAATTTTGAAAAAGTAAACGTTGTGTTGTCAAAAAAAGAAATACAGAACAGTGAAAATCGAAAATACGTAGATGTACGTATAAATAGTGATACAATCAGTATTTTACTGGATTCTGGCTCGGTATTATTGATGAACAAACATGGAGCAAAATAGGAAAACCCAAATTATCTGAAACCAAGAAAATTGCCAGAGGGGGTTCAGGAAAAAAATTAAACTTTAAAGGAGAATTAAAATGCAATATTTCTTTCTGTGGCAAAACGGCAAAATCAAAAGTACATGTGATTCAAGGGAATAATTCATGTCTTTTCGGAATAGACTGGATAGTACTTTTCAATTTATTGGAACTCCCAATGAACTCTTTTTGCAACAAAATAAACATATATATTAAAAATGAAAAATTCATGAATGAATTGAAAGAAGAATATCCCAGAGTTTTCTCTGATGGTTTGGGTTTATGTACAAAGACAGAAGTCAAGTTTAAACTTAAGGAAAATGTCACTCCAATTTTTAAACCAAAGAGAAACGTTCCTTTTTCCTCCTTAGACACAATTAACAAGGAATTGGAAAGATTAGAAAAAAATGGGAGTTATATCTAAGGTAGACCATGCGAACTGGGCATCACCCACCGTCTACGTCAAAAAGAAAAACAAAAAAAATAAGAGAGTGCACTGATTTTTCAACAGAGTTAAACGATTGCCTGAAGGATCATAATTATCCACTTTCTTTCGCCAGAAGACATTTTATCAAAGTTAAATGGAGGAAAGATTTTTTCAAAAATTGATCAATCTTACGCATACTTGCAAGTTAAAGTGAACGAGGAATGCTCAAAATATTTGTGCATAAATACACATAAGGGAATTTTCAAGCTAAATAGGCTCCCTTTCGGCGTAAGTCGCCCCAGGTTTGTTCCAGCAGATTATGGACACTATGTTGGCGGGTCTTGAGTTTGCTATCGCCTATTTAGACGATATTCTAGTCAAAAGTAAGAAAGTTCACGAACACAAAAAACACATCAGAGCTATGTTCAAACGACTAGAAGAATTCGGTTTCAAATTAAGTCCCGAAAAGTGTTAATTCTTCATGGAAAGAATTAAATACCTCGGACAAGTGATAGACAGTGAAGGCAGGAAACTGGAGCTACAAAGGACCGATGCAATTAAAAAAATGCCTGCACCCGATACAGTTGCAAAACTACAATCGTTTCTTGGGTTGGCCCAATATTATACAATCTATATTCCAAATATGTATGATTTAAGAGCCCCCTTAACGAATTATTAAGGAAAGACACAAAATGGATATGGTCAAAAGATGGCAAGACGGCTTTCCAGAAAATAAAAAAAAAGTCTACTTTAAGATCTAGCCATAGCTCATTATGATCTTGAGAAAGAAATCATCCTTGCGACTAATGCTAGTGAATATGGAGTGGGTGCTACACTGCTACACAAATATGAAGATGGTACTACTAAACCGATTGCGCACACTTCGAGGACTCTTCTACCAGCTGAGAAAAATTATACTCAGATCAAGAAAGAGGCATTATTGATTGTGTTTGAGGTTAAAAAATACCATTGCTTTTTACATGGTAGATCATTTATAGTCCAAACAGACCATAAACCGTTAGTAACTATATTTGGATAAAAAAAAAGGCATTCCTATCCACACTGCTAACCGTTTACAGCAATGAGGTGTAACCCTACTGAACTATCACTTTAGGATCAAATACATCGCACCCAAAAAACATGGGCATGCGGACGAATTGTCAAGATTAATCCCCAAAAATGAAGTAATTTTAGAAGAGACGGTTATAGCAGCACTAAAATAGGAAAAAAAAATCTCCGGTCTGTTGTTAAACACTATCAGAGAATTACCTGTAACATTGGAACAAATAAAAAAAGAAGCCGAAAAAGATGATTTTATATTAAAAATAAAGAACCAGACGAGATTGAACGAAAGAAAAAAAAGGGAACCCAGATTTCACCTTTTTCAATACACTTTAATGTACGCAGATAGAATTGTAATACCTCAATCTCTACGTAAAGTTATGCTGAAAGAATTTCATACCAGTCATTCTGGCATGTCACGGATGAAATCACTCATGCGATGCTACGTATACTGGCCAGGAATGGACAAGGAAATAGAAAGTTTTGTAAAACTATGCCGAGGTTGTCAATTGGCTGCAAGGGCGCCTGCAGTCAAAACGAATTCTTGGCCAAAAACGGTTTTGCCATGGGCACGTTTATATAGACTATGCTGGACCGATTAATGAATATTATTACTTGATCTTGGTGGACTCTTTTTCGAAATGGCCTGAGGTATTCAAGTGCAAACATCCTACATCTAGGACCACCATCAGTGCATTAGATGAAATTTTCAGTCGTTTCGGGATCCCCCATACACTGGTCAGCGACAATGGTGCGGTATTCAGAGAAAGGGAATTTAAGGATTTTTGTACTTTCTTGGACATTGAACACAGTACTACACCAGTATATCATCCTAGACCGAACAGTCAAGCCAAAAAATTTGTTGACACGTTTAAGCGTGCCTTACAAAAAAATAAATCTATGGACACGGAAGAAAAAACTATCCAGAAATTTTTAACAATTTATAGGGTGACTCCTAATGGAAACAACGACTCGAAGTTGTCTCCTGCGGAACTTATGTTCGCAAGGAAAATACGATCGATTTTCAATAAATTGATACTTTATCTGAAGAAAAAAGTTGCTAAAGAGAAAGATAAAATATATTTCAAAAAATTCCAAGGTGGACAAAGTTATTGGATGGATGGTATCATTCAGAAAATGATTGGCAAAGTGGTTTACGCGATAAAAAGTAAAAAATGTGTGTGTAAAAGACACATTAACCAAATTAGACCACAATATGCTGAAAAAAATGAAAAAAGCGAGGAAGAAGTCCCAATGGGGATTCTATGTGATGCTTTTGACATGCCACTACCCAATATTGTACACAAACCTATGTATACATCTACTGAACTAGTCTTACGAGCTGAACAAAATTTGTCTTCGCCCCAAACTAGAAAGGATCCAATTCCATTAGTTTGGAATAAAAGAAAGAGCACACATGAAAAAAAACAGTAGAGAGCTTCAGCCCAGGCCCAAAATTTTGTAGTAAAAAACAACTCCTCCCCAACCCAAAAACCATTAGAAAGAACCAATGTTATTTATAAGTTTAAATGCCCTTTGGGAGAATGTAACTCCCATAATAATAATAATAATAAAGCTAATAGCTACATTGGTTTTACAAGAACTACCCTATCCTGCTGCCTCACCATGCATCTTGTAAACTCTAGCTCAATTTACCAACATCTACAAAAACATAACTGCCCTCCCTCTGATTTAAGACAAATTCTAGTTAATAACACTAAAATTATACATTCCGAAACCAATTTAAAAAATGTTTAAATACTGGAAGCTATCTAATAAAAACACAACAACCTAAAATTAATAACATCATATATGAAACCAGTGGCATCATTTTAAAATGCTTAATGTAATGCGATTTTGTTCTGTGATGCCACTCTAGCATCACTGAATTTAAATCGTCAACGACTGTCCTGGAACAATGCGAAAAACGTTCTCTGCACGTTTCTCTGCTGTCTTTTTAAAAATTCTCTTCTTTCTCCGGCTTTTTTGTTCATTTGCTTTTGACACCTAAGGATGATTCAATGAAGAATCAAAAACCTATGGAACATTTATTAATTTTTTGATTTTAATACAAAAAAGAACATTAGAAAAATTGAAAAAATAAAAAAGATATAATTAAACAGACTAATTCTGCTATTTTTAACAATGTTTGCATATATATATATATATATATATATGAAGTTTGTGAGAGAGAACCCCAGTAGAGTGTTCAATTATTAAGAAAAAGAAAAAAGAAAAATAAGAGCGTAATATATATTTATATATGTATTACAGAAGATTAGAACAACATCGGTACCGTAGTCTTCAAATCCAAACAAAGAGGACCTATAATTGGTTGGACAACGCACGAGCCACCATTTTCCGGGGAGGGAGAGATAAACAAGGGCTGAAGAGAGTCTGGTAAACGAGACCAATTATAGGTCCCCTTTATTTGGATTTGAAACCGACGGTATCGATGTAGTTCTGGGCCCCACCTATTGAGTTCTCTCGACTGCTTGCTGAATAGCCATCGTGTTTGCTATTTAAATGTTAATTTACTTCTCATTTCTAGACAATGCGTGGTGGAGCATTGGTACACGCCTCAGCTACCGAGTCAAATATAACTTTCTGGGTTCGAACCGTGTAACTGGCAGGGATTGTCTCCTCCCATACTGACGATTGCAGGTTTGGCATGAAACACGTGTATATGGGTTTATTTTAAAAATAATATTCATTTATAATATATATATATATATATATATATATATATATATTATGATAAAGAATGGAAAAAAGTGTTCCGACGTAATGGAAATTGAAAAAGGAAAACCAAAAAATATTTATGTATTCATCAACGTTTCGTCTTTATTATAAGACTTCCTCATGATGATTGTCTGAAGAAAAAACCAAATACAAGTACCAAATGTTTCAAAAGGGGTGCTTCAGACGATTGGCCATAAACCAACCCCTTCTCAAAGAAAGAAAATAAAGCCTGGGAGGGTGGACCTCATAGGACTACCCAGAACAAATACTTCAGACTGACAGACCAGGGGCAGAAGATGCCACAACAGCCCACCCTTTGTCAGACTGATACACAATATGTACATACGTTTATAGTCTTTAAGACTAGTTCATTTGGTTCGTGATGAGTGGTTCTATCACTCCACAACAGATGTTAAACTACATCTGATGGTAAGGCCCGAATTTGGCAGTTTGTAAAAATGTGTTGTCACCTGTTTAGTTGCTATTACTCTCAGGTCAACTTTGACCCGGAATATTAATAAATGTACACATATCTACATCATGAATAACTATTTAAAGTAAACTCTATATATAAATATAGGGTGACCCCCCACCATAACCACAAAAAAATGGCATCCATAAAATCAGTAATAAAATTCAAAATCCTTTTTGCAATCCAACCAGATTTGGTCCAAATAAACTTCAGTCTATGGCTGACTTGTCCAAGTTTCACTCATGAATGTCCGACTGTTTTTGTTTTATCACCATTCAATGATACGTGTGATACTGAATGGGCTGTAATGACAAACGAGAACAGTCGTAACTTAAGAAAGCTTTATTCGGCATAAACTGTCAGTACAATATTAGTGCTACTATATATATTGTTAAGAGGAACAGGAGAGTTCTCCAAAGGGGAGATAATTTAGAATAGGGAAATTATTCGTAATTGTTCATTACATGGGCCTCATATGGATTTTAACTCCCTTCCATCTAATTTTTATCTGGAGTTTTCACAAGAATAATGTCTATCAAAACAATCTCCAGACTATTCCTAGATTGAAGAGGGTCATCACAGTCCAAATTAGTCGTATGCTTACAACACAGAAGTACACATTTAGAGCATATCATTGAATGTCAATAAAACAGACTGTTGGAAAATCATGACTGAACCTTAGCGGACAAGTCAGGCATAGATTAAAGTTTATTTGTACCAAATATGGTTAGATTGCAGAAATGATTGTGAATTTTATTAACGCTTCCATGAGTGGTATGGGTTGTTGGTTTTTTAGGTTACTCTGTATTTAAAGACATTAAGCTTAAGCATAAAAGCTTTTACCAACCAACATGACTGGATTTGGTAGTAAATAATTTAAAAAGGTTTGATATCCCCAAAAAATTCTTCAAGTCTTATACAAGTCTCTGTAACAGTCACCAATAGGGACTACTTTTGAATGCGTAATCACTGTCCCTGTGAGCTGGCTTGTCGAATCAAATCACAGGGCGCAGTAATATCGTTAGTTCCCTAAGGGACTACTTATGTCCCCTTAGGGTTCGAGGAAAAAGAAGAGACGACCTCCTGGCACCAGCTTGGACACATCGCAGAGAGCACCAGTGATGAACGAGGAAACGCTCTCTCTCCTGCCGCCGTCGCCCACTCGATGACTACTACCAACGGGCAGCCCTAAGAACTCTTATATTCTTCCTCTTCCTCAGACGGACACCGTCCCACTCTCTTCTACCTATACCAAACGGTATAGGTAACCTTGAGTTAATAAAACCCCTTTTTGTTATAGTTACAGAAATACTTTTCGTTATTCCGTTTCTTTACGAGAAGATAAAAGGATAACCCCTTTCATCAACCTAACATCATTCACCTACCAAGAAGCCACAATCTCAATACATTGATGGATCCACCCACCACTATGGTTCATATGGCAAAACCAATGAAGGGCATGTGATTTTAAAGCAGAGTTGAGTGCTGGTATCAACTAGGTAATTCACACACTCCCAATATTTTTTCCAGATTAGATTAAGAACAGCAATAGAATAGAACATTTTTAGATGAAATTAGATGCATTCAGAAATAATAGTTAAAAAAAAAAAGGAATCAAGGAAATTTTTGTAACTATGTTTGATATTGAGTGGGTAGACCCCCTAATATATCATTTATATTCCCTGATAAATAATCATTGTGTTAGATATTGAGCAGGTAGATAATTTAGTTAATTGAGAATAACATGAAATGGAAAACTGCTGAGAGGTTAGCCGCGGTCAACTTGTTGATCCTAAGTTGAAAGTTGCTTAGGCCGCGGGAGTGTACTAAAATCAGATATGATGTCATATGGCTTAAAGAGAGAGGATGATCGGAAAAGGCAATCCATTGGGAAGCACACAAGGCGTTCAGACGTGAAAAATCATATAATTAGTGATTTTGATCTATCTATTTCAGTCTGTCTCTCCCATTCCACTGGTTAGTGATTGAATAAAAATGGGCGTTGCCTTCCATCAGTTTTGAGTCAAGTTAGACTTTTTGAAAGTAATAAACAAACTTTAATTACAAGATGGCATTCCCTCAGAAGCGCATACAAGGAGAACATCCAGAAGCCAAGGTATGAACAACAATCTTTAATGTTTCTGTAATTATTACGCCAACTTGATTGTTGCATGTATGACACAAGGATGAGTACAACAACAACTACTGGATGAAATATTTAACAGAATTTCATGTGTATATTGCTATTGTGTTTATAGTGCAAACATTGTGTGCAATGTTTTTTGGGTTTTTTTTTTCAATATTTTTAAAAGTTTAATTGAGAAGATTGTTGAAAAGAGAGATGTTCAAAGAGGTATAACAAACAAATAATAAGAAAAATTTCAACTTTAAAATATTTTTTTTGGGGGGGGGGGGATAGATACAAAGAAGAGTGACAAAACTAACAAAACTAAACTATAATGACAAAACCAAAGTATAATGACAAAACAAAACTAAAATGACTAAACTAAACTATAATTTCAAAACTAAACTATAATGACAAAACCAAGCTATAATGACAAAACCAAACTATAATGACAAAACCAAACTATAATGACAAAACCAAACTATAATGACAAAACTAAGCTATAATGACAAAACCAAACTATAATGACAAAACTAAACTATAATTTCAAAACTAAACTATAATTTCAAAACCAAACTATAATGACAAAACTAAGCTATAATGACAAAACCAAACTATAATGACAAAACTAAACTATAATTTCAAAACCAAACTATAATGACAAAACTAAACTATAATGACAAAACCAAGCTATAATGACAAAACCAAACTATAATGACAAAACCAAACTATAATGACAAAACCAAACTATAATGACAAAACTAAACTATAATTTCAAAACCAAACTATAATGACAAAACTAAGCTATAATGACAAAACCAAACTATAATGACAAAACTAAACTATAATTTCAAAACCAAACTATAATGACAAAACTAAACTATAATGACAAAACCAAGCTATAATGACAAAACCAAACTATAATGACAAAACCAAACTATAATGATAAAACTAAGCTATAATGACAAAACCAAACTATAATGACAAAACTAAACTATAATTTCAAAACTAAACTATAATTTCAAAACCAAACTATAATGACAAAACTAAGCTATAATGACAAAACCAAACTATAATGACAAAACTAAACTATAATTTAAAAACCAAACTATAATGACAAAACCAAACTATAATGACAAAACCAAGCTATAATGACAAAACCAAACTATAATGACAAAACCAAACTATAATGACAAAACTAAACTATAATTTCAAAACCAAACTATAATGACAAAACTAAGCTATAATGACAAAACAAAAAGTTATAGAGAAACATAGGAAAATTAGAAGAATTAGGTGATTTAATTAAAGCTTTAAAAATAATTAATGACATTTAAAACTGGTAGACATTTTTTAAATATTTCTCCTCAATCTGGAAAATTGTCAGGACAAACTGCAAAAACTAGATTTATTAACCAATTGAATTTATTTTCTAATAGAGTAATATATTTTTTTAACAATCTGCCAAATCAGATTAAGAACAGCAATAAAGTAGAACCTTTTAAGATGAAATTAGATGAATTCAAAAATAATAGTAGAAAAGGGAATTATGAGGGCATTTTTGGGAACTATTGGGTGAAATATTTAATAGAATTCGATCTTATGCTTTGGAATTTTTGAGATGAGGATTGATAATTTGAATTATTCGGACTACTGTTCCATCTTAGATGTTATTCTCACAACGTTTCGACCGATGTAACCTCCGACCTTCTTTAGGTGCATCCTGTTAAAGCCAAGAATCAACAAGACACACCTGAGGAAGGTCGGAGGTTACATCGGATGAAACGTTGTGAGAATAACATCCAAGTAAGTCTTCTGGAGGTTGAAGGTTCAATTCTCAGTACAGGCAATACTAAGAATCCAAATAATACAGATTCGATCTGTATATTAATATCGTATTAATGGTGTAAATGCCTGTACAATGTTTTTTAAGGGTTGAATTGAGAAAATAGTTGAAAAAGGGAAATCCACCCCAAGAAGAAAATAATAACGTGTTTCATCATCATCATATTCGATTTAATGTCTCTTTTACATGCTGGCATGTGTTGGACGACCTTTAGAAATTCATTTCTAAACTAACCTATCTCTGGACAGAGTTTATTTATCCCTCTATCTCGCAAATCCATCCTTATTAGTTCCTCCCATGTTTTCCTTGACCTTCCCTTGCCAACTGACCCTGCTACCTCAACTGGTCTACATCTACTAACCCAGTCTCATCTAAGTTCTACCAAACTAACAGAGTCTCTTGTTCTGCACTCATCCTTCTATACTATCCAGATTTAATCTTCTTCTGAGGTCATCAGATCTAAGATTCTTTTAGTTTGTGCAATATTAAAACAGATTCGAGTGCTAATATCCATTTGTCGAATCACGTGTCCCTCCTTATTATAATAATTATATTATAGAGGAAAGTAAATGTGATACATCACACATTTTCGTTTTTTTGCATCCATTATATTCATCTTCCTTAACTGCCACTTCTTTCCCCCTGCCCTCTTAGACCAGTGGATGTTGCTATGGCTACAAGAAAATGATACAACGGTAAGTGAAGAAGCCGAGATAACAGACAAAGTCTGTTACTGTCAGAAAGAAGAAAAAAAATCAGTATCGCATTTACATTTTGTTTGGTCTTCGTCTCGAGTATGTCGAAGTGCGTATGACCAATGTGTAGTTTGGTCAAAACAACTGGTTCATTTTGGGTTTGTCGGAGATCTACTCTCCTCTCCTCCCGTGAGGTGGGTTATATTTAACTAATCTTTATTTACTTTTTTCCCACTGCAGCAAAATGGCACAAGGCCAGAATATGGGAAAGCGCCAGCTCCCCTGAGGGAGGCACTCTGGCTGGTACAAAAATAACCGATAACAGACCAGTTAGTATTCCCAGGAGGGGCGCCTCAAAAAGAAAGACACTGAGTGCTTATGGGGGGGGGGGGGAGAAACAGGAAGTCATTATTTGGTTAAACAAAAGTCTCCCCTACCCCCATCATGGATCGTTTGAAGTCTTAGCCTTCACAACATATTTTCAGTTTTCAGAGAGAACTATAACAAGAGGGAAAAGGAAGGCAAAACCAGACATAATAAAATTCAGCCAAATAGAGACAAAAAAGGAGGTAAAGTTCTAACGATTTGACAGAAATCAGATTTTTCTTATTTAAAAAAGAAAAGCGAATATCGACTAAAAAACAGAGAACTCAGTCAAATCCATGGGAGGCTCTATCGATTTAATAGGGGATTCGGAAGTCTATCTTTGGACTCCAAAGCTCTGTTCCACTGGATGAAACCAACAATCTCTCTGATGCTTCAATAAAAAATAATGCGGCTCACAAAATAATTCAACGTTGTCTCTCACTTCTCTCTTTTCTCCTTTTTCTTTCCAAGTCACCAGATGTCAGACTTAAAATAATCTCAATCAATTATTTTTGACCAATGAGAACACAGACTATTCCGGGTTTATACTCTTTTTATCAAGATGGATTTGCCCACTTTAGTGCAACAACCAGTTGCGCCATTTCTCATAGGTCGTAAGTTCGATCCTTGCTAGCAACCTCTTTGCTTGACATTCCCCCACTTTTCAAACTACATGCCAAGCAAAGACGGATCCTTTTATGGCACTTCCACCGCTCGATCCCGGCTCAGAAACATCACTACTGCCACAGCAGAAATCTGCTTTTTCTGGATTAAAAAAAAAAGCAAAACTTCACTAAAAAGCAAGGAACTCACATCCCAGCTACGATCATTCTAAGCAGATCTAGCCTGTGTGGCCTGAGTGTAATCTGATACTGGTTACTGAATAAATTAGAGACACACACAAACTGAACTAAGTCCACTGACACACTTCTGGCTGACAGAACAAAAAAACTATATTTATATAAAGCATATACAAGGAAATAGGATGAGAAAGGACAAAGTATATCAAGAGAGAAAACCTCAGCTACCCGACCTTTAGCTTTAACTCCCCTCGTCTTGTTTATATGGAAGGATAACCCTGCTAGAGAATGGTATCATGGTTAACGAACATATACTACACTGACCTCAAAAGGAGGAGGTCAAGACTGAGAGAATGGTATCATGACGAACGAACACTACCGCCCTCCACCACCACCAAAAAGGAGAAGGTTATGCCTGATGATATCATGAGAACAGAACAGATACAACACTACCCCACCTCTGAAAAAAAAAAGGAGAAGGTAATCATGGGAGGATGGTATCATAGGAAAAGAACATATATATATACTGTTCCACTCAAAGAGTAGGTAATGTCTCTGAGGAATGTATCATGATGAATGAAAATATACTAGACTACCCCCCAAAGGAGGAGATAAAGCCTGAGAGGATCACACACACACCCCAAAAAAGGAGGTGGTAACAGAACAGATACTACACTACCCCTCCAAAAAGGAGAAGGTAATGTCTGCGAGTATAGTATCATGGCAACAGAACAGATACATTACCCCCTACCCCAAACATGTAATACTTGAGAGGATTATTCCCCTCCCCTACTCCAAACATGTAATACTTGAGAGGATTATTCCCCCCCCCCTACCCCAAACATGTAATACTTGGGAGGATTATTCCCCCCCCCCTACCCCAAACATGTAATACTTGGGAGGATTATTCCCCCCCCCCTACCATGTAATACTTGGGAGGATTATTCCCCCCCCTACCCCAAACATGTAATACTTGGGAGGATTATTCCCCCACCCCACCCCAAACATGTAATACTTGGGAGGATTATTCACCCCCCCCCACCCCAAACATGTAATACTTGGGAGGATTATCCCCTCCCTACCCCAAACATGTAATACTTGGGAGGATTATTCCCCCCCCCCTACCCCAAATATGATATAGTTAATAGGAGGACGGTCTTATGACAACCGAACCGATGCTACACTACCCATTCCATCAAAAGATAATACAACAATTGAATCAGTCTTTTGTTTCATTCATTCAAAAATGTCTATAAAAAAAAGAACCATAAAAATAATGTTTTTATGGTTCTTGGCCTTATGACTAAGATTAAAGTGTATCACTTTAGACCAAGGATGATCAACAGCAACTTTCCCCACGCTTTTGATGGCCTTGTGGCTAATTTGTTTTAAATGTAATTTATATTTTCTGCAAATAAATAATTCAAAATATAGTATCTGTTCTCAGAATCCCGGGGACATCAGACGTTTTAGTATCGATGAAGCTATTGCATATATATAAGAAACTATGATAATGCTAATTACAAATGTATATTACAGAATAGTAATTTATTAGAAACTGTTTAAAAAATAAATATGCAAATAAGAAATACAACTGTTTGTGTGTTTTCAGATTACTATATATACGGTATTTCAAACCCTTATGTTGTATCACAGAATTAAATAAGAATAACACGTTTTGATGTTAATATAGTTTAGATAGAAGGGAAAAAAATTCCCGTCTATTCTTTTAGATAATGTTGGCCAGATTTTAAAAGTTGGATCAAAATAGCATTTAAGCTGACAAATCAAACTTTGATTCTGATTAGCCAATTTTCATTTGTTATTGCTGTACCATGTTATTAGCAATATAATAACATACTTTGCTGCAGTTTTTTTATACTTAATCCGACCTAGTAGTTTCCTAATCATCATCATCATCATCAACCGGTTTAGTTGTTGAATCAGGCCACAATTAATCCTCTGATGAGGGTGGGGCCTGATTGTCCAGTCTCGATCTAAGTCTTCCCCTCCATTCTTGTCTTTGGTGAGGCTCGACAGAATCCATACCTTGGCTCTCCTATCACGTTTGATCACGTCCTCCTAAGACAACTTGGGTCTGCCAGAGGTGGTCATCTCTGCTGGCAAGTTCAACTGTCGGGCTTTAACAATCCAGCCATTGCTGTGCTCAATGTGCCTCAACCAACGCATGACGTCTACGAGGCTTTCTAAGTTGACCTGCGCAAACAGGGACCCAAAAGGCATGCGCTGTTCAGGCCTCACCATACAGATCCATCTGACCATTGCCTTGTTATTACGGTGCAGTTTCTTTAGTGTGCCGGCAGAGACAGCCCAAGTTTTGGAGCCATACACCAGAACACTTCTGACACATGAGGAGTACAATACAACCTCCCGTAGCTGCTGACAGGTGTTTGTTTGTCAGAATTGATAGCAGCTCTCTAAACTGTGTCCGAGCAATCTTGTAACGTGTTATTGCCGTGAGTTCACAGCCTCCACCTGATGACAAGGTTAGAGAATTCCGTCACTACTTCAAGCTTGTCATCACCAGTATCCTCCTCCATCTATTGGACTTGCTGCACTGGAGCAACGCCAACACTTAATGTGAGGATCTGTTCTGATGAAAGAGCCCCTTATGCCACTGCACTTTTGGTGGACCCATCTTGAACAGTGGGTGCAGATTACTGAGTTGCTGCCAGTTTCTTTTAGGCATACGACACACGGGTGTTTTCCTGTTTTCCTTAGTAAGCTGAGGTTTGGACCAGCGATCATGACCTTGGTTTTACCCATGTTGACTCCGAGACCCTTCTCCTCAATGTTACTCTTCCATCTACGTTCATTGAGCAATATGTAGAAATTCTTAAATAGTCACTTTAAAAGAAAAATCAGCTAAGGGAAATAACTCTTATTCTTTTTAGTAAGAGTTATCGTTCCTTACTTGTTTTTTTTTTCAAGGTTTACTAACATTTACACTTTCTCATTTTTTTTTTCTTTATAAAGAAAAGCAAAGGTTTATTTATAATTTAGATACTGATGGATTATTGACCTATTCATTCCTTTTTCTTACTTACGTTTACCAGGTTCAGTTTTAGCTTAAATACTGAACATTAGGGAGGGCCTGTGGACGAGTGGTTATAGCACTTGTCTTTGGGCTGGACGACCCGGGTTCGATCCCACTCACGGCATGCAAATTTTCGGGTCTGAAAACTCCCTCTGTCCACCCAGCAGTAAATGGGTACCTGACTAAAACTCAGGGAAGGTTCAAGGCAGCGGAAGGAGAGGGATGGGCTCTGCCTTCCATATGCTGTGCCCTAGACACGGTGATTCTTAACAAATCACCGCCGCTACAGCCATGGGCAGTGTGCGATGTCGGCAACAACACTCGTGCGCGTCCAGGCTATGCGACCGTTACTTTTTTTTTTTACTGAACATAACAAACAAGGCAGAGTTATAGAAGATAGAAATAGTTACAAAAGAAATTTGGATGCCGGGCAATGTCTGGTCGGTACAGCTACTTTCCTATAAAAGGAGCCAGCTGACGATACAACACAATGCCACATTCAAATTGGCATTCAACTTTATCTCAGTGCAATTACCAATAGACAGTATCAAGATTATTCAATATCACTGTTTGTGCAGTTACTGCATCTTTCAGAAATGTCCTATCGCAATTTGATGCATGTCTGCTACAGACAAAATAAAATCAGGTGCCAATACAAGATAAAACAAAATCAATTCAAAATGGAGTTGATTTTCTCTCCTTTTTCCTCAGTGCTACAATAAACAATCAAACCATTATACACCATGGGTAAGGTAAAAAAGGCTATAAGAGAAACAGTCTACTTGGTGACGGCTTCCAGTTTTGAAATCGGAAATTGACAAGCAGTGTTTATCAGAAAACTGTTACCCATTATATTTAAGATAGAATGTTTTTTGGGGAGGATAATTTGTTTTCATTTATTTTTATTATTAACACATAAGAAATTCAAACTGCTTTTTATAATTGGAAATTTTTATTTCTTTTTTATTACAAATTATCAAATAATTGTTTTCATATAATTGGAATGAGATTTATTACAAGTAATAAAATTTAAAAAAATGTTATAATTGGAATTTTTTTTTCATTAAACATTCATCATATCATAAAATTTGGACAGTATATGGAGATGAATGTAGAACAGGAGACTTCGTTGGTTTGATCACATTGAAAGAATGGATGAGAGGTCTCAAAATGTTCTATAATTTTGAAATTCATAAAAAAATATTGCATTTATTATTTCTATCCTTAGCTGAAGCTGTTTTGCAATCTTCAAGAAGTTATTTCAACAACAGATATAAACTGGAAAGATTTAGTTTCAAATGCAGACTTGATACCATGTGCTAAACCGATTCGAATATCCAGTAACAAGAGATACGGAGAAAAGAAGTAGAAAAGATAAAAGAAAGATGTCCTTAATACTATTTGATAAAGAGACTTATTTCAGTATATCATTGAAAGATACATTAATAACCATTAACATACAAGATATTTTGTTTTATTTTAAAATGTGAATTGATAAGGCTTTTAAGCATATATTTCAGAATTTTTTAGATGAGGATTGATAATTTGGATTTGGATTATTCGGACTATTATTCTCATCTTGATTGTTATTTTCACATTTTTACACGACCTGCGGGTACATTTTTTCGAATGCGTAAATCTTTATATCAAACTCGGGAACATATAGAGTTTCAAAATGAGCCCTTTTTTGATCACCGGAAATAGATTGCTCTCATTCCATCAGCCATGACTGCATGGACATGTGGTACAATGTATAAAGGTGTTGATTAACAATTAATTCTGGAGGTTTAAAGTTCAATCCTTACAACAGGTGATAAGAACTAAGCATAACTTTATAATTACTTAACACTTTTACTCGGTCATGGCTGATGGAATGAGAACAATCTACCCCCAATTATGTCTGCATATTTTTCTTTGATCCTTTCTAATTAAAGATCCTGTGATCTCCGTCAAAACTACTTATAAATAATTAATCATCATGTTCTTTACTCGATAACCACCCCTGAAGATGGATCCAGACAGATCCAAAAGTACTAGAGATATAAGCGAATATGGCAGATACATCAGCCAGTTCCTGTTTGAAACCAGAAAACACATAAGGAAATAAGAAAGGATCAAAACAAAAGTATGCAGACATAAATTGTCAGTCATATTTAACAAAATATGTTTAAAAGAAAGAATGCTGCATATATATATATATATATATATATATATATATGTGTGTGTGTGTGTGTGTGTGTGAAAAATGACAAATCTTAACTTTTTCTGAAGATGTTTGCCAACACGAACGAAACCGGTCAAATCTCGTTTTTGTTTTTCCCATGCACTTTAACCTGTTTTCCGTTTGTCATTTTTCACACATTTTGTCTACCAAAGCATTTCATTTTCATGACTTATCGTGTACCTTACCCCATATATATATATATATATATATATATATATATATATATATGTAAAGGAGTAAGGCTACCAACATTTGTAAAAAAATTTTTTCAACATTTATTTATTATTTTGTTGTTTTATCATTTTATAATTTTATATAACGCGTTTCAAGCAATGGTCCGTCCGCTCTCATCAGATCCATGGATTTACATATCTGATGAGAGCGGACGGACCACCGCTTGAAACGCGTTATATAAAATTATAAAATAATAAAATAATAAATAAATGTTGAAACAAACTTTTTACAAATGTTGGTAGCCTTACCCCTTTACATATATACTTTTCTCTCGTTTGAACTGCACTAATACAGCACTACCCTCTTTTATATATATATATATATATATATATATATATATATATATATATATATATATATATAGTCTCGGAAGTATCTCAACCATTAAAACTATATAAGGAAAGAAAACCAAAAAAAAAACCTTAAGTCCGAAGTCGTTCAGTGGAGAAAATCACTCATGTAAGTCAATTTAATTTTTACAGTTATTATATTAGTTTGCTTCTAACATTATTTAAGGGGTCATCAGTTGTTTACCATGAAAAACTGTTTCCATCCATAATATGAGGTTTAAAATTTTAAAGGACACAAAATAGAAGAAAAAATTGAATATCCATAATATGAGGTTTGGTAAAAAGAAAAATTAAAAAGAAAAATGTCGATGTTCAGTTTGAAGTAAGTTTGAAATAGCATTTTCAGCATTTTGTCATAGAGGTGCTAATATTTCCTCCTCATCCCCCTCCTCCCAATAAAGTAAGCTTCCATTAGCTAATCTCAAATAGCTGCTTAAATTGTTAACATATTTAGAGACTGATGTCACTCAGTTTTCAACATGGAATCAATAAGTCATTTGTTATTAAAATCGGATGCAAAATCTATGAAGTGTTATCAAACCATAACAAGATGCAACGCTGCGTAACTAGGAGAACAGGGCAGCAACAAACCAATGAATTCAGATTCAAAACACAGAATGCGTCTTTTTAGTCGGTCTGTCTTTCAGATTTTCAGTTAGTCTGAGCCGCCTAAGTATGCTTCATTGGTGTCGATTGTGATATTAAAAATGAAAATGTGGCGAAAATTTTGGTTAGATTGATTAAAGAATTTTGATACTATTTTTTTTAGATAATTTCCTTTGGTCAGTCGCAGCAAAGTGTGAAATTACATCTTTCAGGGTCAGTCGCAGATAAATCTGAAAAACATCTTTAGCAGTCAGTCGCAGATAAATTTGAAATAACATCTTCAGCAGTCAGTCGCAGATAAGTCTGAAATAACATCTTCAGCGGTCAGTTGCAGATAAGTCTGAAATAACATTTTTAGCGGTCAGTGGCAGATAAATATGAAATAATATTTTTAGCACGGTCATAGATAAATCTGAAATAACATTTTTAGCGGTCAGTCGCAACTAAGTCTGAAATAACATTTTTAGCGGTCAGTCGCAGATAAGTCTGAAATAACATTTTTAGCAGTCAGTCGCAGATAAATCTGAAATAACATTTTTAGCAGTCAGTCACAGATAAATCTGAAATAACATTTTTAGCGGTCAGTTACAACTAAGTCTGAAATAACATTTTTAGCTGTCAGTTGCAGATAAATCTGAAATAACATCTTAAGCGGTCAGTCGCAGATAAGTCTGAAATAACATTTTTAGAAGTCAGTCGCAGATAAGTCTGAAATAAAATTTTTAGTGGTCAGTCGCAGATTAGTCTGAAATAACATTTTTAGCAGTCAGTCGCAGATAAGTCTGAAATAACATCATCAGCGGTCAGTTGCAGATAAGTCTAAAATAACATCTAAAGCGGTCAGTCGCAGATAAGTCTGAAATAATATTTTTAGCAGTCAGTCGCAGATAAGTCTGAAATAACATCATCAGCGGTCAGTTGCAGATAAGTCTGAAATAACATCTTAAGCAGTCAGTCGCAGATAAGTCTGAAATAACATTTTTAGCAGTCAGTCGCAGATAAGTCTGAAATAACATCATCAGCGGTCAGTTGCAGATAAGTCTGAAATAACATCTTAAGCAGTCAGTCGCAGATAAGTCTGAAATAACATTTTTAGCGGTCAGTCACAGATAAATCTGAAATAACATCTTAAGCAGTCAGTCGCAGATAAGTCTGAAATAACATTTTTAGCTGTCAGTCGCAGATAAATCTGAAATAACATTTTCAGCTGTCAGTCGCAACTAAGTCTGAAATAACATTTTTAGCGGTCAGTCGCAGATAAGTCTGAAAGAACATTTTTAGCGGTCAGTCGCAGATAAATCTTAAAAAACATTTTTAGCAGTCAGTCGTAGATAAATCTAAAATAACATTTTTAGCGGTCAGTCGCAGATAAGTCTGAAATAACATCTTAAGCGGTCAGTCGCAAATAAGTCTGAAATAACATTTTCAGCTGTCAGTCACAACTAAGTCTGAAATAACATTTTTAGCGGTCAGTTGTAGATAAGTCTGAAATAAACTTTTTTAGCACTCACTCGCAGATAAATCTGAAAGAACATTTTCAGCGGTAAGTCTCAACTAAGTCTTTAATAACATTTATAGCGGTCAGTCGCAGATAAATCTGAAATAACATCTTTACCGGTCAGTCGCAACTAAGTCTGTAATAACATTTTTAGCGGTCAGTTGCAGATAAATATGAAATAACATCTTCAGCGGTCAGTCGCAACTAGATCTGAAATAACATCTTAAGCGGTCAGTCGTAGATATGTCTGAAATAACATCTTAAGCGGTCAGTCGCAACTAAGTCTTGAATAACATTTTTAGCGGTCAGTTGCACATAAGTCTGAAATAACATCTTAAGCGGTCAGTCGCAACTAAGTCTGAAATAACATCTAAAGCGGTCAGTCGCAGATAAGTCTGAAATAACATTTTTAGCGGTCAGTCGCAGATAAATCTGAAATAACATTTTTAGCGGTCAATCGCAGATAAATCTGAAATAACATCTAAAGCGGTCAGTCACAGATAAATCTGAAATAACATTTTTAGCGGTCAGTTGCAGATAAATCTGAAATAACATCTTCAGCGGTCAGTCGCAACTAAGTCTGAAATAACATCTTTAGCGGTCAGTCCTGGTTAAATCTGAAATATCACTTTCAGCAATCAGTAATAGCCAAGTCAGAAATTTTGTTTATTCTTGATAGAAATGAATATGTTATATATTACAGGTGAGTATTTATTTACTTTCTCTCCAGGAGGTTAGACACAAGGCCAGTTTTATCTTACTCCCACAAGTAAGATGTGACCCAAGGTCGGGTCGGGAAAGTGAGGTTTGAAAAGCCAGCGCTCGAGAAAGTGAGCACTCTGGCCATTAAAAAATGCCTGGGCAGCCCCGTCGGCATTCCCTGGTAGGGGTGCCTCAGGCAGTAAGCAATAAACTTACTCCTCCCCAAAGAGGGGAGGCAAAGCCTGGGAGGGTGGACCTCCTAGAACTGCACAGGACCGACCCATAGACTGGCATAAATCAAGCCCCGAAAGCCAAGACAATACCAGTCTATGGGGTGTAGTATCCATCGGAACAGATACTACACTTTGATCTTAGCCAAAAGGCCAAGAATCAGTTCAAGGATAACTTTAGCGAGCGAGTGGTTGTCTGTCGAGGTCAAGGTGTACAAACATGTGAACAGAAAAAAAAGAAAGTGAGAAAAGTGTGAATCACCTGAGGGGTTAAATCTTTGATAAAATTATTGAAGATTCTATAAGTACGAGAAAGCGACTGAGAGCCTGCCATATAAAAATGCAGTCTTAACATGAGTAGTTAAATGAACTGAGGTTGTCTCTCTCTTTCGTCCACCATGCCGTTACAATGACAAAGAAAAAATAGAAGAACAAGATGTCGTAATTATTTTTTAGTGCTGATTTATTAAAATTAGCAGCAACTAAAATTTTCTTTCAGATGAGTTCGGCATCATCTTTCAGAGTAAAGCTTTAAGGGTCTTCAATGCCACAGTGATAAGCCACACCCACTAGACAATCATAACGAAGATGTGCAAGAAATATGCCAGTACTAAATCGTGTTTAAGGTAGTGAATCAGACGTAACTTTTCACAAGGAATCCAATGGTGTGCATAAAAGTTTCAAAAGTTTGTCTGTTCATACGCTAGTAGAAACATGCGATTGAATGACAAAAAAAGAATGGGCAGAGTACACATTACTAAGGCAGTAGTTTTTATGATGTCAATACCCAAATTCGGATCTCAAGGAAAATTTAAAAGATTTTTTGGACTGGGTACAGGTTTTATAAATTTCAAGAAATTTGCATAACATAAGAAAATATAATATAAATATTTTTTTTAAAAACTAAGTGATCCTTTTTTTGATAATCCGCAAATTAATAGACAAAGAATATTTGGCATTAGTTCAATACGTAATTAATTTTGCTTCAAAACATAATTTTAATGTTTTTTTTGCAATATAAAACAATACGTAAATACATTCATTGTAGTTACTTACTCTCATGCAAATACTAAATAACATTTTTTTCTATAAAATTTCACAAATATTTTTCTTCATACTAGCTATAAAGCGGTAGAAACTAGTTATAAATTGAAAATTGACATACCCAGGTACTGTACCAACACTGCTCTAGTCTAATATATAAAATAATGTGGGCCAAATTTTAAAAGTTGGACCTAAACATCATTTAAGATGACAAATTCTTATTCTTGCGAGCCAACTAATTTATTTCAAGTTCATGAGTGCTTTATTACAATGTCGTTCTTCGTGTTTTTGAAAAAAAAATTCCTTATTGGTTTTAGTCATTTATAGTTTAACATGCTATGGAAAAGCCCTTTCTTTTTGTTTATCATCATCATCATCATCATCATCTGTTCTGTGGTCTGGATGACCGTTGGGGGTGCCAAAGATGACCTGACAACCAGCTTTCTCTAACTCTCCTAATCTTCTGCCTTCCTGAACGTGCAACTCCGAACTAGTCCTGTCCACTCTCAAATGCTGTCCTCCTATCCGTTTCTTTGTTTGCTCACATCCCCCTTCTTTCTCCCTGTACAGTTCCTTGCAGGATTATCTTTGCAAGACCTGATGAACGTGTGACATGGCCGTACCACTTCATTTTCCTCCTTTTTTGTTACATATAAATAAAGAAACAAACCTTTTAATAAAAATATTTTCCTTTTAATATTCAAATTTTCCAAACATTCATTAAAAACAATTCCAGTGGGCGAATTAACACAACTATAAGACAACGTATATCTGCCACATGAAGAGTCTTCAGGCAGCTATCAACAATTTTACAAAATGCAAAGATCCCATTGTATGCGAGAATGGCAGTATACAACACACATGTCCAAGCTGTATTCTTGTGAAACATGGTCAACGAGGAAACGTCAAAACAACACGATCCTGGCTGCAGTGCATCGGATAGAGAAAATTGCTAGTTTCACTCTACAGGCTTCCATGAGAAAGTATATTGCACAACGACGTCTCAACTGGTATGGCCATGTTGTTCACTATCAATCATCCAAAATGCTTCAAAGTGTGTCCCACATTAATGTCGATGGCCTAAATCCATGTGGTAGGCTGCTTAAGACATGGAAGGGATCAGTTGATGATGACTTAACCATGGCGGACAGCACAAGCGAAATGGCAACAGACAGGAAAAGTTGGAAGTCATTCACAAAACATCTAACCTCAAGCATGAGACAAGATGAAAAATGAAAATAAAATAAAATAATGATAAAATGTTATAGTTTGGTCCTAATAAACAAATCTGCCATATTTTCCACCCTCAAGCAATAGAGTAAAATAAGTATAAAAATTCTAGCTTTTTGTATAACTTGATTTTCTGCATTTTTTTTCTTGTAGGATTGGGTTAAAACTAGTTTGAATACTTTTTCTCAGCTGAGTTTGTACACTCAAGGAGACTGGGATCATTTTCCTTAATCTTAACTATATAGATATCAATTTTCTTTAACAGAGTTGCTTCTGGCTGGATCATCATCACAGAGGTCGAAGCGCCCCTATCTAGCAGGATTTTACATTTATATTGGAGGCTGTGAACTCGCGGCAACTACACGTTGCAAGTCTGCCTGGAAACAGTTTAGTGAGCTGCTACCAATCCTAACAAACAAACACCTGCCAACAACTATGAGAGGTCATGTATACTCCTCATGTGTTAGAAGTGTGCTAATGTATGGCTCAGAAACTTGGGCTGTCTCTGGTAGCACATTAAAGAAACTGCACCATAGCGACAATGGTCAGATGAATCTATTTGGTGAAGCCTGAACAAAGCATATCTTTTGAATCTCTACTCGCACAAGTCAAATTGAAAAGCCTCGCAGACATCATGCAGAAGAGCAGACTGCGTTGGTTGGGGCACATTGAGCGCAGCAATGGTTGGATTGCTAAAGTCCGACAGTTGAATGTGCCAGTAGAAAAGACCACTACTAGCAGACCCAAATTGTCTTGGGAGGATGTGGTCAAACGTGATAGGAATGTCATGGGTATGGATTCCGTCAAGCCTCACCAAAGATAAGAAGGGAGAGGAAGACTTAAATCGAGAATAGACAATCAGGCCCCACCCTCATCAGATGATTAATTGTGGCCTGATTCAACAAATAAACCGGTTGTTGATGATGATGATGATGACTGTTTCCTCACTAAAGTTTACTCAGCAACTGAAATCTAACTTCATATCCTTTCTATATCACATGATTTATACAGCCAAGAGCCTCTAATATAATAGGTCCCACACTATCTACCAAGCTCTAGCCCGTCCCATCGCTGCAATGTTACGTCCCTGTGCTTGTTTTATAAATACTTTAATGGAATGTTCTCCGACAAACTTACGTAAATAACCCCTGACTGACCCGACAATCAGCAAAATTCCACCTTGTCACTGTAGAGGTCTCCAGATGCCAGAAGGCTTTCTACTCTAATAGCTTCTTTCCTCGAACTGCTAGCCTTTGGAATTCCCGTCTCTGCTCCGTTTTCCTGACTGTACCAACATGCAGAAATTTAAATGGAATATAAACAAACATCTCGCTGCATAACTCTCTACTTAAGATGCCCCGTAGGTACGGTCCCTAATTCACAGTAGCCCGTTATATCTCAGTAGCAATGTGCCTTGTTTGGGGTAAATAAAAGTTTTAAAAATATTTAATAAAAAAAATCAAATATCTATGCGAATAAACCTTAATAATCATATCTAATCAACCTTTTGAAATTGACAAATTATATACTTTTAAAGTATATATTATTGATTTGGTTTGGTAGTTTTGTTTTACGGCATATCAACCCTTTTTGGGTTATTTAATGCCGAATCTGGTCTTGTTTTCTTCTCTTTTTTGTTTCTTTCCCCTTTTAATATCTGTTTCTATTTAACCCATAGTTGGGACCCTAACAGGTACTACCACTCCGGGTCAGGGTGGACCTGGGAGCAATGGTAATTAAGAGGAGGCTCCACATTCCCCAAAGTCCGTAAGCCGGATCTCACCATCGGATGTAGTTTAAGGTCATATCCAGGACCGGGAGTAGGGTAGGAAAAATAAAAAATAAAAAAGGGGAGGGAGAAAGGGAGAGGGGCTGTTGTTTTTGTTTTTGGTTTTGTAGAACATAATTAAGTTTTACAAACAAAAAAAAAAAAAAAAAAAAAACGTCAATGTAGGTGAATTTCGTCTCAGGGAGCCACAGGGCAGCCTGATCTGGTATCACCAGTATATTATTGATAAGTAATATCGGTGCTTAATGTTTTTTTTTTCTTTAAATTAAAAGAATTTAAATACAAAAAAAGTTAACTACCTGGAGGTACAGGTTGGGTTGTCACAGTGTCAGACATTATTTTTTCTTTCTACAATTTTTCACTAAGTACAACTGAAATATAAAAAAAAAGTAATCAAATTAAATAAGATGATTAATGGCAATCAGGAAAATTAATTTGGTTAAATATTTAATGAAGTGTATAATATGTAATAATATGTAATGATAGCTAAAAAAAAAACAAGTAATGATAGCTAAAAAACAAAAGGAAAAGAAAAACAAGAAAAAAAAAACAAGGAAAACACAAAAACAAGAAGAAAAAGAAGAAAAAGGAATATCTATAAAATATGTAAACATCAAAAGGTAAAAACGAACACCGACATAATATAAAATAGACAAATACCAAAATTTTGATAAAATAGATGAAAGATTATCAACACGTTTCAATCCTCTCTTGTCAAAGTGAAAATCGAAGATTTATGCTGGATAAAAATGATTGAATGAACTGGAGAAATAAAGGGAGAATTGGGGAAAATATATATTCAAATTAGTGCAAGAAAGGCTGCGCCGGCCCTAAGTCTAATTTATAGACACCTGCAGGAGGGGCATGATGAGTTTGAACTTCTCTCTAAATGTTTGAGTGTATTTTGTTAGGTTCCTTCATTTGTTAAAGTTAACACTATGTGTCACACACCCATCTTCAACAGTGACTGTGAACGCTACACAAATAATAACAAAGGCGTGTAATTCACTTCGATTGTGGAAGCTTTACATAATCTCTTTTTGATGGACGCAGTGCTGAGGCTTGTTCATTTTGACCAACTCAGGCAAATCACGTGTTCAGTCAATTTGCCAGCTGTGATATTCTGAACAAAGGACAAGTAAGGAAAGGGTCTCAATAGAATTAACCTCTTCCTCCCACAATAGGATTTTAGAAAGTGGAACAAATACGATGTGAAAAAATTAGTTTTTATTTTCCTTTGAATAAATGATTAATTTAGACATAACAGAGAGAAAATAATTCATTAAATTCAAAACAAAAGATAAATGAAAAAAATAAAGATACAACTTAAAACACAAAATTGAACATGCATTTCAAACAAACAGAAATAGACTCAATAAAAATAAAAACAGAAATGTTTAGTTAATAAAAAATGAAATAAAAAAGTGTGTATTAGAAAATGTAGGTTAATGGATGAAATTGTATAATCAATGTATGCGTTTTAATGAACGCTCTCTTGTCAAATGTTGCAATGGCAAGATGGATCACTCAATACACTATAAATACAGCAATCTATCAGAAATTGAACAGTAAAGTATTAGATTTAGGGGGAGGGGGGTAAATGGATAACATAAGCTTTAAAAAAAATTGCACACAGTAATTCATTTTTTTTTTTAACTCTTAACTAATGGCTGACTTGTTTACGATGAAACTAAAATGTATTCTGGTGGATTTAATTTCATAATTAAATTATTTTTTTCATAGGATTTTTAAAATTTCGTTTTTTTTATGCTATTGCATTTTTTTACTTCTATAAATATTCAAATAATAGTAAATAAATTCTAAATTAATTCAATGTATAAGTCATGTAGTTGTGAAAAAAAAAAACAGACACATAAAGTTGTCTTATAATTTTATTAATATAAGGATTAAATAACATTGTCACTACCCACAAACTGATGCGGATCAGGTGGGGAATTGGTTGAAAACTGTTGTAATTATTTTGAAGGTCTCAATTAATTCACTTCTCACTTTTCTACTTGGTAGTTAAAACATAGAATTCCAACCTATCTTCATAATTGAGATCTTTTATTAATTTAGTCACTTTTCTTCCTACATATTCTAATTCTAATATTATGCTAATAAACCACCCGTGATCTGTTGGGTCAGTATTTGTTATATTAAATATTTATTAAACCCCCTTCGGCATTTCCAAGTGCTTACGAAATACCCTTCTGAGTTTCCAAGGCTACAAAACACTTTTTGGAATTATCAAATATGTATGAAACTATTGTGATGTCATAATAGACTGACTGATTGACTGACTGACTCTCTCTTCTCTCTTAATCATTTACATTATTTAATTTCTCTCACTACTTCTTTCATCATTTTCCCTTCCTCCCACCATCTAAAACATCCATGTTTTGCAAGGACCCGTGGCACAAGAGATATAAGTCTGTAAGTAATAATCAGTTCTAAGTGACAGTCTTCTAGAAGTTTAAGTTGCAATCCTCAGTACAGGCGATACTAAGAATATAATTAGGAATTACTTAAGACTTCTACACGGTCATGGCTGACGTAATGAGAGCAAGCATTCCCCGTGGATTAAATAAAGGGTTCTGTTGGAAATTTCATACAGATTCCCGAGTTCGACAAGTCGCACTTGAAGAAGATCTAAGGTTACATCGATCAAAACGCTGTGAGAATAGCGTCCAAGATGAGAAGAGTAGTCTGAATAATCCAAATAATACATTAAACATTCATGTATAGATGAAAAGTGTGCATGGTGACAAGCAAGCAAGAAAACAATATTAGAGTTGAAGTAGATTCCGATTTCCACGTCTCATTACTGCTGCCAAGAATCAAGTACAATATTCAGTCAGAGGTTTTATTATGGATTTATAAATTCTTACAAGAATATTTAAGATAAATGATTTGTCGGATGATTAAAAAAGTTAATTACTGAATTTCTCGAAATGATGAGGTCTATATTTTAGCCCACTTTTTTTAAAAGCATTATTAAAGAAAAATGTCTAATGAAAAACAAATTTTGGCACTATAAATTCTTATAACTTTTAACCACTGATGCTATTTGCAGAATTCAAACGTTTTTGAGCTTCTTTTACACAGCTCTATTCATTCAAGTTGATAAAATAACAATTAGTTTAAAAGAAAAAAAATCAACTTTTAATGCTAATAGAAGCAGTTCAAAAAGAGTTGAAAAAAAAAAACAGCCGAAAGTATATTTTCTTATTTTTCCTCAGTCGTAAAGCTCTGAGCATATTTGATATTGTTTAGGTTGTGCTATAGTAATTGTAACAATATAAAGGCAGTTTTGCTAGACAGAGCTACTCTGAAATCTAGTCGAGGATAATCTCTTCTGTTCCTCACAGCCCTTTTCTCACAAATGAGATTTCGCTAGTTTCTCTCTACTCTATAGTTAATTCCAGGGAAGGTGCTCGACTGATCTCCAACCTCTTGTCCCTTATCAGACATTCACAGCAAGAATTCGTTTTGCTACCACAACGAAAAAAAAATTTCCCTTCTTTTCTTCCTCTGTGTGCCTAGCGCCCGGCAGAATTTACACAAACAAGGTCTTCCTGTATATAGAACACATTACCATGGGTCTGCTTCCCTGCAGATTACAACATGGTCGTTTTCAAATCCAATGTCAAGTATTCAACCTTGGTCCATCCGAGTAGTCATTCTCAATATTCTCATAAAGTTCTTCATCTCTCAACTGACAATCCTTTCGTTTCATATTAAAGTAGGAGTACATCAGGGTTTTGTACTGAGTCCGTTGCTTTTCATTTGTATCTTAGACGCAATGGAGTCCAGGGAGTTTCTTACGGGTTGTCCAGAAGAGATACTGTATGCTGATGATTTAGTACTTGCCTGTGAAACAATGGGAGACTTACTTGTTAAGTGGAGAAATGCTATGGAATATAAAGGTTTGAGAATGAATGTTACCAAGATCAAAGTGATGATCAGTGGTTGTAGTATTAGAAAGCTCCTCCAAAAGAGGAAAGTTTCTCTACTAAGTTTGTGAAAAGGAAGTCGGGTACAATTCAATCTTTTGTTGTACTTGTAAGCATTGAGTACACAAGAAGTGCAGTGGAATTACTGGTAGGTTGCAAGAAGTGTAAGAAAATGGAGATGGATGAGAACTCAGATGTGGACAAAGTATATCTGGATGGTGAATCTATTGAGTTTGTCGAGAAGTTTTGTTACCTTGGTGATACCATTAGAGCACAGGGTGGAGCAGGTGCTAGTGTGACTGCAAGAATTAAGAGTGGATGGAGTAAGTTTAGAGAACTTCTGCCATTACTAATAGTAGTATTGTATGTGCAACTTTAAGAAAAGTATATTTTCGTTTGTCTCTTCAATGTGTGCGGAGCTCTGTTTTTATTTAAATGAAAAACAAACAAAAAACAGCCAAAACACAAAAACAACAACAAAAAACAAATGGCTGCAATTACACCCAATGGAAAAAAAGGAGTGACACCTTGTCCGTGCAATGACGGACCGAAATTAGAAAAAAAATCTAATAAATTGTGGATGTTGCGAGAAATTGTATCATCCTAAGTGTGTCGGCTTGGATGGATTCACAAAGTCGATATGTGAAAAAATAAAAGAATGGAGATGTCCAAGTTGTTTTGAATTTGGAGGAAAAATAAAATAACATTTAAAAAGTACTGGAACAGGAGAAGATGAAAAAGGTATGAAGAACGTAATAAAAAAAGAAATTACGAACTTCATACCGGAGATAATAAAAAAAATTGAGTTGTCTCGAACAAACAGTTTGTTGGAACAAAAAAAGAAATGAATAAAACTTGGGCTGATATAGGGTCAAAAAAGGGTCAAAAAGAAATAATGGAAAGTACATCGGAAATGGCATTTAAAAAAGTATAAACATAATAGAAACAAATATTTTAGAACAAAAAACGTACTAACAATGTCATAATTTCTAACATGAAAGAAGAAAATCTAAATGAAAGGGTTTTCTGTTTAATAAATAAAGAGAAGGAAATACCTCAAAAAGACATTATCAGAACGGTTAGACTTGGAAAAGAAGTTAATAACAAAGACCGATTGATAATGGTCACACTAAGACATGAGGAAGATGCAAAGTGGTTGCACAACTACAAATTTGGTAGAAAAATACAAAATGAAAGAAAAGAACTTATATGGATGAATCCAGATTTGACGACAACAGAAAGGGAATTTGCTTTCGAAAAAAAGAAAGGAGATAAGAGAAAGAAAAGAAAATGGTAAAAGCAAAACCACTGAGAATCAAAAAACAACGAAAAAGCGTCCAAGGAAATCAATTTAAACGAGTAACGAAAAATAGAGAACATTTGAAAATACTGTATACTAATGCAAACTCATTGAGAAACAAAATAACGAAACTAAAATTGATTGCTAACAAATATAAAATAATTTGTATTACAGAAACACATTTGTCTATGGGGGGTATAAAAGAGGCAGAATTGGCAATACCAAATTTTAGATTAATACGGGAAGATAGGAAAAATAATACAAAGTTTGAGGGGTCTGCTATTTATGTACATAGTGCATTAAAGGCTTCTAAATTGTTATGGAGAGGGCACAACAAAAATTATGGATGAACTAAAAATAGAACCTAAAGACATAACACTATTACTATCCAAGTTGGACGTTAGTAAAAGTATGGGACCTGATGAAATTAATCCTAAAATATTGAAATACTTATCAAATGAAGGCTTTATCAATGCAATAACCAATTTGTTTAGAAAATATATGGAATATGAAGAGATTCCATATATTTGGAAAACAGCTATAGTAATACCGCTACATAAAAAAGGTTCAATACATTTAAAAAGTAATTACAGACCAGTTTCTCTAACATGTATTTTGTGTAAGGTATTTGAAAAAATAATTAGAAACCACATATTAAATTTGATAAAAGATGATATAAATTGTAACCAACATGGCTTTGTCCATGCTAAATCAACATTATCTAATATTTTGGAAAGTATTGACATTATAAATGAATATTTGATGGAGGAGGATAGTGCGGATATCATATATTTGGATTTTACTAAGGCATTTTATAAGGTATCTCATTATCGTTTACTAGTGAAAATGAAAAATGTTGATATTACTGACAAAATGGTAAATATTGTGAGGAAGTTTTTGAAGAATAGAACTATGACGGTAAAGGTTGGTAACAATTATTCTGAATCACAGTACATATCCTCCGGTGTTCCGCAGGGTTCAGTATTGGATCCTTTGTTGTTTTTGATATTCATAAATAACTTACCTAATAATCTAAATTCAGAAATAGAAGGATGATATCATGACAACAGAATAGATAGTACACTAGCCTCTCCCTCCCCCAAAAAAGGAGAAGATAGTCCCTGGGAAGATGGTTTCATGACAACAGAACAATTATTACATTACCCCCCCCCCCTCTCTCCCAAAGAAAGATATAATATTTGGGAGGATTAGTCCCACCCTCTTAAAAGGAGGAGGTAATTCCTGGGAGGAGGTCTTCTGCCAACAGAACTGATATTACACTACCCATCCCTATTAAAAGATAATACAATAGATGAAATCTTTTTTTTTATTCATGTAAAAATGACAAGTCATAAAAACATTATTTTTTATAGTTCTTCAACCTTTTGGCTAAGATCAAAGTGTAGTATCTGTTCTCAGTATTCCAACGACATAAGACATTTAACTACTGCGTATATATAAGAAAATCAATGCAAATTATAAATGTATGGTACAGAATATTAATTTATTAGAAACTGTTAAAAAAAAATAAATATGCAAATTAGGAATACTTAAAGCTGTTTATGGGTGTTTGCAGCTTACTATATATACGATATTTCAAAATCTTTTATTGTATCCTAGAATTAAATAAGCATAACCTGTTTTGATGTTAATATAGAGAGGATAGGTGGGAAAACGCTTGCATTTATTCATTTAGATATAAAATATAGTCATTAATATATATATATATATATATATATATATACTAAAATGGCATATTTTATGTACAGAATTTTTCCCCCTCTCCAAATTATCGATATTCACTGGATGTTGATTTAATTTAGATCTTGTTGTTTATTTTCCAATATTACATCTTTGAATTCTGGCATGAATGGTTTTACACCCACGCGCAGCACATTGCTTTTCATTTATTAATATACAAGCTCAGCTATCTGGCATTGCTGTCTATTATATAAAAAATAAGACCAGTTTGCTCTGATTCAAACTCGTAAAAGCAATGAATTTGCTCAGACATCCCTGTTTTCATGAACCCTGATTTAACCCTAACCTGACAACACCATTTGAATGTCCTTAAATACAATCTCTATCTTTATAAAGTGAAATATGGAGGTGATGGTAGCTAAGTGGTTATCGACACGGACTGAAAACCTGGGTGTGCCAAGTTCGAATCCAGTTCGTTCCACAGAAACACTTTCATCAAACCTACACCTGACCTTGTGTCTAACCTCCTAGAAAGGAGGTAAATATAATAAAGTGAGATATGTGCATATGTTTATATATTTGTGTGTACACGATTCACTCCTAAACTAATTAACTGATCATTATGAATTTTGGAACACAGCTGATTGGTGTAAGGAGTGATAATGTGGGCTATATTTAGGTCAATTTAGTTTCATGCAAAAAGGGGTAAAAAAGGGTGGAAGTCTTAATGAAAATTCAGATACCTCCGATTTTTTTGTGAAATTTTAACAATATGTATTAGATATCAATAAATATTCCACAAATTTCAGTTGCTTCACAGTATTTTAAAGGGTTTTAGGGGTCATAAAATGGGCACAACCTCTCATTTGAATGATATCAGATTTGTATTGAATTTGATCAATAGTCATTAGAAACCAACGAAACAAGATTCCTAAATTTCAATTTCATCTTTAGATCTCTTAAGCTTAAGCCTTAAAGTTTTTCTAGAATAAAAATCACAATGAATTTTGATCAAAATTAGAATAAGGAGTGTAGACAAGTATAGATATCATTACATCTTGATTTAAGTCTTTGCAAGGGGATATAAAAGTGGTGCAAAACTGGTTTGTCAAATTAATTTTACCCATCCTGGGACGAGTGTTATTATTGTCAAGTATAAAAATGAGCTTGATGTTAATCCTGTAATCAGATATTACCTGCTAAACGTCTAATCAGGGATCATTTCTAAGTACAATGAAGCAAGGATTAATTATCCCTTGTGAAATTAGCAATGTTTACCAAAGTAATAACTGAATACTACTAACAAATCCCTTTCTAAAAATGTTCTCGGTAAATTTCTTATTTTATTAGTAAAAAGTTAAGCTCCTATATACTCGTCCTCTAGTTATGGACCTTACTACATGAGAATGAGAATGGGGCGATCAAAAGTTTCTATGAGTAGATGGGGCTACAAAACTGACCCAATAATCTGTGAATGTGGAGAGGAGGACCAGGGGTTTTTACCCCGCCTAATAGACCGGTATCGTCCGGGCCTTTGGGTCTGGATTTACGCCAGTCTATTGGGGGTTGCCGGTCCTGTGCAGTTCTAGGAGGTGCACCCTCCCAGGCTTCGCCTCCCCTCTTTGGGGAGGAGTAAGTTTATTGCTTACTGTCTGAGGCGCCCCTACCGATAAATGCAGACGGGGCTGCCCAGGCAATTTTTAATGACCAGAGTGCTCAACTTCTCGAGTGCTGGTTTTTCTAATCCCACTTTCCCGACCTTGTGTCACATCTTACCTTGTGGGAGGTAGATAAATAACGTGGAGAGGAGGACCATACGATGCAACATTGCCTTGTCTGCCTTCTACTGCCCAACCGGTGCAGTTCAAAAGATCTTGCAGAGTACAACACTAATGCAAAGGACTGCATAAAAAACGTGGGAAAGTGTTGTATGACTACATGCTTCAAAGACACGCAAAGAAGAAGACATGATTGCCAGGCCTTGTATAGCTATTGCCTTTATTCAAATAAAATTTCCTCCTCTATGTTAATATTTATTATGGTTTTATTAATTTTTACATTTCAGAACATTTAAGAACAACGCCCTAAAGAAGGACAAAGGCTGAAACATATATTATTAAAATTCTTTTTTAATTCTAATAATTAGCCATAATTTGTAATTAACTGAACTAATCACCCATTTCTCTCTATATTGATTTACCCAATGACTAATATTTTTTAATCTCTGTGAGTATTTAGAGAAAGAGTGACTCTTTTTTCAGCATTTCCATCTAATTTACATAGTGTCTATACTCACCACACTTACATATGCAAATTAGATGGCAAAATAATGCCCCTTTACTTATCCATAAGGATGGGGAGGCAAGTAAATAGGTACTTAACACTTCTACATGACTGACAGAACGAGAAAAATTTACTCCCGTGGATGAAATAAAGGGCTCAATTCTAAAATGTCAGTTAGATTTCTGAGTTCTACAAGCTGCACCTGAAGAAGGTCAGAGGTGACAAGATGCACCTGAAGAAGGTCAGAGGTGACATCAACCAAAACGTTTTGAGAATAGCATCCAAGATGAGAACAGTAGTCTGAATAATCCAAATAATACGAATTATCAATCCTCATCTAAAAAAATTCAGAACAAAATCATCTAGTATAAAATAATTTACAGCCAGTTCCAAATTTAAAAGACGTTTTCTTTTTTGAGAGAAATGATATGAGAATGATACGATGAATGTGTCATATGAGTCTTAAAGACGGCTTCAGATCTGATAACTTCAGAGGAAAATTAAATCTGGACAGTATAGGGAGATGGGTGAGGAACATGAGACTTTGTTGGTATTGGTCATGTCGAAGGAATGGATATGAATTGATGTAGGCCAGTTGAGGTAGCAGGGTCAGTTGGCATGAGAGGGTGAAGAAAAAACATGGGAGAAAGTGATCAAAATGGACTTGAGAGATAGAAGGATAAATCAAGACCTTCCCAGAGATAAATTAGTTTGGAAATCAATTTCTAAAAGCCGTCAAACATGTTAAAAGAAATGTTAAAACAGGTATCACAAATCTGCTAGTTTAGTGTGGGAAAATGGATAAATATAGTGAAATTCATTTTAATTTTAACTTGTGATAACTCATTTACTTTTTGGATTATTTTGATAAAATTTGGATGTAAACAAAATTTAATCTTTTATCTTTATAAATTTGCAATTCTTTCTCTTGTATCATTAATAGTTTCTTTTTGTTCACAGACTACATTTTTAGTTATACACTGCGGCAATTGGCTTCTAGACCAAAATAATAATATCATGACGACCACTACCCCCAAAGGAGGAGTTAATGCCTGGAAGGATGATATCATGACAACAAAATAGATAGTATACTAGCCCCTCCCTCCTAAAAAAAAAAAAAAAAGAAGATAATCCCTGGGATGATGGTTTCATGACAACAGAACAATTATTACATTACCCCCTCTCCCAAAGGACGCTATATTTGTGATGATTAAACCCCCCCTTAAAAGGAGGAGGTAATTCCTGGGAGGACGGTCTTCTGACCACAGAACTAATACTACACTACCCATCTCTATTAAAAGATAATACAATAGATGAAATCTTTTTTTTATTCATGTAAAAATGCCAAGTCATAAAAACATTATTTTTAATAGTTCTTCAAACTTTTTGGTTAAGATTAAAGTGTAGTATCTGTTCTCAATATTCCAGCGAGATAAGACGTTTAACTATTGCGTATATATAAGAAAATCAATGCAAATTATAAATGTATAGTGCAGAATAATTATTTATTAGAAACTGTTTAAAAAAATAAATATGCAAATTAGGAATACTTATAGGTGTTTGCAGCTTACTATATATACGGTATTTCAAAATCTTATATTGTATCCTAGAATTAAATAAGCATAACCCGTTTTGATGTTAATATAGATAGGATAGGTGGGAAAAACGTTTGCATTTAGATATATAGATATAAAATATAGTCATTAATATATATATATATATATATATATATATATATATATAAAGTGGTGTACTAAAAGCGAACTTTTAGGAAAAGTGAAACCTATTGTGAAGAGTATATAGCTCAATATCCAGGATAGAGCAGGTAGAATGAAGAAGAATGGAAAGGAATTTTGCCCTGTGTTTCTTCCCCCTACAACTTTTATTTTATTTTTTCAAATTTTAAATCTTGGCCTTTGCCAACTTATCTATCCCAGCGATTTCCTCTGATGATAAGATTTTGATCTTTGAAAAGCCTGGCTTAAGGAAAATTTAACTTGAATAAATTGCCTTTTTTGCGGAATATACCTTGCTCTGAGCAATTGAATTGAATTATGATTTGACTTTTGCTTCTCTAATTCCTTTCCATTCTTCTTCATTATATATATATATATATATATATATATATACACACTAAACTTTAGTGGCATATTTTATGTACTGTATGACAGAATTTTTCCCCCTTCTCAATTTATCGATATTCACTGGATGTTGATTTAATTTAGATCTTGTTGTTTATTTTCCAATATTACATAGTATAGCACACTTGAGACGGCAAATTTTCTCATTTCTAACAAACTTTGAACGAACATAAGTCGGTGGCTAATTAAGCTAACAAAATAAATTTGGTATCATTATGTTTTGCAAAGATCTATGTGTTCACATGAAAATTTTTTTTTTTTAGATATAATGAAACTAAAATTTTGATTTGAGTTACCGAGTTAAAAAGAAGATTATTACTATTATTATGACTATTGTGAATTCGGCCTCATCAGCAATAATTCCGCTTCTATGCAACTATTTCTTTACACAAGCTTGATTTATAAAAATGCATATTTCTTTTACTTAACAATTTACCCTTCAATACACGAATCGTCTGACCTCAATCTTATAATTCCATGCCAACAAATATACATCAACTCAACAAACCAGTTTTTAACGATTATAAAATTATTTCTGCTAAAGTACCTGGTGTTGCCTGTCGAGTGAGAAGGAATTAAAGGAATCAGTTTTATTTATTCACAAGTTTAAGAATCGTCGTCCTCTGTATGGGTTACTTAGTCCTCTGGCCCGTAAAACTAAGGGTTTTGAAGAATGTAAAACAAATTTTCACAATCTATTAATGTTTGGTTTGGTTTACGGCATATCAACCATCTATGGGTGATTTAATGGCGAACAAAATTATCAAATGGAATTGTATAGGTGGGATAATTATTTTGTATTTTTAGAAAACATTACTGTTTGTTTGTTTGTTTTGTGGCATATCAACCTTGTTCAGGTCATTTAATGCCAAATCAAGTTGTATTCTTTAAAAGGATTCTTTGAAAAAACATTCTTAAAAAGACAAAAAAAATAACATTTTGAAAACATTCTTTAAACCTTTTTTTTACAGCATATTATCCTTTTTCATTTAATGCCAAATCAAGTTGGATTTATACGTTTTCAGATAATTATATTATTTTATATAGATAAACAGCTTTTCAAAATTTTATTATTGTCTCTACTTAATTTTTTTTTTAAACAGTTCCTTCATTGTACCTGCTTTGTAGAACGTTTCTCTTATAGAGGCCAGATCAATGCATTCAGTAAGAATATGTTTGATTGTGTACATAGTCTGGCATGCAGAGCATATTGGTTGCTGTTTGTCTTCAAGTAAGTAGGAATGTGTAATCCTTGTGTGGCCTATGCGAAGTCTGGATAACACTACTTCCTCTTTTCGGCTTTTTTTCTATTCTCCTATTGTAGTTTTGATTGCTAGGAGTTTGTTATGTGTATTGCTACTCCAGCGTTGTTGTCTTTGTTGTTGGATATATTTGTTAATCTTCATTTTTAAATCCGTATATGGAATCTTAAAATTGGTCTCCTGAGCCATGCCTAAGGCAGACCTGGCTGCCCTATCAGCCTGGGTGTTTCCTCTGATTCCTATATGACTTGGAATCCAACAGTAATATTTCATTATC
Source organism: Sepiola atlantica (assembly GCA_963556195.1). Lineage (NCBI taxonomy): Eukaryota > Metazoa > Mollusca > Cephalopoda > Sepiida > Sepiolidae > Sepiola > Sepiola atlantica. Next base: position 42,475,561 of record OY744544.1, read on the forward strand.
TTTTGACAAACATTCAATTTTACAAAGTAATTTGGTTATTAATTGATTGTCAAATTTCCTGTTTTATAGCGATATTAGTACAGACAAAGAATCTGAAAAGATAATGAATTTTCTATTTTTGGATATTAAAATGAAATTGAGCACCATATCCACTGCACATGCTTCTGCATTAAAAATGGAAGTGTCATTTGGGAGAGGTTTCTTATTTATATTATTGTTGTAAATTGCAGCACATCCTGCGCTTCTTCATGTTTTGATCCATCTTTGAAGATGTGCATATGTTTTGGATATTTGTCTTTGACTTTCTCTAATTCCTCGTGGAAAATTAGAGGATGTTTTTTTTGCTTGTGGAGTCTGCTTAAGGTTAGTATGATCTTTAGGATCCTTATGGTCCAACGTGGGATCTTTGTTGATCATTTCCATTCAAAGGGCAAAAAGAAATATAGCCCTTTCATTCCTTTTGAATAATTCCCTTTATTTTGGATGGAATGTACTATTATATGTAGGATTTGATGAACAGGATTTCAACTTTACATAATACTGCAGAGCTAATTTCTCACTTCACATTTGTGGGTGCTTCGTTAGCTTCCACATAGAGACTGGTGATGTTCTGAAGGCTCCACGGACTAACCTTAGTCCTTCATGGTAGATCAAGTCAAGTATTTTTAGATAGGTCTTTCTGGCTGATCGATATATAAAAATACCATAGTCCAATTTAGATCTAATACAACAACCTATATGGTTTTAGTAGTGTGTTTTGGTCTGCACCCCACTCAGTGTGGGCTACCACACGTAGTAGTTGTAATGTTCTATTACATTTATCCTTTATATATTTCAAGTGTGGAATAAAGGTCAGTTTTCTATCGAAAATTACCCCCCAAAATTTGTATTCATCCTTTTAAGTTCCAGGCTTGGGTCATTGTGCAATTTTCTTTTCTGACAAAAATGGACACATTTTGTTTTTGCATGAGAAAAGCGGAAATCATTTTCTGTTGCCAATTTATTGACTTTATTCAGACATTGTTGCAATTTTCACTCAATGGTATGCATATGCTTAGCCCTATAGTATATTAGGAAGTCGTCCAAGTATAGGGATCAATCTACTCCGGGTAATAAGCTTTTTATTATGTTGTTTATTTTTATAGTCACTGGCAGTACGCTGCCTTGTGGGACACCCTCTTCCTGAGTTTTGAAATCAGAAAGAGTAGATCCAACGCAAACTCAAAATCTTCGACTTGACAAAAAAACGTCGATAAAAGGTGGCAGTCTACCTTTTAGACTGAGATCGTTTAAATCTTTCATGATGCCATATTTCCATGTTGTATCGTACGCTTTCTTTAGGTCAAAGAAAATAGCTACAAGATGTTCTTTCCTAATGAATGTCTTTTATGGCATTTTCCAAGTGGGCCAAGTGGTTTATTGTGCCTCTTTTATTGCGGAATCTACATTCTTAGAAGGAAATTGTGAAAATGGGAACATTACTCTCAGAAAATACCACTACTAGAAAACAGTACTCCTAGAAGGAAATTTTACAGTGAGCATGGGAGCATGACTTTTAGAAAACATCACTCTTAGGCAGTGGTAATCTTCTTTATTTCCAACACGATTGACCCTCAGTCACTGCCTTTCAGTATCTATTTGGCAGGAAAATAAAAAGGAGAAGTAAGGTTTTGATTTCTAGATTGAATAATACGATTGGGGATGAACTTATAGATACTAGGGCATGACATGACCAGCTGATTGATCGGATTGGGTCTCTTTGACCTCCCGTCTAAGTAAAGGATATCACGGGTTGCCACCTATGGCTTACAGGTAGCCCCGTTTTCGGGGGGGGGGGGGGGACACACTTCTCTTCATGGGGTTGCAGTCAGCGAATTTGTGACCCCATCGACAGGGCAATCTATTAATGTAAACAATAAGATCTATAAAATTTAACTTCCACATAATTATTATCATGACATATGGATAGTGTTTTTAGCAAGTGTAACTCGGATTAACAACAATTTCTTCATTTAATTATTTGTTGATAACGTTTCAGAATTTTTTTAGATGAGGATTGATAATTTGTATTATTTAGATTATTAGGACAACTGTTCTCATCTTGGATGTTATTCTCACAACGTTTCGGTCGATGTAACATCTGACCTCCTCAGATGCATTTTGTCAAACTCGGGAATCTGTACGAAATTTCGAACGGAACCCTTTATTTAATCCACGGGGGTAGTTCGCTCTCTTCCTATTATTAGCCATGACCAGGTAAGTAAGACTGTCACTTAGAATCGTGGAGTAATGGATATAAATGCTAAGTAATAATCAGTTCTAAGTGATAGTCTTCTGGGGGTTGAAAGTTCAATCCTCAGTGCGGGTAGTACTAAGAATAAAATTACAAATTACTTTAGATTTCTACCCGGTCATGGTTGACGAAACAAGAGCAAACTATCCCCGTGGATTAAATAAAAGGTTCCGGTTGAAATTCCCTACATATTCAATAGGTTCAATGGAAAGATTTAGAGAATTTCGGATGACTGACGGCGGGCAATGTGGCCAAACCAGTTGAGATGTCGTTGTGTGACATACTTTCTCCTGGAGGTCGGTAGAATGAGAGTGGTAATTTTCTCCATCCAATGCACTGCAGGCAGGTTAGTGTCATTCTGACGTTTTGCTGTTGATTATGTTTCGCAGCCATACAAGTCGACACTCTCGCATACAATGGGACTCCTGCATTTTGTAAAATTGTTGACAGCCGCCTGAAGACTGTCCATGTGGCAGATATATGCTGTCTTATAGTTGTGTCAGTTCACCCACTGGAATCAATTAGCCACATAAAAGATTTTAAAAGAAATAAAGTTTGATAAATTATTTTGGTTTACCTACTAATGTGGGAGATATTTGTGTTAAAAACAATTTATATTTAATAGAAAATATAAGCGTGTGAAATTATTTTTATGGCTGTGAGTAGATAATCATTTGTCAGCCATGTTATTTCTACCTCAAGTAGGGTTACAACCAGACTGCTGGAAGAAGGGTTTAATTTAAAGATAAGAGCCACTGTTATATCAAAGAACTCAGTTTGGATTTTTTTTTTTTTAAATTAAAGTTTAAAGTGCAGAGTCAAGTATTCAGCCTTTCTTTATCTTAAAATTAAACCCTTCCTTCCAGCAATCCCTTCCGGTTTGGTCGTAACCATACTTCCAGAAGGAATAACATGACCAACAGATGATTGTTTACTCACAGCCAATATTAACAGTAACTTCATGTGCTTATATTTTCTCTTTAATATTAAATTGTTTTTAATGCAAATATGTCACATGTAATTAAATAATCCAAAATAAATTGTTTGGACTGGTTTTGTCTAACATAGAATTGATCCTCTAGCATTTATTTCCCTTTGCCGGCCTTTTTTTCTTAGGGGATTTCTTCTAACCTGTCACTGGTCAGAGTTTTCCGGTGCGTCGTCCCAGATTTTTTTAACTGCTTTCTTCACAAACCTTCATGGAGAGATTTTTATCTCTTTAAATATCTCAACATTTTAGACATCGTCGGTAAGAATTATTGTCTTTTTTTCTCCCTCAAAATAGAATTAAATACCGCTAATATTATTTTCTTTTTATATTTTGTTTATTTTTTACCCATGTATGAATCTTTCTAGCATAATTGTATTTTTCCTTTCTAGTATTATCTTTTATGCTCAAAACATTTTCTATTCTGTAAATTTATTAAGCTTATGGCTTCTTTAGATTTTAGTCAACTTCTCATTCCTGCCTCATCTTCATTTTGTATTCACATGTTTCTGAAACAATGTTTTCGTTCTTTTTTCAGTTTTTCTTTTGTCGATGATCAATAAACGTGTATCTAAAATATGCCATGCCTCAGAGTCTTGATTGCTGATAAGAGTTTATGCTAGCTGTCTGTGAGTTGTACGTTTCTACAAAACAAATGCATCTCGTAGACAGCATAGGACTAATTTCTGAACTGTATTTCGCCAATAGTAACATTTACTCAAAAGCCGTGTTCTGTCTTGAGAAATCAATAATATCCCCTGTATGGATATCTGCACAACCAGTCTCTAGTGAAGTAAGGGTTGCACAATCTTCAGTCAGATCTTTCTGACCCACCATTTATTAAGTCGAGTGGCGAGGAGAAATCTAAAAAAATCGGAAACAATAGTGCGATAAGCAGAAAAAGATTAAGGTTATTTCAAAGTTTTCCTTCTTCTAAACGAATAGCACAACCAAAGTTTGAGAGTCTAGTCTACTCTACTATTTAACCCATAGCTGGATGGAGGATATATGGATTCATACCTTCCCCAAGTACTAAAAAAAGTAATGCAGTCGGTTCAACAGAACTTGAACCCAGTGCATAACCATGCAACTTCCATATATACACTTTATTATTCCCATCTGTTGTTACTTTTTCGACTTTTCTTGTCACTCTTGAAAAAGGCTTCACTACGTGAGGGAGAAACGTTCAGGTGCCACTTTGAATATTTTGGTTTTTCCTCTTTTCATTCTTTTTTCATTTTGTCGTATTTATTTTATCCTAATATTTTTATAAGTTTTATTGTTTATTCCAATAAGTTTGTGAAAAAAAGAAAAACTTTTATTGCTAATGTGTTTCCGTTCTGTAAAGAAATTCATTATATTAACATTTATTTATGAATTAACTAGCAGCAAGACCCGATGTTGCTCAGGATTGATCACTACTATGTACTTTTTCACTATGCTCATAATACCATATTACTTTCATGGTTTTTACTGTCTCTCCCCTTCCATTTTGCCCCCTAACATAGCCAGAAAAAGCTGAAATGTTGGAAAACTCTGAATTAGTGTCTTATACATATGATTTAAATGTCATTAAAATCGAATATACGTAGTTGAAGTTTCAAAGGGGTTCTGTCCTCATGGGCCACTTAGAGATAGGAGACCATAGATATTCGGCACATAGAGAGTAATGTAGAGATTCTGGGTCCAATTCAATTTTATACATATGATATAAATTTCATCAAAATAGAATGTATTTGAAGCTTTAAAAAGAGGCTCGGTTACCATAGCTCCCTTCCCCAGAAAATTTTATACATATAATTTAAATTTTGAAAAACAAAATATATTTGAAACTTTAAGAGGGTTAATACCCTCATAGCACCCTTATCGGTGCACTTAGAGATCTGTGAACACCTCCATTTTCTTCCTCGATAAATTTTACATAAAAATACATTTTTAGATCTTATGTAGATTCTCTAACCTTTCTTTCTATACACACATACATTGAATTTTATATATCGAGATAAATACTAAACATTTCATATAGAATCGATAATTCTGATTTTTGGTGATTTTTTTTTTAACAATTAGAATTATTCATTTTTTGGTTAAAAAAACAAATTCTTTCGCTTTCATTCCCTACATTAAAATCAATGAAACTTTTTTTATAAATTTACTGATATTACCAGATGTTAGAGACATTTTAGATTATTTGGATTATCCGGACTACTGTTCTCATCTTGGATGTTATTCTCACATTTCGGTCAATGTAACCTCCGACCTTATTCAGATGCGTCTTGTCGAACTCAGGAATCTGTACATAATTTCAAATCCATTATTTAATCCATAGGGGTAGCATGCTCTCGTTCCATCAGCCATGACCGGGTAGAAGTCTTAAGTAATTCCTAATTATATTCATAGTGCAGTCTTTACTGAGAATTGAACCATCAACCTCCAGAAGACTGTCACTTAGAACTGATTATCACTTAGCATTTTTATCCGTTGCTCCATAGATCCACATAAGGAGTTTGGCATAAAGATTCCAGAGTTCAACAAGTCACACCTGAGGAAGGTTGGAGGTTACATCGGCCGAAACATTGTGAGAATAACATTCAAAATGCGAACAGTAGTCAGAATAATCCAAATTATCAATCCTCATCTCAAAAATTCCAAACTAATATGCTAAAGATAGTAATTAAGTACAAAAACCATTTTTCATTACTCTAACTCTAACTCAACTATTTTTTATCCAAAAACATTGAAGAGATTTTGTGTGTCAGAAACAGAATTTTAAGAAAGAAATATCCAAATGTTAATCTACAATACAGCAGGGAATACAGTGAGTGCAGGCACGAGAAATTATTGACTAGTTCTCTCTCTTTACTTCATGAATAGAGATTCTGGCTTGATGCAAGACAAGAATGGTTAAATCTACTGCCAACTTATTGGAATGTTAGAGAATCCAACTATCCTCAAATAATCAATAGTGTCTAAAAGAGATTGTAAATATTGAAAAGCTAAAGATGCAATTGGCAGCTACACAGAGAACCAGATGAGACAAGAATGGAAGTAGAAGCATTGATGGAAGGACAAAACAAAAAGGCGGAGACAGTGACATTCTTGCATTTATATGGAACCATGCTCGTGCCTCCAACCGATCGCCTTACCCCAAGCACACGTGCTGTGGTTCTTCTTCATCTTCTTCTGAGACGTGCTGAGATTCTAGTGCAGACAGTCATCAGTGTACAAAGCCATAATCCACAATTTACATGTATAATAAAAACATACAGATACAGGCATTATATACAAACGACTTGTTGAACACCAGGGTGTGTGTGTGTGTGTGTGTGTGTGTGTGAATTAGTGTCATTAAGGTTTTATTGCTAGTGTCTCTACATCTGAACTAAACTCTCAATTAAGACCAACTCTGTCGTTCCGCACCCTTCTTCATCTCTTGCAGTGATTGCTCTGCCTAACAGCCAGTGTCTCCCGAATATATCTACTTTCCACCGGAAATCAGATATGTTTGGTTTTCCATCAGCTTACCATCAAAAACTAAAGATGTCCATTTTCTTTCTCATCTTCCAGAATTCTCTATCTTGACTCTCCAGCTGTTAATGGCTAATTGTTCATGGTGTCGCTTTGTCTGTGAAGTTAAATGGATCAGTCAGTTTTAATGTCTTTTTATTGTCAGTCATTTTCTAATTAATCTTTCCCGGTGATTCTAGCTGGGGAAGAGGGTGGGGGTGGGGGCATTCGATAGTATCACACTTAGATGCTAAATAATATATTGGGGTGTATGTAGAATGTAGGATTTACAATTTTTAATTTAAAGACTTTAATCAGAATCTAATTCATTTAAAAATAGACTTAATATGAATGGAGACACTTTTTTTTATTATGGACTCTACATAAGATGCAACCACGCATCTCTTGTAAAAACTCTGGCTGCTGTATCCTGAGCACAATATATAAAATAATATATAATATTCAAACACTAGAAAAATATTAATAAAAAAGGTGTTGCATATTTTCGTACAAAATCGGCTCCAAATTCATACAAACTAGAAAAATATATTTTCCGCTAATGAGAAAAGGTAAAATTATCTTCCCAAAAAAGCAGTTTCAGCAGTCACATCTTTTAATGTACTATTTTCTCTTGATGTAAATAGACAAATACCACTGGGTAATTGGCCCATCAGACAATCAGATCTCTCGGCATAAGAATATAATTGTTTTTACTTCTTATGGCAGCCATGCGTTCTGTGCCTTTTCCCACTTTTTAACCAGTTGGATTTTGAGAGTGTGCTGGCCAGACGGTATGTTGTTGGCTCTGCCAACCCACCAGTGATGAGACCAAATCTATAAAGATGCATGGCGCCTCTTTTTGTAAGGATTGACTCTTGGCTGGTTTTAATTCCTTTTCAGCACTGCTAAAATAAAAGCTATTTTCTTTTAACTGGCAATGTAATTTTTCGTCATCTACTTATTTCATCTATGAGTCAAGTAAACGTTCTATCTAATTATTTCAAATCAAATCAAATCAGATAGACTTTCTATCATGAATATCCCTCATCCCATTATACAGTAAAAGAGATCGCTAAAGAGTTGGCATTAATCTGCTGGGAGCCAATCCCCACACTATATAAAGAAAGAATGAAATTATCAGCAGTCAAGACGTGTATTAACAAATTGTCACTGCAACAAAATATGACGCATAGCAGTTTGAACGACGTACACACTCTCCATGTCAAACAAACACGACCTAAAACAACTCATGTGATAAAATACACATTTAACTTTTTATACTCCTACATCAGCTGGAGCTTAACATATGCTGAAAATATTTGAACCAATATATTTATGGATTTACTTTACCATAGTACAAATTTATAAATTCTCTATACCTTCTGATATCCAGTAAATAAAACAATTTATTTGTGTTAATTCCTTTGCAATATAAAAATTATGTAATTTGATTGGCCCCCACCTTTTCTTCTTCTCTGCACCCTCTCTCTCACATACATGATGTTGCTAGTCTCAGTCTTTTCTATAAGTACTATTCGATATAAGTTCTATAAATACTATTCTATAAGTACTATCATGTGTTCTTCGGAACAGTGTGATCTATTCCCTGCTTCTTTTGTTCCAGCTCGTTTGACTCGTTGGTCTAGTGGTCTCCATCAATTCGCTGTTTTGATACCTCATTGTAATACAGCTTCTTATTCCAGTAGCTTCTTTCCAAGAACTGTAGACTTGTGAAACTCTCTTCCTGCTGACTGTTTTCCTCCTACCTATAGCCTTGGTCTATTTAAGACTAAGGCCAATAGGCATCTCCTGTTTTTGCGATAATCATATTTCGTTCTTGTTAGCTCCTTAGTTCAAGTGGTTTCCATAAAAAAATTAGAAAATAAATAAAAAAATAAGATAAAAGAAAGAAAAAATACAGTAATTAAAAAAAGGAAGAGTGTTTTAAGTTAAAAGTAAAAAAAAAAAAGCAATCTAAACTGTAACAAAGCTAAAACGATCAGTGAAACTGAGAGCTAACAGTAACACGGATATAAAATCCCAATAAACAATTTATTAAACACAAAATCTCAATGAATTTTATTCCAGGCTGAATTGCACAAAGTGTTGTGCACATGACAGATCATCAACTTGAAGTAACATTAACTAGCTTCATGCCTTGTCAGGAGCAATTTTCATAAAAAAAAAAAATAATAAATAAATAAATAAAAACCTCTTTCAAATATTACACCTACTGTCTGATGTATATTGGCAACATTGATGTCTCAGTTTTCAGTATATAATGCAAATCTAGAGTGGAAAGATAAAATCAGTTTAATCTATTATCCAATCAAATATTTGGTAGTAAGTTGTTTTTATAACCAACTCATTTCTATACATAGTTTTATACTATGTAGGCTCTAACTATTCTATGAAGTCAAGTAAATCTTTGAAAGTAATTTTGCAAAATATTTTTGGTAATAAATTAAAGAAAATAATTAGGGCACTAATGGGTTGAATTTCTTAGTGACTCAACGGAGGAAGGCAAATAATGGCCATTACGATCATCGCCAGAAAAATCCAAAGTGATTTTGAAGGTTTTAAACAGTCATTTCTGATAAGAATGACAGCTAAGAGCCAAATGCATGCTGGTTATTACATTTACCAAATTATTATTTTTTTAAATAGGAATTTTATGAAAATTAAATTAATTTTATTAAGGTATCGTTTGATCATTAAATTAATCTATATAAAAAATACACGAACACATTTCATGTTCATATGTATGTTATCACCTTTCACACATAAAAAAAAAATGAAATCGTCCGATGAAAAAAGATCGTGATTAATCTGATGTCACTCAGGTAAAGACCCATTTTGAAAAGAATTGTTCCAAAATAAAATTATGTCGTCCCGTCAACTAAAACAGCACAATTTTAAATAAATACATTTCAAAAATTTACATTCGTTTTATTTATTTGAAGAATATTTAGTTAATTATTTTTAATGGTAATAAGACAGGATATTTATTGTTTCAAAAAGAATTAACTTGCTACAATGTTAAATAAATATCGAAGAGACATATTCGTCTTATTCATTTAAAGAATATTTAGTTGACGATGAGAATTATTTTATGGAAGGATAAAATTTTTTTTTTTTTTAATAGTATGTATCCTGACAAATATTTGTAAGCATGCACAATGCTGCTTCTGCATATTTAATGGGGTGCATAGATGCATGCTATAGACGGCAGGCCTGCAATGGGAAAAATATTTACTTAAGAGAAGAAAGACCACCCAGAAAGTCGGTTGGTTCTTTGAAATAATAATGTCTTCTTGGATGACCTACTTGAGATTTTCCGAAAGTTATGATCATGGTGCTCCCCTCCCCCGCTTTTCAGTCACTTAAAAAAAAAAACTAATCTGTTTTATTACTGAACTTTTAAGTTCAGTAATAAAACAGATTAGTTTTTTTTTTTTAAGTGAGTGGCTGTGTGGTCTACTGTAAATGACACCAGTATCTATATATTCCAGCAGATTGGGAAGAGTGTGCAGTGAGGTTTCTGTGGGTCTCACAAAAAGATGGACCTTTGGACCCTAAGCTGAAGGATTGTGTTCGGTTGGATTTGTGGTTTGATTCGGTCAGGCTACGAGTTCAGATTGCGAGTCTGCTGTTCAGTACAAAAATCTAGTATCAGTGTAACGTCTCTCAAAATAAAACATTGTTGCTTGTTTTAAACTTTAGTTGTGATTTTGTTTTGAAGGAAAATCTTTATGTTACAGCAGTGACTGAGACGACTTGACTGACACTAAGGCCAGTGTAAATTCAAACTCTGAATCCGGACAAAGACACGGCCTGTGCAGGGAATGCACACAAATGCACATTCACACATTTATCATTTTTTTTTTTTTTTTTTAACTTGAATTCACCCCAGACAAGGCCCATTGCCACTGAGACGTAAGGGGCTACTGTTGATTAGGAGCCAGAAATTATTGGAAGCATCCTAAGTGGGGAGTTGTGCAGCAAGATTTTTGTTCACATTACATTTACATTTCTGCATGTCAGTAGAGTCAGGGAAACGGAACAGGGAGGGAGTTCCAAAGGATGGCAGCTCGAGGAAAGAAGCTATTACAGTTGAAATCCCTCTGGCATCTAAAGACCTCCACAGTGAATAGATGACATTCAACTGATTGTCAGGTTAGTCGAGTGTATTTACGTCGAGGAGGCACCAGAGCAGCAAGTTCATTGGGGCACATTTCATTGAAGTACTTTTAAAACAAGCACAGGGATGCTCCATTGCGGCGATGGGACAGGGGCTGAAGGTTGCTGGATATTGAGGGACCTATTAGATTAGCGACTCTTTTTGGACTCTGTCTATTAGGGAGAGACTAGTAGATGGTGCACCATCCCAAATGTGACAACAATACTCCGGGCATGGGCAGATGGTGGCTTTGTAGAGATATAGAATACTGGCAGGTGTGAGAAGTTTTCTAGCATGGTAGAAGGTACCTACTTTCCTTGCATCAGCCTTGGCAATGTCTTCTATGTATTTCTTTCAATTCATGTTACTAGGGGTGGGACGTAATGGGTGAAAATTTCAGATTCATGCGAGTAGTATTTTTTTGTGTTCATTTATACATAAATAACACTAAACAATCAAACATTTTGAAAATCTTGCAAAATTCAGAAGGTGCAGGTCAAAAATAGCCATTAGGGCTCCACGCGACTCAAAATCCATCATTTGTCGGTGAAAAAGTGGTTTCATGCGACATTGCAGGTCCTAAAACATCCTCAAAAGCTATGAATGGATATAGATGGTTAAATGAATGTAAAAGAGCCAGAAACTAGTGAAAAATAGCCAAAATAAGCCAAAATTTCCCAAAATCCTCTGTTAAGCTACCTAATTGGTTCCCAAGCCTCTACAATGGTTATGCATGGCTGTAGATAGTTGAAACTGACAAGCCACTATGGTTTAACAATAATTTTGGGGTTTTAGGAGCCCCTCAAGGTAGAAATGGGGGTCAAATTTCAGCCAAAATGGTTAAAAATGCACCACAAACTATGTATCTAAATGACACCGCTGGAATCATATAACCCGAATAGTGGATAATGCAGTCAATTTAATAAAACATCCTTAATGGCTATGAAATGTCATGAAATAGTCAATTGAAGTTGTGGAAATCCATGGGAAACTGCACAGGAGATCAGCCAATTACTTGTACATCGATTGAAATAAACCTTCAATGATTTCCCAATTCTTGACTTCGAACTTCATGAAAACCCTTTTACAGCCTGAAACTGGTCCTAAATTACAGTACTATATCAGATTTCACCATCTATATCCATTCATAACTTTTGAGGATGTTTTAGGACCTGCAATGTCGCATGAAACCACTTTTTCACCGAAAAATGATGGATTTTGAGTCCCGTGGAGCCCTAACAGCTATTTTTGGCCTGCACCTTCTGAATTTTGCAAAATTTTTGAAATGTTTAGTTGTTTAGTGTTATTTATGTATAAATGAACACAAAAAAATACTACTCGCATGAATCTGAAATTTTCACCCATTACGTCCCACCCTTAATGTTACCTGTGAATGTTAGGCCGAGGAGTTTGAACATTGGTAGGGTAGGGTGTTATTATCCATGGTAATCGGTGGTTGAAAGGTTTCTTGTAGTTGTTAAAGGAAAGGAGCTTTGTCTTAATGGCATTAAATGTTACCATTCATTTATGTCTCAATTTAACGACAGACTGGAGGTTATTTACTAAGGATTCAGCTATTGCCTTGGATATATGTTGAGAGCAGAGCGGGGTATCATCAGCAAATATACCCATCTCAGACTCAATTTCATCAGGGAGGTCGTTTATGGAAATCAGGAACAATAGAAGTCCAAGGATCGATCTCTGGCGTACACCCGCATTTATGTCATGTTGATTGAATGAACGGCCATCGAGGACAACCTGATCTTACTTTTGGTTAGGAAGGATCTAATTATATTAAGTATTCGTCCAGAAATATCATATGAATTAATTTTCATGAGAAGATCTACATGCCAGACCTTGTCAAAGGCTTTAGATATATCAAGAGCTACCGCCCTAGCTTCACCTGCCTTATTCAGTGTATGGTATATGTGTTCAGAAATTACCGTTAGTATATCCGCTGTAGAACGTGCTTGCTTAAATCCATACTGATGGTCAGAAAGAAGTTTAGCATCAACAAGATGGCGGACTATCGCTATTTCAAAAGCAATATTATTATTAACATTTTATCATAAAGGCCAGTCATACTATGACCTTTTTGTTAGGAGCAAAGTGTAGTATCTGTTCTTATACTACACTTCATTTTTCTGCCCTCGGTCAGTAAAAGAAAAATCCTTCTAGACTGAGGCAACTTTAATTTTTGTCCCAATCCAAAATGCCCCTTTTTATGGAGCTGTATTTTCCTCACATTAAAAACGGTAAAAAGACGTGTTTGATGTCAAGCTGTCAAATTTCTACCAATTTAATATCAGGATTTTTGTCACTTATATTTTTGGTGACTTCACAGACTAGAAAAAAAAAATTTTCTATTCAAACAAACGTGTTTTTGATTGAGTTAAAATATTAACATTTTTAATATTCATTATTTTTACTGGAAAAATGTTTCCTTCAAGCACGGATCAATAATTCATATGCGGGTGTGAATAATTTGCAGTACTGCATCGTGCTCAAGACTAGTGAAATCAGAGTGCCCTTTTTTGAGGAGCTGAATTTTCCTCACATTAAAAACCAACCTTGTGACTAACTGCCCACATGGGGAGGCAAATAAATAGGGACAGTCATATTTTATTGATCTCAAACTCATTTTGATATTTGGAAAATTATGATTATATTTAAGCTGTTTTCAATGAAGACATTTTCTGTAATGCAAATGATCATCTCATCGGCTGGCTCTGTTCAATCGAGATCAATGAGAGCAACAGGAGATGTGCTAAGCTTGGGAAAAAAAGAAATAAAAGAAAATATGTTTCTGACATTACCAATATGGCAGTTGCCTTTGTCTGCTGGCAATATTGACAGACAAAGGCATCAGCACATTGCTTATGGACAAGTCACAGTACTCATAAAAATATTGAACTTGCCTAATCCACTCATAATATAAGAGGCATTACTCTGTGTCTGTTTGTCTGTCAATCACAATTTTTTAAAGAAATATCTCAACTTCTTTTAGAAATGGAAAGCATTGCATAAATACTAAATAATAAATTCCAACAAATAAAGCGGATGCCATGACCAGAAATCGAAACCGAAACCTTGAGATCTTCAGTCTGATGTTCTCCGAACTGAGCTATTTAGATTTTCTTATAAATAGATCTTAAAACATTACCTTAACAAAACAATTATAGCTTTGATGTGACGTCATAGATTTATGATTTACGCCATGTTTCAAAATATGAATTCAAACATAAGCGATAACAAAAAATAAACAAATGAATGGTTAAACATTATCAATAGCATAGGAAATTCTTTTAATAGTCCCAAACAATTATAATGACTATATAAGCCCCCATTCTCTGGTCAAGCACTGTTATTGAGTGATGTCTCCTGCTGCTTCTTAGCATAATGCAAAACTCTTTGTAAATAAACAAATTGAGGACGGTGATGCGGCGGTCACCGTTTATATAAATAGACATTGTAGATATCATTTACGAGCGCTTCTCTCGTTGGCCTAATGGATAGAGCTGACGACTGTCAACTAGATGGTTGAAGGTTCGATCTCTGACTAGGGAGAGGTACTAATCTAACTGCACTGAAGAACTGTGATACAGCGAAACGGTCTGTCTGTGGATGACTAATTAGTATCTATATATATATATATATATATATATACTAGACAAACTATCTAGACAAACTATCTAAACACTGAGGGTCTAGTCTCTAATATAATAATACACCATCTGTTAGTTTCCATATCTACATGTTTGCAACACTAAGGGGGAGGTAATTCTATTTTTGATATAGCATGTATATATTTATATGTATCTAATTTAAGTATTGACAATGAGTATAAGCTATGAGAAAAATTCTATTTTTGATATAGCATGTATATATTATCTAATTTAAGTGTTGACAACAAGTATAAGCTATGAGAAAAATTAAATGAGAAAAATTTGAAAGTGAGGAGGCGTGATAAAATGTGGGGTTCGGGTGTATAACCTTATAGAGATACTCAATCGCCTCAAGGTTAGTCAAATACATCATCATATTCGGTTTAATGTTCGTTTTACAGGTTGGCATGTGTTGGACAACTTTTAGAAATTGACTTCTGTGGCCAGGTCTTTATTTATTCCTCTTTCTGCCGTTCATTCTCATCACTTCTGAAAACGGTTTGAAACTCGATCAGTTTCAATGGGACCATTAAACCTCAATTTCACTGGATTAATTGAAAATAATAATCGACTTATTGCCTCAGTCAAAAAAAAAATGCGGCTCACAAATCACTGGACGTTTTCTCTTACTTCTCTCCTTCCTTTCTTCTACTCAGTATGTATATACTTCCCACACAGTATAATGTGGCACAAGGCCGAAAGGTGGGAATAGAAAAAGCCAGCACTCCAGTGGAAGAGCCAAGCTGGCCTCTAAAAATAGCCTAGGCAGCCCCAGTAGAGACGCCTCAGACAGTTAGCAATTAACTAACCCCTTAACAAAGAGGGAAGGCAAGGCCTTGGAGGGTTGACCTCCTAAGGCTACCCAAGAAATATACCATAGTCTGACAGATAAAAGCCACCGAAATGGCTAGTCTCTGTCGGACTGATTGTACGAGAACGTATTCTCGATTGATATTTTTGGGGATGAATCATCAGGCAACTTTCACCACCAAAATCATTTTCTTTCTCTCATTCAAGTCAGACATTAAATAATCTCAGATAATTCTTTTTAACCAATCAGAATACAGATAATTCTTTTTAACCAATACAAATTCGTGATTTCACCATTTTTTTTTTATTGAGGTTAATTTACTTATTGCAATGTCATGACCAATCGTTCTGTT
Source organism: Sepiola atlantica (assembly GCA_963556195.1). NCBI lineage: Eukaryota > Metazoa > Mollusca > Cephalopoda > Sepiida > Sepiolidae > Sepiola > Sepiola atlantica. The sequence goes on from OY744544.1 coordinate 42,491,357, forward strand.
TCTCAGAGGTCGTGAGTTTGATCCTCACTAGTAATCTATGATTTAGACATTTCTTTACTTTTCAAACTATACGCCAATCAAATCCTTTTATGGCAAGATGAAGCAAGTTGGGGCCACTTCCACTGCTTGATTTGGGTTAAGAATCATCACGTCTGCCATAACTTCCTCCCATGTTATCCTTGGCCTTCCCTTGCCAACTGACCCTGCTACTTCAACTGTTTTACATGTACTAATCTAAGAACACTCATCCATTTTTTCAATGTGACCATTGCCAAAGTCTCCAGTTCTGCATAAATCTCTATACTGTCCAGATTTATATATTCCTCTGAGATCATCAGATCTAAGCATGTCTTTAAGACTCACATTACAAATCCATCGTATCATTCTCATGTCATTCCTCTCCATGCAATGCATGGCCTCAACCCTCATTGGACATGTTTCACTTCCATACATCATCACACTGCGTACACACACTTAAATACTTGTCAGCAATAAGAGAATAGAAAAAGTAGATACAAGCAAGATAAAGTTTTATATAAATTTAAACATACAAAATTAACATAAACTTGGAAAATAAGTTCTGTGTTGAATTCCTTGCAAGTTACTTTGTCAGACCACTGTTAGAGTATGATTCCAGGCCTCTGCTCTACATCTAATATGTGATATCCAGCATCTGGATAGAGTTTAAAGACTAGCTACTTGAATGGTGCAGGGAGTATGGGATTTGTCCTACGAAAGCCGACTCAAGAAGCTTAACCTTTTCTCCCTTGAGCATCGACAATTACACAGGGATTTCATTTTGACCTATAATCTCCTCAATGGCCATTATGATCTCCCGAAGGACTATTATTGACTCCTGCACCAGAAAGAGGTCTACGCAAGCATCACCAGAAACCATTTCACCTCTGATTTCAATTGAACTGGAGGAAACCCATTTTCTCAATCAGGATCTCTGGACACTGAAATAGACTTCCAGGAGATGTAGTAAATGCGCCAATGACACAGTAATTCAAGGCAAAATTTGGACAGGTACTGAACTTCCGTGTAAATTTCGACCACCCTTTCTCTACATGGCAACTAAAGCATGCTTGTTACATTTTTTGTAAAATTTATTTAATTAAATTGAATTTTGAGTGTAGTGTTGTAAATGTGCAGGCACAGCTGTCTATAGCAAGGCATAAGTGTGCTGGCAATACTCATCAAACATGTGCATCATTGGCAAGTATCTGTGAAATGCTTAATGACAGTCAAAAACGTTCATAATAAGAAATGATTAAAAAAAAGGAAAGAAGAAGAAATTGGATACTTAAATCTTCTTTGAAGAGAGACACCTGGGTAGTGAGTAGTAGTAACAGTGAAGGTAGGTATTGCGCCTAGTGAGTGTCTGAGGTAAGTTGTGGCTTCAGCGGGTTGGTGGGTGAGTAAATGAATTTGTGAATGCCAAGTGAGGTGTTTGATATGAAGCCGTCAAATCCCTATTGTTTCATTTAAGGACTTTTGTCACTTACATTCTTGTTGATTCACACATGTTCACAAAAATCACAACTTTGTATTCAAGCAAAAGTGCTTTTGATTGGGTTAAAATATAAACAGTTTTATATTTATTATATTTACCGGGAAAATGTTTATGAGGCATCTTTTAAGCAAGAACCAATACTTCATATGCGGGTGTGAATGATTTGAAGCACTGCACTGTATTCAAGACTCATAACACCAAGAAGGAGGATGTTGCGGCCATCACAAAAAAGAGGACGATCATATTATGTAACCAATGTGTGTGCCTCAAGAACTATAATATTGATAACCTAGTCACACACAAGAAAATATGAACCCGTGTTTCGAAAGATAAAACGCAGGAGTAAATTACACAATGATCATGTAGTAAAATCATTCCTATGTCATATTTTTAAAATGATTTTTTTTACCAACAATTACTGCTCATCAAGGTCAAAAAGCCACTCGAGGATAAGGGTTAATGATATTGATGAATTGTCAGCTGAATGATAAAGAATATTATGAGAGGATTGAAAATGATGACTGGGATGAAAAAACTTTGATTACTTATAGGAATGGTTCATGACACCGGATTTGATGATGACCATGTTATAGTCTGCAAGAAAGCAGTCCCGTGGTAATGTGTTCCGCAGAAAAAAAGATGCATCATATTATTCTATTAAAATCTCAATGTCAGACATATCGATCAATCAATTTTATTGGCTCAAAAATAGCAAAGTGCAGCAAGCCACGTAAAAAGACAGAAGATATTGCATCTATATATCGTCTGAATATTTGTCCAAAGCAACTTTAAACCTGGATATGGTAAGCATAATCAAACCCCCCTCTGGCAGGCTGTTCTGGGGAGCAGAAACATGGACAGAGAATGCTGCCATTTTTCTGTTGAGATGTACACAACGATGATACATCCTCTGTGGGTGGCCATGGAGGCCGTGACTAGGTGTTGAGGTGAAAATTCCTCTAAAGGTAGATTTACATTCCTCTGTTGATGATACTGTATGCTAGAATCAGGTCCCTTTGCATCCTTTCCTGCTCAAATGAAGACAGATTCAGTCTTTGAAAGTAAGCATGAAGAATCCGGTCACCTTCCTAGTTGCCAACTGTTGAACACTAAACTATTCTTCATATTAAAAAATAAAAATGTTTAACCATTGCAGGTTTATTATCCTAATTTTAGCTTAAAAACTCATTTTTATACAATAATTTGGCTTCAGTTGTAGAATTAATGTTAACTAAACATGGCAGATCTAGCGGATTCCTTTGTTTAATCAATTTCGGTGAATTTCCTGTCTTTGAGATAAAAAGACGTTCAATCACACTGATTCATCATCATCATCATCAGTTACATGTAGGCATACTAGAAATTGACTTCCAAACTAACTTATGTCGAGCTAGGTGTTTATTTCTCTCTTTTTCAAATCCATCCTTATCACTTCCTTTCATATTTAATTTTTTCACAAGAATAAAGAAAATAACTGGACCGGATGTTTAGCCATTGCATGTTTCTATTTCCTAATTTCAGTTTCAAAACTAATTTTTATACAATAGTTTGGCTTCAATTGTAGCATTAATGTTAATAAAACATGACATATCTTGTGGATTCCTTTTAATCCATTTGTTTAATCAATTCCGGTGAATTGGTGCTGCTTTGGTATTTACACTTTATTATGCAATCAACACAGTACAAGAGCAAGGAAAGCACTTCCTCTAATTGGTTCCGAAAGAATGTGTGGTTACTAAGCTCAAAATATTAATCCTAACGTTCAAAGAACAGACCGTGCAACACTTCAGCCAATTATTCCATGAGAAGTCGCTGAAAGCTCAGTAATCTATTTTGATGAATGGAGAACTCACACTAATTTAAACTAATTCAATTTTCGTAATTTTTCTGTAAATTATTAGCAAAATTACATCGATCCCAACACCGGAGCACATACATAAGGAATTGAAAGATCATGGTTTGACACAAAGATTCGTATATTAGAAAAAAAAAGAAGAAAAAAAAGAGGCGTACGGTGTAGATATCTTTTCCTTGTAGATAAACAAACCAAAGTGTCACCGGTGAATTTCCGTTTTTGAGATAAGACATTCAATTATGCTGATTTCCACAAAGTAAATTGCTGACATATATGGCCATCCCTATAACAGACCGAGAGATCTAACATTCAGAGTCTCTGACTGGAGGCAAGATTTACAATCAGTCAGCAGATGTCTTTTCAGCTACTAAAACTTCACTGTCATTGCTCCTATGTCATTCTGAAAAAGGATTATACCAGGATTAAATACAAATTCTCTAAAAATAAAAACACATTGAAATAAAAAATCACTTATTGAAATATGCATTTGGCTTTATTTATTCAAAGTTATCTGTTTTTTCACTTATAGGAATGTGTCAATAATTGTTAAATTTATCAATAAGCTCATTGTGTTTCTTATCATTTTGTATGCAAAACACATAAAAATATCAAACTAATCTCACAGGGAAATTTTCCCTCTGTTATTTTGTCAGTTCACATCGCCTCTATTAAAAGACCTCAGTTGTACGATCGCTTGGCCTGCTATAGGGATGGCCATGCCGACATATCAAATGCTGTTTGTAAACAATTGTTATCAGAATTTGTCTACTTGGGTTTATCTACTGTGCTAACAGTATTTGTAATCATGATGCTTTACATGAAGTTTTTAAAGCTAAGTATACATTTCTGAAAACGTGTACTAATGTTTAATATGAGAGTAGATTTCTGGATTTAATTTTCATTCAAGATGTCTCGTATTACACAAGAAAATATGAAAGTATAGTAATTTGTTTTGTGTTTTAATGGCAGTGACAAAACAGGCATCTAACACTCTGATTATTTGTACATTGAATATATTAGATAGTGAGAGGAAAAGCGAAGGAAAAGAGCAATGCACACATATCTAAGGAAATGGCTGAATCCTTAGAAAATTACCTCCAATCTCTAGTGAAATGAGGCCCATAAATGGATGGTTACATTTAATGCTACCAAGATAAATCTCTTTTCAATTATAAGAAACCTTACCAACTACCTATGGCTTTTCTGATAATTGATTGGTTTGTTTTACGGCATATCAACCTCTTGTGGGTCATTTAATGCCGGAACATTAGTTATAGTATGAGAGTTGAATGTTACAAACGTTTCAGAGAAACATTTCGACTATATCTTGTTATATAGCTTCGTTGCTCTTAGAAATTTAAAAATTTTATTCGGGTCAACTTTGTTGAAGATTTCCTTCAGGTTATTTTCTTGGTAGTGTCTCAGTCGGATCTGTTTAAAGTCTATACAGCTTACCAGTATATGATGAACTGTGTAGGGTTCTTGGCATGATATGCAAATTGGTGCTTCTCTTTTCAGCAAGTACGAGTGGGTGGCATAGGTGTATCCTATTCTGAGTCTAGTCATTGTCACCTCCTCTCTTCTCGACATCCTTGTATTGGTGTCTCTTATTCCGATGGTCTGTGTCACTTGGTATAATTTATTTTCTATACAGGAGTTCCATGATTCCTGCCACTTTTTGAGAATATATACATTTGTTTTTGGTTTTAAATCCATATAAGGGATTTTTTCTGTTGTGGGGTTTAGTTGTAATGACTCTTTTGCAGCTCCTGTTGACCTGTTGCAGTGATAATAGATCTGCTGTCAACCTCCTAAAGAAGTTCTGCACCAAGGACGAGTGGGTGCTTTTCAGAAGGAAAAAATCCTACTGTCAATCGTATGGTTTTAAAGTTAGTCATAGTATATACAAAATAACTTTTCTCCATATTAGTACAAATACAGTGAATCATCATCATCATATTCAGTTTAACATTCGTTTTACATGTTGGCATGCATTGAACAGATTAAAAAAATTAACTTCCAAACTAACCTATCTCTGGCCAGGTCTTTATTAGCCCTCTTTCTCTCAAGTCCATTTTTATCACTTCCCTCCATGTTTGCCATGGCCTTCCCCTGTGAACTGGACCTGTTACCTAAACTGTTCTACATCTACTGAGCTAAGAACTCTCATCTATTCTTTCAACATGGCCATACTATGTCTGTTCTGCACACATGTCCTTATACTATACTAAGGTCATCAGAACTAAGCCTGTCTTTAAGACTCACATTACACATCCATCGTATCATTTTCATATCATTTCTCTCTATGCAACGCATGTCCTCAAACCTCACTGGCCAGGTTTCACTTCCATGCATCATCACACTGTGTACACATGCCTGATAGACTCTTCCTTGGTCGACAATGGTAACGCTCTGCTGGTTAGTAATGGCAGAAGTTCTCTGAACTTACTCTATCAACTCCTAACTCTTGCACTCACACTAGTACCTGCTCCACCCTGCGCTTCAATCGTATCAGCAAGGTAACAAAACTTCTCAACAACCTCAATAGTTAGTTGTTCTTGTTTCTTAGTTACTGACAAACTGGATATTTAACAGTCCACCTTAGTTACTATTATGCGTGTCACCTATCCTTGCCTGGAGGTAAGTTGAACAGGCTCCTATGAATTTAATAAGAAGGTCTTGTATCACCGTATACCAGATTTGACAATTCTGAGTTTCCTTGCGATTCAACTGCCAAAGGATGTAGATGTTGGTTGTCAGACAGGTTCCAGATTCTCTTTGAGCGAAGAAAGCCACATTTACAGGTGACTGCTGTGTCTTTTTTTACAAACGGTTAGAGGTTTCAGAGCTTTTAGGTTCTGTGTCAGGTGACAAAAAGCATGACCGAACCGAAGACAATAAAATTATTCTGTCAATTTGTATTATTCCGACTACTATTCTCATCTTCATTGTTATTTTCACAACGTTTCGGACGATGTAAACTCCGACCTTCTTCGGGTGCAGCTTTTCGAACTCGGGAATCTATACAGAATTTCAAAATCAACTCTTTATTTAATCCATGGTGGTAGATTGATCTGATTCATGAATAACATCCATGGGGGTAGATTGTTCTCATTCAAGCATAACATGGTAGAAGTGTTAAGTATTATCTGTAACGTAATCTCCAAACTAGATTCTGTTGCAAATAAAATATCACTGAGCGAAAATATATTCTCTTTTTAAATCTCATTTGTTTATCAGCTTAGGAGATGGAAAAAAAATAGAGGATGAAAGGAAGAATGAAAGAACTTGCAAAGAGTATATTGTGATGGGCCTAATTTTGCCTCCCTCCCACTTTTAAATCTTCACACACTTGAAAGCATAGCAATTGGGTAAAGGAATTAGTCATCTTCTTATATCTATGAAAGGTCACGGGAGTACATGTGATCTGCCTCTCTTCTACCTTTGAACCGATACATGGCCAGTGCAACCCCTTTTGCTGCCCAAAAAATAAAGAAAACTGCTATGAGGACACAATCTCTGCCGAGGCCAAGAGAAACTTTGCCGTTTCCAAAAACGACAGAAGAAGCAAAGGACCTCCTAATTTTTTAGATGAATGACATGAAAATACCAAATTTTCTGATATCGCTACTGACATAAGGAGAACATAATTCACCGTCTTTGATATATTGATAAATGCCGAAGACATATTGAAAAATAGTCAATTGATCAGATTGCCACGATAAACGAAACAGAGAATTATTTGGACTATTCCCACTGTGACCGATAACTGCATGCAAACTACAATTGTTTATAGGTGGCAAAGACATTTGAACGTTTCTTATGAACTGTGTATCTTTTGCTCGGTCTATCTGCATATTTCTTAAGACCCTGTCCCTGCTACTTTTTATTTTTTTAATCTCATTCCTACCTATACTTTTTGTAAATAAACCTTTTTTAACTCTTTAACTTGTGTTAGTTTTTAGTTCTTTCACAAGTGTTCATTGTCTGTATATCCTCATTTCACAGGTGTCTTGAGAAAGAGTCCCCATTCCGCTCTTGTTCAGTGTATATGCATACTTGAAACCGAGGACCAAAATTTCTTTCTTTTATTCTTCTGTTGCGTGACCGTCTTGCTGTTCCTAATGAGATGCGAGCATGCCCATACCCACAATATACAAGTAATGATTTTTTGATATAAGTACAAATTCTCTAAAAAAATATCCAACATTGAAATAAAAATTCTTCATTGAAATATGCATTTGCCTTTGTTTATTCAAAATTACCTGTCTCTTCATTTATAGGAATTTGTCAATAATTATAAAATTTATCAATTAGCTCATTGTGGTTCTTATTATTTGGTATGTAAAACACATCGGTTAACTTTGGTGATTTGACAAGAACCGAAACGTCAATGGGATTATAGATGTATGTGTCGAGTGGAAGACTTTTTAAAAATAACATTTTTGTAAATTCGTTTTAGTTTTCGCTTATTTTATTTTTGATTTTAATGAATATTCGATTATAGTAAATAAAAAAAAAATGAGTTTCAACATTTTAGGTGTATAATCCCTAGTCGTTTTTAATGTGCCTGGTATTATAATACCGATATTGTGGGGGAAAATGCGAGAAATTATCTGCAGGAGTGGTCTTACATTGGTTGAATAGAGTCAAGATGGTTTCGGCTTTGTTGAAGTATCAAAAATTAGGCTACTCCTAATCTAGAATATATAGTAGAGGTGAGTCTGATGAAAAGCATGCAGAGGTTTGCCAGTTAAGACCCGCCTTCCTCCTTTAAAATTCTATCCCAGTCGCGCCCAGTTAAAGTTACTAACGCAGTTAAACAAAAATAAAAGTAAATTCATATGCATCAGCATGGTGCAATTTTTTTGACTGGCATTGTTGCTGCCATTGGTTCCTCATCTTCCTATTCTTTCTGGTACTTACAGGAAGAACCACATGAAGGTTATCAACATCCATAAGTGAAAGTGGTTCTATCGAACTGACTGGATTCGAACTTGGTACACTGTGGTGGACATGATGATTCTGAACCCGGATCAAGCAGTAGACTTGCCTCATCCCTGCCATGAAAGAGTCTGTCTTTGCCTGATGTGTAGTTTGAAAATTAAGGAAATGTCAAAATTATAGGTTACTAGTGAGGATCAAACTCACGACCTATGACAGAACGACTGGTTATTACACTGCAATAAGCAAATTCACCTCAATAAAAGGTGAACCCACGAATTATCTGGATTCTTATTGGTTAAAAGGAATTACCTGAGATTATTTAATGTCTAAAATCTGCTGACTTAGGTCAGTAGAAGAAAGATGAAAAAAGGAGAGAAGTGTGAGAAAACGTCCAGTTATTTGTGAGCCGCATTATTTTTGACTGATGCAACAAGTCGATTGCCTTTTGGCAAGGAACAAAATATAGTATCTGTTCATGATGCTACATTTAGTCTATTCTATCATCGGTCAGTGAATAAGTCCTTCTAGACTGAGGCGAATTTTATTTTTGTTCCAATCCAGAGTGCTCTTTTTGGGGGAGCTGGATTTTCCGCAAATTAAAAACAGACCTTGTGTCTAACTTTGCCCTTGTGGGGAGGCAAGTAAATAGGAACAAGTCTATTATTATTTAAATTTAATACAGTGAAATTGATTTCAATGGGACCGTTAAAGCTCAGAGTGTAAATGGGCTCCCTGATCGAGTTTCAAACCTTTTTCATACACCGAGGTCGTCAGTCAAAGCCATTATCCACTATTACCAGACACACCGGAGTTACAACTGAATAGACCATGCTAGTGCTACTTCAGGGTTTTTTTTTTTGTTTTAACATAGTTCACCCCAAACAATACAGGCCGCCACTGTAGACGTAAGGGGGCTACTGAGAAAAAAGAAAGGGGAGAAGGTTGGGGGGGGGGGGGTCAACCTAAATTGGGATCTGCACAGCGAGATGTCTGTTTACATTAGTTTTAAATTTCTGCATGTCAGTACTGTCGGGGAAACATGGGGCAGGGAGGGAGTTCCAGAGGCCAGCGGCATGAGGAAAGAAGCTATTTGAGTAGAAGGCTCTCCGGCATCTGGGGACCTCCACAGTGAATGAATGGAATTTAGTTGATTGTCGAGTTGGTCGAGTGAATTTACGTCGAGGGGGCGCCAGAGCAGCCAATTCATCGGAGCATAATCCATTGAAGTATTTGTAAAACAAGCACAATACTACATTGCGGCGATGGGACAGGGACTGGAGCTTGGTTGACAGTGAGAGACCTATTAGGTTGGCGACTCTTTTTTGGAGTTTCCAGAACTCTCTATCTTATCCTCACATTTGTTATCAAACCTCAGTAAGACAGGGGTTAAGGTCACTAAACCTGTTAATGCATCAGCCATACGATACTTTAACACAAACAAGGTCACACCACTTGGTATTACCTTCAAGAGGAGACCATGTCATGTCTACCGGTAAATGCTGTTAGCTGGTGCACTTGATATCACATCATTCTTAGGCATCACTTTGTACCAACATACAACCTCTTGAACAGAGAACTGCATTCTAGCTGCAATTCTTTTGGCAGTACGGTAACACTGTTCCGCAATGCCATTACCTCCTGGGACATAGGCACATCGATATCGCATTCGAACCCACAATTCATCTACGAATGTCTGAAAACTTTATCTACAAAAGTTTGAGGCATCATCTGTTAATATTTCTAGTAGTAAATCATGTACACAAAAGGAGAATATCAGTAGACGTCACACAGTGTAATGCATCAACAGTCATTATTCAATGTCAAGAATTTATCACTATTGCATCTCTGTACTTGTTTTACAAGAACTTCAACAGAATGTGCTCCGACGAACTTGATATACGTACACCCCCCCTTCCGACCAACCTGTCAAACAGCAAAATGACACCCTTTCACTGTAGAGGTCCCCAGATGCCGGAAAACTATTTTAGTAGCTGCTTTCCTTAAACTGCTTGCCTTTTGAATTCTCTTCCTGCTCCCTGTTTCTCTGACTGTACCATCATGCAGAAATTTAAATGTAATGTGAACAAACATCTTGCTGCACAACTCCCCACTTAGAATGACCTCTATAAATCTAATGTCAGCAGCCCCTTACGTCTCAGTGACAATATTCCTTGTTTTGGGTGAATAAAAGTAAAAAAGAAAAATATTTTAATCTTATCATATTAAGCTATCTTTTCAGCACTCAGGTCAGCTTATCAACTAAATTCTGTTCACAAACTTATGGATTGATTCAAACAAACAACTGCACAAGATATCGCAGCCTGCAGAAATAACATAAATAAAAAAGACTGCAGAAAATGCAACAATCCTTACATCTCTGAGGATTGGATTTATTCACGAAAATTAAGATTAAAATTCTTCTTTTTTTTTTTAAATGCATATTAATGGCTTTATTTTCTAAAAATGAATAAAATTTTTATTATATATTTTGTCGATCCCAGCATGTTACAAACCCAGGATTTGAATTACTAACTGCCAGACAATAACGAGGATTTAACAACAACAAATTAGAAGAAAAATAATTTATATAATTTTGGTCATCTTTGAAGAAGGAATTATATTCAAAAATTTTAAGACTTCTAATTTACAATTGTTTTAATATTTTCTAATAGTTTTTTTCTGATCCTTTTTTTTTTTGTATTTAAATTAAAATGATGTAAAGTATGCAACTTTTCTTTCAATATTTTGGGTGAATGTAATATATTTTCTGAGTGCGACGCTATTGCAAACAAACAAAAAAGGAGTGAAGAATCTTAAATATGGTGGGGGCGGCAACAAAAGTCGAAAAACGATGTGTCATCATTAGATGTCACCTTGAAACTCAAGTTGTTGTTTCCCAACATAAAAAAGCGATAATAGTACAAAACTTAAAACATTTAAGAAGTTCCTATTTACTTGCATCTGTAAGAATATTCTTAATTTAACGAAACAAAATTAGATTAAAGAAACAAACGAAACCTTCTTTACAACAACAAACGAAAGGGGTTTATTCGTATATTTGAGGTTACCTATACCGTTTGGTATAGGTAGAAAGAAACTTAGGACAGTGTCCGAAAGAAGTTAAATATCTTCAGGTGAAGATAGCAGCCGCCATGAGAGTCCAGTGGACGAGGAGGCAGGAGAGAGGCTGAGGCGATCCATCCTGACTGGTGCCAAGGTACCGTCTGGTGATCGTCCGCATATCCTAAGGGAGCTCAAGTAGTCCCTTAGGGAACTAATGATATCAATGCGCCCTGTGAGCTGATTGGCCAAACCAGCTCAGAGAGACACTACGCATTACAAAGTAAATCCATGACTGCTACACACCCCCACAATGGCAGTTAGACACAAAGTCAGTTTTTAATGTGGGGAAAATCCAGCTCCCCAAAAAGGGGCATTCTGGATTGGAACAAAAATTTAAATTGCCTCAATCTAGAAGGATTTCTCCTTCACTGACCGGAGACAGAATAGACTAAGTGTAATATCAGAACAGATACTACACTTTGTTCCTAGCAAAATATTCCTAATAAAACGTTTAAGAAGTTTGTCATTCTAATTTAACCATATATTATGGGGTTAATGTATATTGTCAGTTTTAAATTAAATAGTATTCCTTGGAGCCGGACTGAAAAGAATACTATGCCTGTGCATACAATAATAAAGTTAAATTCTATTTCAGTCACCCAAATTATTTAGAATGAAATGGGGGTGAGGCAAGAATTCAGCACTATTTCCAAACAACTTAGTGCTACTTTTTTATATATATATATATATATATGAAAGTCGCTCCAGACAAGACATGAAGCCACTTGATGTAAGGAATTAAAAAAAAAAAGAAAGATTATTAACGCAAAGACAAAAAATGCCTTGGTCTTGGTCTTGGTCTTGAAAAGACTAAGACTATAATAGGTAAGAGTAAAACTGTCAGCAGGAAGAAAGTTCCAGAAACCCACACAGTTCTTGGAAAGAAGCTACTGAAATAGAAAGATGTATTACAACCATGTACTTCAACAGCGAACTTAAAACCATGTTTTAGCGACAAACAAAATAAACAATTGGATTAAAAACAGTAATTTACAGCTAGTGGAATTGTATCCGAGAGATGTTAAATCAATGTTTACTTGTTTTTTTAGAAATGGCTTAGAGACTATGGCAAAGTTTGTTTGCACACCAAGAGTATCTGCGGCAGTTAGTAACACTGTGTTATGGATGATATAAGTTCCTGCGGCAAGTTGGGGATCTCTCTGGGCAACGAAGGACAGTGTGTGCATGCACTTGCTTATATAGATAAAACGAATAGGTGCCCAGCTCCAGGAGGTGACTGTTTCCGATTGGTTTAATTCCAATTTAGGCAACCAATCGAGGTTGAGTATTGCGATCCAATCAGCACCAAGCATTTCAACCATGTAAACATTGAATATTTCAGAGATCTATTATCTGCGTTTGTTGTTATTGCTAGAACAGGCATTCCACACATCAAAGCCTCTAATTTCAAACAAAAACAAAAAAGCCTGTCTGAAATTTGTATTAGAACATGTGTGGAGGAATGAACAATGGGATCAAGTTAATTTTAGTCAGGAATCGAAGCTCAATTTGTTTGGATCTGATGGTTTAATGCATGTACGACATAAAACGGGTGAAAGGCTATCATTTCAATGAAAAGACAGTGAAATTTGAAGGTGGAATGTGATGGTTTGAAGTATGATGAGCTCAGCAAATGTTGAGTCTCTTGTTCACTCATCATCATCATCATCATCATCATATTCGGTTTAACATCAATTTTACATGTTGGCATGTGTTAGACGACTTTTAGAAATAGACTTTCAAATTAACCTATCTCTGGCCAAGTATTTATCTTATTCTTATCACTTTCTCACATGTTGACCTTCCCCTGTGTATGAAACTGCTACCTCAACTGGTCTACATCTACTAATCCAAGAACTTTCATCTATTCTTTCAACACGGCCATACCATCAAAGTCTCATGTTCTGCATACATCTCCCTATACTCTCCAGATTTAATCTTCCTCTGGGGTCATGAGATCTTAACCTGTTTTTAACACTCACATTACACATCCATCATATTATCCTCATATCATTTCTGTCCATGCAACGCATGACCTCAAACCTTACTGGCCAAGTTTCACTTCCATACATCACACTGCGCGCACATGCCTGATAGACTCTTCCCTTGGTCGACAATTATATTGCTCTGCTGGTTAGTAATGGCAGAAGTTCGCTGAACTTACTCCATCCGTTCTTAACTCTTGCAATCACATTGGTACTTGCTCCACCCTGTGATTCAATGGTATCAACAAGGTAACAAAACTTTAACAACCTCGATAGCTTTGCCATCCAGATATACTTTCTCCACATCAGAATTCTCATCCATCTCCATCGTCTTAACTTCTTGCACATAAACCAGTAATTCCACTGCATTTCTTGTGTACCTAATATTTCCAAGTATCACAAAATATTGAATTGCATCCGACTCCCTTTTCACAAACTTACATGGCAAAATTAATACAGAAATTTAGGAACAGCTTCTTCAGCAACATGTAATCCATAATTTATGAGATGCTCCCCTACCACCACTCTTTTCCAGCAGGATAATTCTCCTTGCCCATGGCGATCCCTATAACAGGCGAGGCGATGGTGCAACTGGGGTCTTTTATGCGTTTTATACACCAAATGATAAGAACTACAATGAACTAATTGATAAATTTGACAAATTCCTATAAATGAAGAAAGAAAGGCAAATACAAATTTCAATGAATAATTTATTTCAATGTGGGATTCTTTTTTTTTTTTAGAGAGAATTTGTTCTTAATCATGCCCATGATTAGAATCTTCTTTCGCAATGAAATTTTCTAAGAGCAATGACAGTGTTAGTAGCTAAAAAGATATCTGCTGACTGATTGTAAATCTTGCCTCCAGAGACTTCAAATGTTAGATCTCTCGGCCTGTTATAGGGATGGCCTTGTCACAATGCTAAGATGACAACCTTCCTTTAAAAGGAAAGAATTGCTACCGCTACCATGAGTTGGTGAGTGCAGATTTTAATAAAGAATGTTTGCAAGATTATTGTTAAGAAAGCTGAGAGGAGAAATCTGCAAAATTCATTTGTAAACTTTACTAAAAGAATCGGAAGAGATAACTGGTACATTTTGCTAGAATCTATTCAAATCATGTGAACAAAAATGCAGTGAAATCATCAAAAATAAAACAGTGTTCACTAAATATTGAAAATTTAGTGTTCATTCGTTAAAAATCAAATTATTTTCAAGAAGAATGTTGTAGTTTGCTTGAAGCATTGTGTGTAATATGTAAGAAGTTTGAACTGCCATACATGCTTGACATTATTTAATTATTGTTATAGATGAGGTCTACCTCGAAAATTCAAAGAACATAACACCACTGATACCATCCTGATTCGACACACAATGTTGGTAAATAAAAAAATTAATTATCGAAAATTATTGAAATCTTTCAATATTGTCATTTATTCTGTTCACCTTGTCTCGTATTCAACAATGTTTTCTACTAAACTGCACTGCCATAGCCTTCAAACACAACTTCTGAAATTATTTTCATTTTGTTCCTTAACTTTTGATTAGAGCAACATTCATCTATTTCAATTTTATTTCAGATTTATAAAAAAATAAGTCGTCTGAAATTATCAATCCTCATCTCAAAACAGCTCACATCCCAGAAAATGATTGTGTGTGTAGCAATCACATACTTTGATACACTATTTTCTTTTTATGTAAACAGACAATGGTATCAACAAGGTAACAAAACTTTGACAACCTCGATATCTTTGCCATCCAGATATACTTTCTCCACATCAGAATTCTCATCCATCTCCATCGTCTTAACTAATAACAATGATCAGATCAAGTTGAGTAATTAACCCATCGACCAATAAAATGGTTTGGCGTATGAATACAGTTCTAAGCGTACCCAAACAGATATTTCCCCGCTACGAAAACATTTAGGATTTAGGAGCCGTACGAATCAGATATCCCTTTGGCTGGTTTTACCCAGCTTACCAGCCCGCATTGGAATCTGCTACAGATCATGGTGTCATAAATTTGACAAAGTTTAGTATTGTCTGTCTTTAATCTCTTTCCAGTTCAGCCAATATAAAAAGGTATTTTTTTATTACATAACAACACCATTGTTCACTCTTTCTTCCTCGCCTCAGAAGGACATTTCATTTAACTGCTTTTAACATGGAGTCACAAGCGTCATCAACCTCTACAAAACCTTTTTGGTAAAGTGGTCTTGGATATCCATTCGCCTTCTCATGTCATTCATTCTGACTAAATGTGTATAGAAAAGAATTATAATAATTGAAAACTAATTATAATAATGTAGGTGAATGATCTAATTAATCATTGCAACTTCAGATGTGAAGAGTGTGAATGATATAAAAAGAAACCTATCCCAGAATATTCAAATGAAAAACCTTGATCTATTATCTCATTACTTAGGAATAGAATTTTAATTCAATGATTATTAGAAATGAGCCAAACATAAAACTTACAAAGAACAATTCTAATTCAAGATAATAACATGCAACCTAAATACTAATAGGAATAATAATATCGATTCAAAAGAATTGGCAAATGATAGATTCTGCATAGGAATCACTGGCAGTTTGATCTATACAAATCATCTGTACTTGATCTGATCATTGTTATTAAGTTGCTAAGTTATCTCAACATTTATTGAATCTCACGAATGAACATTTGAATCAAAGTAAATTTGTTTTAAAATACATTAAAGAAACCTTACAATATAATTTAACGTTTAATAAATCTGAAAACAATTTGAATTTAATTGAAATCGGAAGGTGGGGGGGGGTTGATTAACTATTCAGTTTATTAAATTGTTAGGTGAAAGTACAGAATAGTTAATCAACCCCCCACCTCCTCATGTTAAGAATGACTTTCTAAATTATAACATTATTATTTCAGCCTGATCCGTAAACTGCATAAGTACCCTTTTTTAAATCTATTTTCTTACTAAATCTCTTGATTTTCTCTTATGGATTATGATTAAACAACAAAAAAAAAAAACAGTTTGAATTATCTCCCCTTGTAACTAACTCCTCTAAAATAAAAATGAAAATTTCATCTACCCCAATAATACAGAAGCACCAAAAGATTTAGGATTACGAGTAGTTATCTCAAACCAGCCAATTTAGTTAAATTCCCTTCAATTTCAACTTGTGATAACTCATTTATTTTGATAAAATTTTCATGTAAACAACATTTAATCTTTTCTCTCTATAAATGTACAATTCTTTCACTTGCGTCATTAATAGTTTTTCTTTCAGATTACTTCAAGTTATGTTACTATTTTCTGTGACGGGTGATTTATGTCTTAATGATGATGTTTTTCAACTTCATGCGCACAATATTATTATCTATGCATATAAAAACAGTCCCATCTTAAAGAAAAAGGGTCACTCATAAATATGGTTGTCTTAATATAGGGTTTTAAGTTGTCTTTCACAACAACAAAAATCCAAGTTGAAAACTTTAATGAATGACATTTTTCTGTATCAAATTTTGTTTACATCTGTTTTTACGTGATCCAAACCAGAGTTGTTGTTTTTTAATTGATTTACTATTAAAAAGAAAAAGTTAGCCTGATCTCTCTCTGTGCTATATGAATCATTAACAAGATTCAATGGATTAGCTGTTGAAATAAATCTTATATTAACTGTCAAAGTTGCACTTCCATGTCAGTTTGTAACATTTTTTTCAAAAGGGAATGGGATTTTGCCCAATGATTAGGCTGACTTTTACTAATATCGCTTCTATTATGATTAATTTTTATTTACCACAAGATGACACAGCATTTGTAAAGAATTTTCACTTGCAGCTTTAGTTAAATGCTGCGAACTTTGGCTTCTGGACTAATAGTACACAAAATGGCAAATTTTCTAATTTCCAACGAACTTCGAACGGTCATAATTCGGTGGTTAATTGTACTACCAAAATAAATTTGGTACCATTGTTTATGTTTTGCAAAGATCTATGTGCTCATATTAAAAGTTTTTAGATATAATGAAAATTAAATTTTGGTTAGAGATACCTATTACTAGTAAACTTTCATCTCATGGGTGTATATTGATGAGTACATGTGTTGATGTATATGTGTGTAAGCTGTCATTTACTGATCGAAGCAAAGTACTATAAGCAGCAACTATACACTAAAACCAATTTTTGTTGTTGTTAGTGCATTAGTTCCAAAAGTAAATATGAAAACTGTTTTTATACTCTTCCTTCACTTGATTTAAAGCTTGCGTTTCATTTCCTTCCATGTCATTCTCCAACGAATAGATTAGCAGGTTATTCACACAACCTCAATAATTCAATACTATTCTTCTACAGATTTCTAATTCTCTTTTAACATGTTTTTCACTATTATTCACAATTTTCAGACCGGTCTTTTCATTTTGTCCTATGACCAAACACTTGTTACTAGGAACTCCTAACAAAACCATAATGTTAATCCTTAAACACCTTCGGCATGTATGGTAAAGATAGACATGATTTTGTTTCTATGTGTGTCTTCCTTTTTCTGATGGTGCCAGTATTAGCAGCAGCTAGTAATCTGTATAAATGGGGTGCGTTTTACAACTCAACTAACAGTTACTTTGAAGCTTTGCTCCACTGTTGCCGCTGAGTGACTTGGCAAATTAGCCAGTAACCTTTGCCCCAGATGACTTGATAAATCGATAAACAGCCCTTGGCTCCCAGACACAATGACTGAGAGCCAAATGTAGCAGCTATAACAGTTTTTTTTCTGTCCATTAGCAAATTTACCGTGACGACAACTGACAGCAAGGATACTACAGCGGCACGGTTCCTTCTACAACTTGCAGCAGCAGCAGCTCTCTTCTGTCAACTATCATCATCATCATCATGTTATTTGTGCAAATGACAAGTCATCAGCAGCATCTCCCATCCAATCCGCAGCAACTCTGCTCCTAACACCAAGGAACATCTGCTATTGCACAAATCATCATCATACACAAGGAGCCGACCCCTAATCCATTTCAAGATGACTGACGATTTTCCAATACTATCATCAGCATCTTTCTGTTCCTAACTAGCAGCAGTTTCTGATCATGTCTACAGCAACATCTTCATTAACACCAGCATCTTTCCTAAAGACATATTCATTTCTCATGAAATAAAAAAAGTCTTATCTTATTTGTACATCCGAGTTCATCTTCCTTTTGTTGTTGTTGCGTTTATCGCGCGTCTTTCATTATTCTTTTTACTTGTTGGCGGGAGTAGTGGTACACTGGACAATCGGCCATTGTCTATCGCCATCCGTGCCACCGCTCTAACTACACCTTCATTGAATTGTGATAACAACTAAGATGTAAAAACCAGTGCGAAAATTGTCAATTGGTCACCCCCAAAAAATACAGACAACAAAATATCCTGAAGTTTTGATAATTCTTTACAACAACCCCGCTATAAAATAAACCGCCTTTGTTTTAATTAATCCAATTATTATAATTTTTTTCAAATGGCGTCCAGTAGAAAAATCGTTATTCGTTCTGTCCTATGTTATGTGGTCAGGAACTGTATGCTCATTAGTAAACTGTCAAGTGTGTGAACGTACAGAATAATTAACACCCTCCCCCACCCCACCTCGCATGTTAATAGCGTTATTATTTAGAAACCCATACTTAACATGAGGAGGAAGGGAAGCCTTTATTAACTATTCTGTATCTTCACCGAAAATGTTTCCCTCCCCTAGCATGTATTTCCAAGGTGTTCAAGAATAAAATAATAGAATCGCATTTTTTATTTTTCCGTTGACAGCATGGGGCACAATTTTACCGCTCCCCCTTTTTGGGGTATTTTTTTAAGATTAACTGCCATAATACTCCACCACCAGCCCCGAAAAAAAAATAATAATAGTTTCTACTTTTTTTAGCCAATTACGTGTGAACACCCTGAAAAGGTTGACGGAAAGAAAAAGAAAAGCAACAACAAAAGTATTTTAAAATTTAGAATAGGGGATCAGTTTCATATATAAATTTAACGTAAAATGATCCCATTTTGAGGCTATACTAACTTTTCAGAACAGTATACTAAAAACAATTACCACCAAGTCAAAGTCCAAGTGATAAGATCGTAAAACCACAAATCATCGCCTTAAAAAGTAGACCTCCTCCACAAAAAAAAACTCATCTCCGATAGCAGAAAAAAAAATCGGTTAACTACTCTAAAAAGCTAGAATGGCCCGGAACTGAAGGATCATTCTACATTAAATTTATATGCGAAACTGATACAGCACTTTAAATTCTAAAATAATGTTTTGTTTTTTTTGTTTTCTTTCCGCAAAGTTTTTCAGAATGTTCACACGTAATGGCCTAAAAAAAGTGGAATCTCATGGGGAAGAGGGTGATTTTGAGGTTGCTAATCTACAAATTACCACCCGAAAAATAATACTACTACTAATAATAATCTAACTAGCCGGTGTTTACGGATCTCATATGTTTTATCAATCGAAGAAAATATTAAAATTGCAACATAGATATTTATGTAATTAAAAAAAACTAAACTACGAAACTGAAAGAGATCACGTGATTTACAAGTGTCAATTTCATTCACAAGTATAGGAAAATATTTAAACTATTTGTTGTCAACACGAAGGGAAATGTTAACGATAAAAGAAAATTCCCAATATTAAAAAATGGTAAATTCGTCGTTTCCCAGCAAAATGGCGGACAATGAATCGTTCGCATTTTTCTGACCTAACAAATGAGTAAGTAAACCTAAACAAATTGCTTTGGACTCATTTTAAATTTACCTTAAATTATTTTGAAGGAAATACAGTTGGGAAATTAGTCCCAAACAATTTATTTGAGTTTACTTATTCATTTGTTAGATCAGAAAAATGTAACCGATTCATTGTCCGCCATTTTGTCTGGGAAACGACAAATTTACCAAAAGATTAAACCATTTTTCTGTTGACAAAAAAAATGTAAATGACGCCAACGCGAACTTACAGAAAAATAACAAACAGATCTAAAACGTACGATTTAACATGTTTTATTGTTTTACAAAGTCGATTTCCAATCGTTGACAGCGTGGGGGCAAAAGGATAAAATTTAACAACAACAATAAAGTATTTGTCGAAACTGGTACAATATTGAGCATTTTTACACAACTAAAGGGTGGAAGGTACTAGAAAACCAAATTATTTCACTGTTCAGAGAAACCTCTTTAAATCTGAAAATAAACAAATCTCTGTATTATTCGGACTACTGTTCTTTTCTTGGATGTTATTCTCACAACGTTTCGCTCGATGTAACTCAAAATGAGAACAGTAGTCCGAATAATCCCAATTATCAATCCTCATCTTTAAAAAATCCGACAAACAAATCTCTATTCTTGTGTCTTTAGCTTTACGACTATGGGATACCCTGTGCTTCAACATGTAAATCCGTCATTGGAAATAACCGTTGGATCCTTTATACAGGACACGGTGTTGAATGTAAAATCAAAACACGAAATAAGTAGGTGTGGTGGCCCCCACCGCCCAGAGAAACGTATCACACACACAAAAAAAAAACATGCGTTTTTTTTTTTAGTTTTAACATTGTCGAAAATAGTTTCCGAAACTAATTACGAATTTAGTTAAGGTGATATTAATTTAAACCAAATTAAAGTTTCTTTTTTTGTTTTGTTTTTTATATAATTTAAACAACTAAAAAAAATAGTTTCAGATTTGTTATTGGTTAAGAAATTAAAATCTGAAAAAGACTTTCGTATCGTCTAACGGGAAAAATAAAATAATGTTGACAAAAAAATATTATTTTTGCTTAAAAAGAGTTCAACATTTAACGAACAAGTAACTTTAAATAAATTAAAGTATGTATTTCTTTCAAACTTATATAAAATAAGTGAAAATAATATACAAATAAATAAGGAGAAAGAAAGAGCTATACGCACCTTATTTGTTGAAGTTGTATTTACTCAGAAAAAAAGATGTTTATGTAACAATTCTTAAAATAAGTAAATAAAATATGTTTTGTCAGATAAAAAAGCTGTCACCAAAAGAAAAAGAAATTAAAAACTAAATTTAAGTTTGTATTTTCTTTTCTTTTCTTTTCTTTTTAAATGTATATAGCTCTGTCGGTAAACCCAACGTACGTGCGTTGCGTGGTCCTATACGCGATATGACAAAGAGAGAGCGGGGGTGGGGGTATTACTTAATATCCCCTTCTCTCTGTTACTCTCTATATATCTTTCTCACTTTCTTTCACTCTTTCTGCAAATAACCTCATTCTACCCAGCGTTTGTTTGCAAATATAATATTCTCCTTTATTTTATAGGAGCGGGGACATCCGATGTCGTTCTCGTCCGGCAATGAATATGGTCCTAGGAGAGGAAAACAAAACATGCTGTCAAAAGAAAAAGAAAAATGAGATTTTATTTTTTATTATTATTCGTAAAGTGCTATTTCATCGGTGTTTCGGTACGATGTTTAAAAAAAAAAGAAGAAGAAACAAAATGACTGTGACTCTTAGACGTTTGTAAGGAATTTGGAAGCATTTAAACTGTCGAATAGAACGTCATTTTCTGGCTTTAAAATTCTTAGCAAATCATATATTAAAAAATTGACAGTTTGGGACTAGATTTACATCCAATAATGTTATCGAGATTAACACATTAGCTTCACACACAATTATAGTAACAATTTGGTTCAATTAATAATTTAAAGGCCAAACGAGGTGGCTAGGAGCAAAGTGTAGTATCTGTTCTAATACTACACTTTTATTTTTGTCCCAATACTGAGTGCCCATTTTTGCGGAGATGAATTTTCCCCAATATAAAAACTGACTGTTGTGTCTAACTCTGCCCTCATGTGGAGGCCACTAGATAGGGACGATAACGTAATAATTAAATTTAACTTTCAAAATCCTATTTAATAAATAATAATTTGGTAAAAAAAAACAGCATGGATTAAATAAAACAAAAGTGAAAGTACAAAAAAAATCCCAGCCAACGTCGAGTTGGTACAGCTAGTTAACCTTACAGCACAGCGTTAGTTACCTATATTTCCTCCTTTACCGTTCTCCTTTTAACCCAGGATTGTACCCGTTTTGATTGGCCTTTTGGCTAAGATCAAAGTGTAGTATCTGTTCCGATGGATACTGCACGCCTGTCCTGTGCAGTTCTAGGAGGTCCACCCTCCCAGGCTTTGCCTCCCCTCTGTGGGGAGGAGTAAGTTTATTGCTTACTGTCTGAGGCGCCCCTACCGGGGAATGCCGACGGGGCTGCCCAGGCAATTTTTAAATAGCCAGAGTGCTCACCTCTCGAGCGCTGGCTTTTCAAACCCCACTTTCTCGACCCGATCTTGGGTCACATCTTACTTGTGGGAGTAAGATAAAACTGGCCTTGTGCCTAACTCCTGGGGAGGAGTAAATAAAACCCAGGATTGTACCCTACTCGATACATAGTCGAGTAGGGTACAGTCCAATAATGTAGACACAGCATTTTCCTTAGATCTGAGTGCTCAAATCCATGTATCTGGGGATTTTAATAGTTACCACAGAGATTGGCTTGGTTTCTCGAGCTATACTGACGCAGCTGGTAGGTTCTTGATTGCACAACCGCCTCCCAGATTGTGAAGATCAGCTAGCCTCACTTCTTGACCTATTTTTCACAACATAGCTCACTCAGGAACGCTGATCACTTTGGGATAATAGTCGATATCATCTTAAATGTCCAACTCTAAACTGAAGCGGCGTTACTTAAAATGATGAGATATTACCAACGGGATAACTGTCTGCAAATTAGGTAATAGAATGGATCAAAGCAGAGATAGAGCATTTGTCCCCACACGGAAATTCTATAGTAAGCCCCACTCTCCCTAATTGTTCACTTCAACCTGTGCATCTACTATTGCGCATAGGCAGCAAGTATTCTGTCAATTACCCAACCTTCAAACCATTGTAAAAGCTGAAGCTAAGAGTAGGTATACCAGGATGACCAGAAAACGCATTGAATGGCAGAAATTAGGAACTCGCGATTTCTGGAAAAGCTATAATAGTGTGATGAACAATGGGCAATCAAGAATTCCACTATCCAATCACCAGGATGTCACTTGCACAACAACGGATAAGGCTAAACTCTTTGCTCAGTTGTTCGCCTTAAACTCCACCTTTAACTTCACAACCCACTCCCTCACAAATTTCCCACTACAGACAGAAACCACACTTGATGATTTTCCCGTGCCCTGGATATCATAAAGAAACCTTGACACTTCCAAAGTATGTGTACATGATCTTATCCCTGCTATAGTAATAAAAAAATGCTCTGCTGAGTAGAACCACGTCCTCTTCAAATTCTATAACAAATGCCTTGCTGAATTTGCTTCCTTGTTAGCTGGAAAATTGCCTCTGTAGTACCATTTTTTAAGAACTCTGGTAAAAGAACTGACCTGAAAAATCATAACCTCATAAGTTTCCTTGAGTCTTCAATAAAATCTTTGAATCATTAATCAATCTAGTGATAGTCCACCACCTCGAAAATGCTAAATTTCTTTCTGACCAACAGTATGCATTTAGGTGATTCTGTTCTACTGCAGATATCCTAGCAGTCATCTAGGTGAAACTAGGGCAGTAGCACTTGATATATCCAGAGCCTTTGACAAGGTCTGGCATGAAGGTCTTCTCAAAAAAATTAATTTGTACAGTATTACTGGACGAATATTTAATATAATCAGATCCTTCGGAGCTAAAATAAAGATCCAGGTCGTCCTCGATTGCCATACATCTAAACAACATCACATTGCTGTGGGTGTGCCCCAGGGGTCAATCCTTGGACCTTTATTATTCCTGATTTTTGTAAACGATCTCCCTGATGCAATCGCATCCGAGATGGGTATATTTACTGATGACACCACGCTCTATTCTTGACATGAGGACAAATCAAATGGACATATGTCCAAGGCAATAGCTGAATCCGTAGAATATATATATATATATATATATATATATATATATATATATATATATATATATATATATATATATATATATATATATATATATAAGAGAGATAGAGAGAGAGAAAGACAGCAACCAGTCAGTCAGTAAAATCACTGATGTCAATAATATCACGCATATTCATGTCAAGAAAATATTATTACAACCTACTTTGTGGTTGACAACCTGTATTTCTTGATGTGTGTTCAGTAATCAGCTCCCACAATGTTTTGTTTCGTATCATTTGGCATTTATGAAGATGACATCGGAGCTAAAGATTATGATATCTTTATTGTTCAATTATTATTATAGGAAGTGCTCTCCCTCCCTAGTATCAGACTTACTCATAAATAAGACAGAACGGGGGGGGGGGAGTAAGTAGGTCTGTAGTTTGTAGACGAATCATAAGTTTTGAGAGTATATGACACTAAGAGTTACATCCAAAAGAAGTAATGCCGTGTCTGTAGACATATGCACATACCCAGGCGAGACACATATCCTGCACATGGCAAATCCTGCAAAGTGTGCCACGAAAAATAAAAACATTTCAAGTTGCAATGCTCCAACACAGATGAGAACCCAGAAACTCAATAAAAACTGCAGGGTGACTCCCAAAAGTCCACACATCGAATCGTTAATAAAATTCACAATCCTTTCTGCAATTCAACCATATAAACTTCAGTCTATGTGTGACTTGTCCACCAAGTTTCAGTCATAAATATCCAACAGTCTTTGTTTTATCACCATTCAATGATAAGCACATCTGGATGCAACATGTAAAATTATCAATAACTCTGACGTCACACTCCTCTTTTGGCACTGCTATGATTTGGGCTGTGATGGCCGCCGTCTTCACTTCAGGAATCTGAGTCTGGGGATTGTTTTGATAGACATTATCTTTGAGATAACCTCACAGATAAAAACCTGAAGGGTTATGATCCGGTGAGTGTGAAGCCATTCAGGATCACACCTCTTACTAATGAGACGGTCACCAAAGTGTCCCCCCATATCATTGAATGGTGATAATACAATGACTGTTGGGCATTCATGATTGAAACTTGGTGGACAAGTCAGTCATAGACAAAATATTATTTGTACCAAATATGGTTGGATTGCAAAAAGGATTATGAATTTTTTTAACGATTCCATGGGTGGCATTTTTGAGTGTTGAACTTGTAAAAAAATTCTCATTTCATCTTGCGTGAACAAGCTTAGTACTGTTACATTTTCACTTAATGATGAATGTATAAACCTTTAAGACACCCGTGTCGTCGTTGGGAACCCAGGTTCTTGCTTGTATGTGGATACAATCACTCGATGTTTCGTTTTTAATAAAAGTTTATTACAAAGAGAAAAACAGTCACAGAAAACATCAGAGAGACAGGTTACTTTCGTATGTATTAGAGAGAGACAGACAGACAGATAGATAAACAGATAGCTTGTCACACTACATCTAGTTACATTATGCACGCCCGCCCCCGCCCCCGCCCTACCCCCTCCCTCCCATTAGGGATGGCATCGTGGACACATCTTTCCTGCTTGAAATCTCGCCAGCTAAGAGACAGAAAAGTTTGACTTCTGTTCTGGGCTCACCTCTGACCCATAAGGCGTCACTCAAACTTTTCCATTTAAACAACAGCCCCTATTATGTAACAGTATGACGAAAAGGAAGAGAAAGAAAATAGACAAAGGGTGAATAGAGTCAGTACAAATAAAGGGTTTAAAGATGCCAAGTGCATTATGATTCTGGATGTCGTAAGTGATATCATGACGGTGGGAGGCTTTATTGATCTCTTTGTTCCTGACTCATCAACCAAGGCAGTTGTGAAAAGGCTTGGTCCATGCCAGTGTGCAGGGATGGGTGGGAATAGTGACGAAAATGGCCTGAATATCTTGCCCCAGTAATTCCTCTCTTCTCTCTCCCTCTCCTGTGCAGAAAACCACTAAATCTGTCTGTTTAATGCTAAAGAAAACTTTTTTAAAATCAGCCGGCGTTCCCTGTGTCGTCGTTCAGAAGACGAGACACACCGAACCACTAAATGAAATCCGAGTACCCACGGCGAAGGTAAGCAACAATCTTGCAGTTTGATTATAACAATGATGAATAAAACAGTTCTTCAGCTCTACCACTCCATAACAATGTAGAAGCTTGAATGACTGCAATGAGGTCACCCCTTAGCCTTCTTTTTCCCAAAGTAATTAAATTCATCCTTGCCAGTCTCTGCAGAAGAACGGAGATTATGTCAGCTAAAACGTTGTGAAAATAACAACCAAGATAAGGATAGTAGTCGAAATAATTAAAATAATGCAAATTATTAATCCTCATCTCAAAATTTCAGAAATCTCTTTCATGCCTTAGAACTGTTCCAACATTCTACTTTGGAATATCTCTGCTGTTGTGCTCCACTCAAATGTTAGCCTCCTTCAACAAAAACGTCTCAAACAGGTTTGGATTGCTATGAGATTACTGGAAGCTTCATCTAGTTTAACGTGCCAATAATCAGATGAGAAATCAGTTTTAATACAGATTTTGGCATCCTTCATATCATGGAGTACATCTTCCAGTATAAGTCTCCCATAATGCTGTTGTATGGCTGCCTTGTTCAGATCGTTTGGGTCCGGACATATTCTTAGTCAACCATTTTTCTTTTTAGTTTACACTAACTGGCTGACCGATGGTGGAAGTCTTTTCACTGGTTCGATGACCTTCAGTTTTGTGAGTCTATGTAGTTGTTGCTTCAGATGAAGATACAGAGAAATAGGTGCTCTTTGGTTGGTCATCATCACAGGGATGGCACCAGGCTTCAATTTGTGTGTTGCTATTTTTGCTAATTCATCTGTGATATATAAGATAAACACTTACCGAGTTTGAATTGCCCATGATGTCTTGCTTGTCAAACGGCCATTTGTAAGAGGAGAAAGGTGCATGCTCAGAGTTATGGATTTGTGTAGGTTTTAATAATTTGCTAGCATGGGCACCGACATCTTTTAAAAGATGAGATACAACGATAGTGCAGGAGAAGGAAAAACAAGGTGGACATGAATAGACAAGAAAGATATCCGTGCCGTCGAGAGAGCATCGCTTTGATAGTCTTGTTCTGGTGTTTAACTTCCTCCCAAGTTTTAAACCATTGTTGAGAACTTATTATGCCACAAAGGATATTTTTAGTTTCTTACATCACCCAACTTCTTTGCAAACCCTTACTGAGGTCCACAACCAGGCCAACAGCTGCTAAATGATGAAAATTACCATTCTTTATCTTCACCAGTTTCATTTGTTTACTTTGGTCTTTTGGCTAGGATCAAAGTGTATTATCTGAAAAACAATTTTTTTTTTCAAAATTTCAAACACTGGAGATATTTTAAGTAGGATGGCCCCTAGAGTAAATGTGGTATTGTGGTAACTGAGATGATTCTAGTCAAGAGTAGGAGAGTCAATTTTGTTATTGTAGACAAAGGATGACCTCACACTTTTGATGGCCTAATGCCTAATTTGTTACATTGTATATTTTTTACCTTATAGCAAATAAATAATTCAAAGTGTAGTATCTGTTCTGATACTACATTTATTATTTTCTGTCCACATAGGCTCGGTCCTCGGAGCTCTAAGAATTTTCAGTCCCGCTAACCTCCGCAATGATCTATATCGAGAACAAAATCTTCTCAATTCATCCAAAATGCTAAACGCAAAGCCTTTAATATCCACTACAAAAATGTTCCCTCAAAACAATGCAACCAGCACAAATAACACTGACAAGATTGATATAAAAAAAACTTACATAGTTCTCCCCAATAATCCCATATCTATTTCCTTACAAAAACAATTCAAATCTGACATAAAAATAGTGGCATCAACTTCTAAAATAATTAAGGATTTACTCATCACCAAACCCTGTCCCCATCTACCCCTTAAGGACACTTCTTACCTAGCTGGTATTTACAAAATAAAATGTGCCTCATGCCTAATGTTATATATAGACGAGACGGACAGAAATATAAAATCTCACATTTAAAAATATAAAACGGAACCTCAAACACAACAATACAACTAATGCACTAGTCATATACAGGAACACTTTTATCCACAATTTTGACTTTATAAAAGGCATACTCCTCAAGACTGAATCCTCTCTCATACGTCTGCAAGTGCATTGAAAGTGTTGTAATCCTTCTCATCATCATCTAATGTAAAACTCAGACTTGGATGTTATTCCTTAACCGAATATCTAGCAAAAAGTGCACTCAAACAATGCAATATACCTCACCGCTGCATAACAAACTCTAATCCCGGTTAAAGTACCACTGATTTTTTACTGCATTATATTCATGTTTCTATTTGTTTTTTTCCCTTCTCTTCTTTTTCTGTCTTTCTCTCTTTTTCCCCCATTTTTACGTCTTTGTTGTACGCGCTGCATAATCTTTTTCAAATAGTCACGCACGTGCCAAAAACATCCCCTTGTGCGTCTATTTCTTTTTCCTATGTTTTGCCGTTATTCAATAAATTTAAAATTTTCACTTTTTCTGAAGATGTTCGTTGATCCGAACGAAACTGGTAAATCTCTAATTTTTGATGATTTCTTCCTGTGTTTAATTTGTTTTTCCTTTTATCTTTTGCATATATATATATATATATATATATATATATATATATATATATATATATATATATATATATATATATATGATTATTTTTATTTACACAGACATGTACAAAATCTGCAACACTGGCATGTCGATGTTATCGATCAACAGTTATTATAAACTGAGATCTCATCAGGCAGAGTTAGAATCCGATCTTAACCTTAGATCATATTTGGAAATATGAGCTAAGGTTAAGATCGGATTCTAACTCTGCCTGATGAGATCTCAGTTTATAATAACTGTTGATCGATAACATCGACATGCCAGTGTTGCAGATTTTGTACATGTCTGTGTAAATAAAAATAATCACATATAAAAGCTTTATTTGATATTGAGCACTTTTTATAAACCCGGTTGAAATTCTTTGGATTACTACCCTGTGGATGTTTTACCTGGATTATTATTATTATTATTATTATTATTATTATTATTATATATATATATATATATATATATATATATATATATATATATATATATATAAGAGGTTTTTTACAGCTACCTTCATATGCACGCTTGAAATTGAGTTGAACACGTTTCTGAAGAAGGGAAGAGTTCCCGAAAATTAAAAAAATATATTATATCATACGGAATTTCCACCAGACCATCTTGATACAGGTATTACATAACATTGTAACATTGTGTAGATAGACAGATATATGTGTGTTTTGAAAGGGGAAAAAAACAACAAAAAAAAACATAATAAATATATATATATATGTGTATGTACACATTGTATTAAGGTTGAAACTAATTCATTTGTTCCACCATTATATGTCTTATTTGCTCCAACTTGTGTCTATCCGTCACACCTCTGCATTGTATTGCCTTCTAAATATTACATTTCTATATAGATATATATATACTAATAGGGTCCAAGAAACTTCTGCTTCCACCCTTGAATCCCATATAAGTATTTGTAGTCGAATTTTTAACTTTCTATAAATATACATTTTCAAGTTATAA
Source organism: Sepiola atlantica (assembly GCA_963556195.1). NCBI lineage: Eukaryota > Metazoa > Mollusca > Cephalopoda > Sepiida > Sepiolidae > Sepiola > Sepiola atlantica. Next base: position 42,521,356 of record OY744544.1, read on the forward strand.
CTAAAAGACTATTAATGACGCGCCACACCACGGACCGTTGTGAATTGACTTGACTCTATGAACTGCTCTCCATTGCCATTATTCGAGGGAATGTCTTCAACCTGCTCTCGGCTTCTCGAGCCAACAGGACATCCAATGAAATTTTGTGATGTTCTCATATAGGCTTTATAAATCTGGTGGTTGCAAAAGATTTTCATAAACTTTTAAATTTAAATCTAATTTTCATATTTTGTCAAATGTTGAATTATGTATTTTTTGAATAAATTTACTATTCTATATGTAAATGAATAAATACAAAAGTTGTATCCACTTATCCAAAGTATATTAAAATCAAAACAGGTTAGGCTTATATAATTCGATTTTTATTTACTCCTCGCGGAGTTAGGCACAAGGCCAAAATAGTGTATATATATCGCTAACAATGATGGAAAGATATATGCTTAATTTGTATACTTATTTCTAAAATAGTTTCTAATAAATTATTATTTGGTGTTATTCACTCATAATTTTTATTCTCCTATTTTCTTATATGTACACGCTAATTTTGTCGCTATTATTATAATTATTATTATTAATATTTATTAATTAAAGCGATTTAATGAAAAAAAGAAAACTTTAAAAAAACTTTGTTAGATTTTCAGTATATTTCAAGCGAGATAATTGTAATTTTTATGATTTTATCTACTTATTTATACACAATAGTTTTGTCGATATTATTATTAATAATTAATCAATTAACTAACTATATGCTACACACTAGGCATTTCAAAACTGCTTTTTTTTCTTTTAATTTTAAGCATTTAATTTGTTTAATTCTGTCTACGTTTTCCGTGAAAATTAAATAAATAACTTCTTTAAAATTAGTTATTTAAATACCTTGTTTTAAGACGTAAATAAAAAATATTAAAAGTTTGTTGTTAAAATTATTGTTTACAATATTCGAAGCTAAAACCCAATTCACCATTCTTCTTGACATGGAATTCTTTGAGTAAAACATTTTTTTTTAACTATACGCCCCCCCCCCCCCCCCCCTAGATTAATTGCCACCCGAAGACTAAAAGAAAGCCAAACGTTTTCTTTTATGTTTATTGGTCCGGTAAACTTGATAATTTTAACTGTCGTTATTCACTTCTTTTTATTTCATAATAATAAAAAGTTTAGGCACTTCTTTAGTTTAGCTGTGAATCACAATTTATTTGTTTTCCTTTTTTGAAGACAGGGGCAGACAATCAACCGGAAGTAACATAGAATTAAATGTTTTTATCCAAAATAATCAATAAAACGAACAATGATAACAGCGAACAGTGTTTTTCGTTTAATAATGTTAAATTTTATAAAAATAATAAAAATAATGATTTTTTTTTTGTATAATTTAAAACTTTATAACAGTGTTTTTTTAATAATGTAAAATTTTATGAAACGAATAGTAAGCAGTGATTGTTGTTGTTGTTGATATAATTTAAAACTTTATGAAACGAAAATTTACCCTTTGTGCGCCTGCAGTGATTTGGTATAATTTAAAACTTTTACATTATTATTCTCCAATCACAAATTGTAGAATCGGAAAGTATGCGGCACTCTCTTTTCACATCGGCATAACTTGCCATTTCATATGCCCATACATAAATAAAACTGATAATGTCTTCTAATTTTAGGTGTGACCCGGCAAAAAAAAACTGCCGTTCCTAATGGGCAATGCTTTGCTGGTTAAATTACCAATGTCTTGCAGATTGAGGTCATTAAGCTTCATTTTTGGATAAAAAAATTCAAAGTCTATGCCACTTCCGGTTGATTAGGTTGAGTGAAGGGAACTCTTCAATTTTGATTTCTGATTCACAGCTAAACTAAAGAAGTGCCAAAGTTTAAAATCAATTAACTGGTATGTGTACGTTTTCAGCGTCCTAAATTATTTTTTCCTGCACTGTCTACAAAGCTCCAGCCCTTGTCGCATCGCGGCAGTGTTGCATCCCTGTTCTTTTTTTACAAATACTTTTACAGAATGTGCTTCGATGAACTTACTGTACTTGTACCACCCCCTCAACGTAAATATCCCCAATCCACCCGACTAACACCAAAATCACACTCTTTTTCTGTAGAGGTCCCTAGATGCCAGAAGATTTTCTACTCTGATAGCTTCTTTCCTCAGACCGCTTGTTTTTGGAATTCCCTCCCTGCTCTCTGTTTCTCTGATTCTACCAACATGCAGAAATGTAAATGTAATCTGAGCAAACATCTTGCTGCCAACTACCTACCCAAGTTGTCTCCTATAAATCCCCTATCACAATAGCCCCTTACGCTTCAGTGGCAATATGTCTTGTTTGGGATAAACAAAAAGTGCATCTCTTCACTGGCATTGCCCCTGCAGATGTGAGACAGGGAGTAGCTAGCCAGGTAGAGATCACAAAGGCTCCCAGTGATGAACGCCATCTCCTTCATGAACGTGAACGAATAGCCCAACGACTGAAATCAAGGTGAAGCTTCCTCAGCCATGTTAAGCCCCGAACAACATCTCAGGAAGAGACCAGACTACAGCTGTGGACCAGAGGACTAAAAAATGCCCCTCGTCCTACTGACATTAGAGACCCCCTTCTGAAGCCCTCCTTCCTGGCTTAGAAGCACCCTGGGTCCAGTGGAAAACACTCAACCATCCGAAGAACAGAAATGGGACGATCAAAAATTGCTATGGCCAGATTAGGCTACAAAACCGACCCAACCATCTATGAATGTGGAGAAGAGGACCATATGATGCAACACTGCTTTGTCTGTCCTTTACTGCCCAACCGGTGCAGCTTGAAAGATCCTGCAAAGTATAAACAATAATGCAAAGGACTGCGTAAAAAAGTAGGAAATTATCTTATGACAATATGCTTCAAAGACACGCAAAAAAAAGAATAAAAGTGAAAGAAAAAGAAGCTGTAAGAAGAATTTCGGATGCTGAAAATGTACACATGGCAACAGACGTAAAATACAAAGAAAATGTGGTTTCATTAAGATTTTTAAAAAAAAGAAATTTATTTACTAAAGTAGAACGATGATCATTTAATAAAAAATATAGTATTTTTATTTTGACACTGAGTCAGTTTATTATAGAAAAAGTCTCTGTTATAAAATTTGTCATCAGTGTAATAGGTTGCAGGCGTAGTAGATGTGAGAGTGAGGGTTAGTTCTCCTCCACCGTTCTTTATCAATTGACTAATGGAAAACAAAATATAATTTGTTTTTCAATCGATTGGAAATAAAAAATGTTCTTTTACAGAACACGGATGAATATATGACGAAAATGAATGACTTAACAGATTTGTCTATGTAGTTTTGTTTATAAAGCTATTCAGGTCATTGAAATAGTGGAAAATCTCACTTGTCTTACTATATAAGATTTATGTACAATTTCAGCTATCTTCAAGCAGTTAGCTCCCAAAGAGGCTACAGTTTTTTATCAATTATTTTTGTCTGTTTTTAGTAGCAGTAACAAGTCAAATCAGTCCACTGTGCAAAAGTCTATCGTATAAAAGACAATTTCTTCAACAATATGCGGCCATTTTCTGGTTTATTGAATGTTTAAAAAGAATTTTAAATTTGTTTTCTGATTTTTGGGAATTTCTTTTCTTTTAATTTTAATTTTGCAAATATCCCGAATTATGATTAAAGATTAACGTTTTTCAGCAATTTCAAAAACCCTCCCTTAACACTACCACTAATCCCCCTAGGCCCGGGTGGCAATGACCCCCACCAAAGAAAAAGCTATTGTATAAGCTATTCTCTTTCTTTCTCGGTTCATTCGGATTTTTTTTTTTGCATGGGGGATGCCACCTAGGCTTAGGGTTAGTGGTAGGGTAAAGGGAGGATATATTTTGTTTTGTTTTTATTTCTGAAAAAAAAAATGTTTTCTATTAAAGTTTAAAAGATAAGGGGTGGTAGTCTATAGTTGATCAGTCTGGGGGTGTTTCGATTATTCTGGTTTGTAGTTTACTAAGAAACAAATAATAAAATCAAACAGTATTCATTAAAAAATCAAATCAAAATATAGTACAAATTAAACATCATAATATAAAATATTACTGAAGAAAGTGTCTTTTATGCGACAGACTTTTGCATGGTTGACTAATTTGACTCGTCACCGCTACGAAAAACTGATTTTTTAAAAATGAGTCTCTTAGAAAGCTAATCGCTTCAAGATAGTCACAATTTAATTTGAAAATACTACACTTTGATCTTAGCCAAAAGGCTGAGAAACCTATTGCATACTACTCGCATACAGTTTACCCGCAAAGGACAATCTTAGATTTTTTGTTGTTGTTGTGTGTAATCAATGAAGAAGTCGTCACTCGAGTGGTATTATTTCCCATCTGCTCATTCAATAGCAACACAATCTGATCAGTACACATTACCAGGGTAACAACTCACCCAACCGAGTTCAAAAATTCTGCTTATCTTAAAAATGCCAAAAATAAATATGAGTCACTAGACATAAGCTTAGTTTCAAAATACTTATGGTTCTTTTGTAGATTAGTGGCGCCTCCGAAACATGTTGAACTATAATACTCAACTGTTTCCTATAAAACTTTCATTCTATCCAAAAACTACTTTCTATCTGCTAATAGGCTGCAAAATCACTTTCGAATTTCAGATAGTCACAAAAATGTAAGTGGCAACGTCATTTTTTTAAATATAACAAGCTGTACCTACCCGGCATTACCTGGGAGTCTTTTTACTTTCATTTTTGTTTTTGTTTTTCTTTTTAAACTATACCTCTTGTTTTTATTACTATTTTTTTAAATAGGATTTTGAAAGTTAAATGTAATTATTAGGGCATCGTTTTGTCATTAAATTATTACTTGAACTTTTACGCCCAATTTATGGCTCGGCAAAACTTGTAACAAAACCGGATGACACAATTTTGTCTCTCTTCGTGAATCTCCCTTTCTGTTAACCAGTCAGATGACATCGAGACAGCACTATCTGCTTCAGCTGATGAACATGTATAAAAGAGCCTCACAGTAGAGCGAGATAGCAACTTGCCATGGCGATGACAACAGCAACAGTGCCCCTCTTCCAGTGATGTACGGCAACTACAACCACAGCCCCCTCCCCCTTAAAGTTCAACCGTTCCTCATCATGATAGGAGCAGTGGCAACGTAGTAGTGTAAGGGCTACCCGGCTAACAGGGCTCTGGTGTAAACCCAGGAAGAGTTGGCATCAGGATCCATTGTCTTCTGGTCGTCTCTGCCTCTGCATGTGACAAGAAAAAATGTGCCTAGCACAAAACCGCAAATAAATGGAGTGAAAGTTCGAACGTTGCTTCTGAGCCATTCCTTTGTGTGTTCTGGGCCAAACCTTCCCCGACTTGGCATGCAACCACTGAGCCTTGCTGTTCTCGGTCTTGGGGTAAACCTGCAGGTTAACGAATAGTTGCGACCAAGGAGTAGGACTTCATTCAGACTAAACAATCCTGAAGCACGACATTTGTGAGCATTATGCAGACTTGCCTAACAAATAAACCCTAACCCTAACAGTACCCATCCTCCAGTGATGTATGACAACTACAATTACAGCAGCAAACAATCAGCAGTAGCAGTTCCCATTCTATCTACAGAACAGCATCAGCAGTAGCTCTGTTCCTAGCACCAAGGCTAATAACATTTGCTATATTCTAAACATCAAACAATGGATCATCATCTTCATACACTGTAAGAAGTCGACCATGCTATCATCATCATCATCATCATCATCATCTACTACTACTACTACTACTACTACAACTACTACTACTGCTACTTACAGTAGCTCTGTTCCTATCTAAAACGAGCAGCAGCGATTCTTCCCTCTATGTTGGAGCTCTATAAATTAAAACAGCTGTGTAAACAACCGCTGTGAATAGTTTTTTTAACTAGGATTTGTAAAGATGTGGCCATTCAAAGAATTAGTAAGACGTGGCACCTCAAGGAAACCCAGTGTTATATGAACCCCACTCCCTGCCGATGGTCGATGGTTAACCGCACAGGTGTAATATCCTGGTCGCGGTGCCGGAATGGGAACTCCACTCATGCCAATCGTCATAGTGGTAATAAAAAGAAATAGAGAGATCCAAATTTCTCTAGGCCAGGATGGCGACAATGATGATGATGACGTCGCCGATCTTGTCATCTCGTCCAGCTACAAACACACTCCCACGTTGGAACTGTTTATATCAGCGAGCGATCACTGGGCGAACAGCAACCGGTTGGCTCTGTGAGGGCGAAAGATCATTCAAAGCAGAACAAAAGGAAAAGAACAATGTTCAACAACTCGGTGGGGGTTTTTTGTCTAGAAGAGTAATTATTAATAAAATAAAAGAATTAATTTTACATTGGATTAATGTCTACCGTACTCGTAAATGTCTTTAGCAAAGGTTTTCTCTAAGTTATTTTGTTAGTTCTCTATGTGTGCAAATTCTTTATACAAGTCGTTGTTTAAATCACAACTCAACAGGCGAAGGCGATGGCGAGTATTTCGTCCGGTTTGTTTTCCTCGACGCACGCCACTTTGGTGCACGCTGGGCGACCGTCCAACTCTCTCTCAATCCAACTCTAACTGGCACTCTACTGGTTGTGCGTGAAAAACGCACATTCTTTTATTAAAGATGTCTATCGTCGTACACACCCCTTCTCCACCATCCTAATTCCTGCGTGTCTTCCTCTCTCAAGGAGGGTGAGGATAGGCACCTCACTCCCCCCTCCCTAATATAAATGGGATCTTCTTAGCCTGGCGTTATCACCAAAACAAACGATTTCTCATTCTATCACACAGCCGCAGGCGATCTGTGACCGGCCAGTGATTAACGATGACAGGCCCAAATAAATCTCTGCCAAGTTAAAACAGTCTTCCCAGAATAATATCGCTTTATTGATACTTCAGAATTAAATTTGCGATTATGGAATTCCATAATCTTTACCTCCCATCTGGCAACTGTTTCCTTGCCTTCGGAGGTAATGGATTCTGACTATCTCACACGACCCCACAAGACTAGCTGGCGTCCCGTTCCTGTCGTTTGAATAAGTTTGTTTCTACGTCAAATATATACTAGTTTTATATCTCCACTTCGTCTCAACGCAAGGCTCTCAGTCAGCATAGCATCACCACCAAGATGCATACTAGCGCATCACCAGGGTATCCGATCCATATGGGGCCCCGGATACTTTGTCACATTAAACCTTTTTATTTTTACTGTTAGCTAGCAGGAAAGTGATCATCGAGATGACACTATGGAGGCATTTACTCCTTTAATTAGTTTAACCTCAGAAGTAACCTGAGCTCAGTCCTCAGAAGGAGACAACACACATGCAGCAATGTAAGGTTATGATTTAACTTGATTAAGATATACATGATTTTTTCTTCTTCTTCTTCTTCTTCTTCTTCTTCTTCTATGTAAAACAGACGTTAAACTGAATATGATGATGAGTTAAACAAAGCACACTTGCTAGTTGTTTTATTTATTTGCTTAGTAAAATATGTTTGTTTTGTTTTTTTTACAAAAATTTAAAAAAAAAATAAAATACAGTGAACACGATTCTAAATTCAGTTTTTAATTGCTCAGTAAAATGTATTTGTTTTTTTTACAAAAAAATGAGTCATTTTTAAATTAATTATTTTTTAAATTAAACAATTTGATTCAATAGATTTGTGCTTTAAAAAATAATTTCTAATAAGATTTTAAAAAAAAAAGTGTTAATAAAAAATCAAAGTAAATATATCATTTTTGAGCGACTCAGAGAATGTGTTGTTTACATGTTATTAATCAAATAACTCACCCTGTCTTGTGTCCATCGCACTCTCTCTCTCTCTCTTCTATCTCTTTCTTTTCTCTCTCTCTTTCTCTCTCTTTTTCTCTCTCTCTTTCTCTCTCTAATCTGACATCATGTTAACACCTGTGGATTTCTTGAAATATAACTTTCGGTGCGTCCGAAATAGACCGTCATACTTAATAATCAAGGGCGAGTAACCAAATGTTGGAGTGGACGCCGGCTGTTCCATCATATTCCATTACAATCTAATTTAATTACGTAACTCAATTATATAGATTTAAAAAAATAATGTCTTTAATTAATTCTATTTATAATTTTTATTAAAATTATTATCGAGGAGAATATCTTAAATACATCTGGAAATCTGAAAAAAACAATCATGAGTGTATATTTGCGAATATTAATTTATTAGAAGCTGTAAAACAAATTAATTATGTAAATTTGAAAGACGTGTGATGTTTGGGTAAGTTTTGGAATGAGTATATAGGAACTGGTAAGTAAATTTCAAAAGAGAGCTATCAAAACTAATAATATAGTTTCGACTTCAAACAGATACATAATCTCCATTACTAATACATTGTTATTATTATTATTATTATTATTATTATTTTACTCATGTATGAGAACTCCTAGTGATTAAAATAATCTATTACTAATGAAGATTTGGCATCTGCTTGTCTGAAGTCGAACTATATTGAAACTAGTAATGTACCATTGTACTATCTTTTAATTCTCAATTCAGTTTACTATGTTATTTCAGACTATTGTATTATCTTTCAATGTTCAATTCAAAGGGGAGACGATAGTGTAGTATCTATTTTGTTGTCATGCTACCATCTTTCCAGGTATCACCTTCTCTTTTGGAGGGGAGTAGTGTAGTATATGTTCTGTGGTTATGATAATATCTTCCCAGATATTACCTCCTCCTTTTTGCGGGAGAAGGGGAGAGTAGTGTAGTATCTGTTCTGTTGTCATGAAACCATCCTTCCAGGCATTACTTCCTCCTTTGGGGAGGTAATGTAATATATGTTCGTTCATCATGATACCATCCTTCCATGTTAGTAAACATATGCGACCGGAAGGAGCATATGTTTGATAGTAATAATAATACACTTAATGCTATTTCAAACTTAATGTGTGACAGAATGACAAACTGGGATGCATACATGTGTAGCATAAATAAATGATGACTTATTTTCTCTCTCGGAGAACTGTCCGTTAGGTGATTCAGTCACACACTGACCAATAAGCTTCAAAGGCGCATGTATTTCACCTGTTCCCTGAAGAACTACTCCAGACCCTTTTGGGTATCGCAACAGTCATCAGAAAGTTCCCTGGAAGCAACCAGAAAAGACTAACCCTTTCTCTCTCTCTCCTGCCTTTTTAGCACCAGATTCACTTGGTCCGTTTGCTCCGATGACTCATCAGGTTACGGTTGTCTGTAATCAGTCACACCTATTTTGAAATAGGATATGGGTTAGGGTTAGGGTTGTCTGTAATCTGTCACACCTATTTTGAAATAGGATATGGGTTAGGGTATGGGTTGTCAGTAATCTGTATCACCTATTTTGAAATAAGATTAGGGGTAGGGGTGTCTGTAATCTGTCACACCTATTTTAAAAAAGGATATGGGTTAGGGTTAGGGTTGTCTGTAATCTGTCACACCTATTTTAAAATAAGATGTGGGTTGTCTGTAATCTGTCACACCTATTTTAAAATAGGATTTGGTTAGGTTTATCTGTAATCTGTCACACCTATTTTAAAATAAGATATGGGTTAGGGTAAGGGTTGTCTGTAATCTGTCACACCTTATTTAAAATAGGATTAGAGTTAGGGTTGTCTGTAATCTGTCACACCTATTTTAAAATAGGATTAGGTTAAGTTTGTCTGTAATCTGTCACACCTATTTTAAAATAGGATGAGGGTTAGAGTTGTCTGTAATCTGTCACATTTTATTTAAAATAGGATGAGAGTTACGGTTGTCTGTAATCTGTCACACCTATTTTAAAATAGGCTTAGGGTTAGGGTTGTCTGTAATCTGTCACACCTATTTTAAAATAGGATTAGGGTTAGGGTTGTCTGTAATCTGTCACACCTATTTTAAAATAGGATTAGGGTTAGGGTCGTCTGTAATCTGTCACACCTATTTTCAAGTAGGATATGGGTTAGGGTATGGGTTGTCTGTAATCTGTCACACCTATTTTAAAATAGGATTAGGGTTAGGGTTAGGGTTGTCTGTAATCTGTCACACCTAATTAAAAATAGGATATGGGTTAGGGTATGGGTTGTCTGTAATCTGTCACACCTAATTTAAAATAGGATATGGGTTAGGGTATGGGTTGTCTGTAATCTGTCACACCTATTTTAAAGTAGGATATGGGTTAGGGTATGGGTTGTCTGTAATCTGTCACACCTAATTTAAAATAGGATATGGGTTAGGGTATGGGTTGTCCGTAATCTGTCACACCTATTTTAAAATAGGATATGGGTTAAGGTATGGGTTGTCTGTAATCTGTCACACCTAATTTAAAATAGGATATGGGTTAGGGTATGGGTTGTCTGTAATCTGTCACACCTATTTTAAAGTAGGATATGGGTTGTCTGTAATCTGTCACACCTAATTTAAAATAGGATATGGGTTAGGGTATGGGTTGTCCGTAATCTGTCACACCTATTTTAAAATAGGATATGGGTTAAGGTATGGGTTGTCTGTAATCTGTCACACCTAATTAAAAATAGGATATGGGTTAGGGTATGGGTTGTCTGTAATCTGTCACACCTATTTTAAAGTAGGATATGGGTTATGGTTAAGGTTGTCTGTAATCTGTCACACCTAATTAAAAATAGGATTAGGGTAATGTTATCTGTAATCTGTCACACATATTTTAAAATAGGATTAGGGTTAGGGTTGTCTGTAATCTGTCACACCTTATTTTAAATAAGATTAGGGTTAAGGTTGTCTGTAATCTTTCACATCTATTTTTAAATAGGATTAGGTTAGGGTTTTCTGTAATCTGTCACACCTATTTTAAAATATGATTAGCTTAGGGTTGTCTGTAATTTGTCACACCTATTTTAAAATAGGATTAGGGTTAGGGTTAGGGTTGTCTGTAATCTTTCACATCTATTTTAAAATAGGATTAGGGTTAAGGTTATGGTTGTCTGTAATCTGTCACACTTATTTTAAAATAGGATATAGGTAGGGTTAGGGTTGTCTGTAATCTGTCACACCTTATTTAAAATAGGATTAGGGTTAGGGTTGGCTATACTCTGTCACACCTATTTTTAAATAGGATTAGGGTTAGAGTTGTCTGTAATCTGTCAAACTTATTTTTAAATGGGATATGGGTTAGGGTATGAGTTGTCTGTATATCTGTCGCACCTATTTTAAAATAGGATTACGGTTAGGGTTGTCTGTAATCTGTCACACCTGCTGTAAATAGGATTTGGTTAGGGTTGTCTGTAATCTGTCACATCTATTTGAAAATATGGTAATGTTAGGGTTATCTGTAATCTGTCACACCTATTTTTAAATAGGATTAGCATTACGGTTGTCTGTAATCTGTCACACCTATTTTAAGATAAGATAAGGTTAGGGTTGTCTGTAATCTGTCACACCTATTTTAGAATAGGATTAGGGTCAGGGTTGTCTGTAATCTGTCACACCTATTTAAAAATAGGATTCGGTTAGGGTTGTCTGTAATCTGTCACACCTATTTTAAAATAGGATTCAGTTAGGTTTTGTCTGTAATCTGTCACACCTATTTTAAAATAGGATTAGGTTAGGGTTGTCTGTAATCTGTCACACTTATTTTTAAATAAGATATGGGGTGTCTGTAATCTGTCACACCTATTTTAAAATAGTATATAGGTTAGGGTATGGGTTGTCTCTAATGTGTCACACCTAATTAAAAATAAGATATGGGTTAGGGTATGGGTTGTCTGTAATCTGTCACACCTATTTTGAAATAGGATATGGGTTAGGGTTAGGGTTATCTGTAATCTGTCATTCCTATTTTAAAATAGTATTACGGTAAGGTTTGTCTGTAATCTGTCACACCTATTTTAAAATAGGATTAGGGTTAGGGTTGTCTTTAATCTGTCACACCTATTTTAAAATAAGAATAAGATTACGGTTAGTGTTGTCTGTAATCTGTCAGACCTATTTTAAAATAGGGTTAGGGTTGTCTGTAATCTGTCACACTTATTTTAAAATAGGATTAGGGTTAGGGTTGTCTGTAATCTGTCACACTTTTTTAAAAATAGGATATGGGTTAGGGTTGTCTGCACTGGCGTAGCTAGGGGGGGTGAGGGGGGCGGGCCGCCCCGAGCGGCACACCTGAGGGGGCGGCATTTTGAGAGGGTAAAAATAGAAAGTAGAGAAAAAAATAAAAAAAAACAAAAGTTAACAAAAAATATGAAATTTTATACTATAATTTTATATAATAATAAATTTAAATGAGAACATTTGAAAACCTGAAAATGTTATGAAATGATAAAATCATTTTTATTTACTTTTTTGTCGTTGTTGTTAAAGTCCGAATTTTCGCCAAATAACATGGATGTATCAAGGAGAGAATAGTCCGATGTAGTTTTCTTTTCTTTGTCTTCATAATGTTATTATTAAGAGGGCGAGCCCTCCGAAGAGAAAAAACGTCTTGTATCGGTGCTTTTTTAAATCCGTGTGTGTAATCGCTCGGTTTTCAGAAATTTGTTGTTGTTAATAACGTTTCAACTCTTTTAAAAATAGTTTTAATATATTTTAAACAAATGTATTTATGAATGGCAAATAAGGCTATAAATTTATTTTTTGTGAGAGAACTGTCGCAAGGCATCAAGTCGGTTGAAAATTTACAAACAGATTTTTCGCGCCATTAATTATTTCTGGAGATATACTCAGTGACCGGCTGACCTAACAGGATAGGGCCAAGCCTAGGCTTCGGCCAAGCACCAAAAAAACAAAATGACCTCAGAAAGATTTCATACTTAAAGGGGAACTTTCATATAAATTTTTATCGAATAGGTGCGAAAAGAAAGTTGGATATTTGGGTGTATATACACCGACATCAAAGAGGAAATAACATTAGATGCGAAAGTTTGAATTCATTAATTTTATTACTGTCCAAACGTTTGTTTTTGTAGCATACTTTTTATAACTCCTTGTAAACTTTACAATTGCTAGCTGGGGGATCGGACAAAATCACCCCGGGCAACCCCCACCATCTACTTAAAACAAAAGGAAAACAGATAAAATCCCAAATGAATAAAAAGATTAAAAATCAGTTTTCATATTTTAATTTTAATTTAATTGAATTTAGGAAAATTAGATACCGTAGAACTAATTTTCGCAAGGTATGAAAATTAAGAATATTGTTAACTTAATAATAATGGACCAGTTTTCCTACCTAGCAAAAAATTTTCCATGGACGAATTATCCATGGGCGAATTATCCATGGACGAATTTTCCGGGCACCCAAATGCCGGGGGGGGGGGGGGGGGGGCGGCAAATTTTACTACCGCCCCGGGCGGCAAAAGGTCTAGCTACGCCACTGGTTGTCTGTAATCGTTAATGCCTATTTTAAAATAGGATTAAGGTAAGGGTTGTCTGTAATCTGTCACATCTATTTGAAAATAGGATGATGTTAGGGTTATCTGTAATCTGTCACACCTAATTAAAAATAGGATTAGGGTTAGGGCTGTCTGTAACCTGTCACACCTATTTTAAAATAGGATTAGGTTTGGGCGATCTGTAACCTGTCACACCTATTTTAAAATAGGATTAGGGGTAGGGTTTTCTGTAATCTGTCACACTTATTTTAAAATAGTATATGGGTTAGGGTATGGGTTGTCTGTAATCTGTCACACCTATTATAAAATAGGATATGGGTTAGGGTTAAGGTTGTCTGTAATCTGTCACACCTATTTTAAAACAAGATTAGGATTAGGGTTAGTGTTGTCTGTAATCTGTCACACCTATTTTAAAATAGGGTTAGGGTAAGGGTTGTCTGTAATCTGTCACACTTATTTTAAAATAGGATTAGGGTTAGGGTTGTCTGTAATCTGTCACACTTATTTTAAAATAAGATTAGGGTTAGGGTTTCTGTAATCTGTCACACCTTTTTTTTAAATAAAATTAGGGTTAGGGTTATCTGTAATCTGTCACATATATTTAAAAATAGGATTAGGGTTAGGGTTGTCTATGCTCTGTCACACATATTTTAAAATAGGATTAGGGTTAAGGCTAGGGTTAGGGTTGTCTGTAATCTGTCACACCTATTTTAAAACAGGAATAGGGTTAGGGTTGTCTGTAATCTGTCACACCTATTTTTAAATAGGATTAGATTAGGGTTGTCTGTAATCTGTCACACCTATTTTAAAATAGGATTAGGGTCAGGGTTGTCTGTAATATGTCACACTTATTTTTAAATAGGATTAGGGTTAGGGTTAGGGATTTCTGTAATCTGTCACACCTATTTTAAAATAGGATTAGGGTCAGGGTTGTCTGTAATCTGTCACACCTATTTAAAAATAGGATTAGGGTCAGGGTTGTCTGTAATATGTCACACCTATTTTAAAATGGGATTAGGGTTAGGGTTGTCTGTAATCTGTCACACCTATTTTAAAATAGTATTTTAGAAATTAATTATCATGATATCGTTTTATCATTAAAATATTAAACTAAATTCTTATAAAACTATAACTGATTTCGTCATTAACGTAATCTTGTTTTTACTTCTATTTATTAAATTATCGGATATAAATAGCTTCTAAAACTTTCAATCTTTTAATACATACTTAGAATTTTAAAGCTGGAAATGACATTCTTTTCGACAGTTTTAATCCTTCAAAATTCATTTCAAATTTCAAAGGGCGACAAAGTAATTCATCATTTTTCTTTTCAACTATTACCAACAGATTAAAATGTATGACTTGTTTGCGAAGAAACCGAAATTCATTGTCGTGAATTTAATTTCGTAATTAAACTATTTTTTTATATAGGATCTTTAAAATTTCGTTTAATATTAACTTATTTGCATTTTTGCTTTCAATAAATATTCGATTCATAGTAAATAAAAAATAAAGTGCAAGTCACATAGAGGCGAGAAACACACTCAGACATATAAGAAGCAGTCACATAATTTTATCAATATAGAGATTTAAATTATTTCAATATATTCAAGGTAGCAGTGGCAGTAAATATTACTTTTACATATCGACAATTGGACAAAAGCTCAAATCAGCATTTTTTCAGTCAATCAGAGAAGTGTGTACTATAAAACCCCAAACGCACAGCTTTCCTCTCTCTTTGTTCCAGTATTTTTCTTCTTCCATATCTAACGCATGTGGATACGTCCTTGAAAACTACCCTTGGCTTCTGGCCGATTGGCCTCGACAGACACAACAAAAGACTTTCATGAACTACTAAACACAACACCAGCATATACACACTGTTAACCGAACACGCACACACTTGCATATGTGATGATCCAGTCTGGTTCCCTTCGGGGCCTGAAAAGCTTTCAGCAATAGCACATGCATGATGAGAGATGTTTATGAACTATTGTACAGCAGCGAAGAACACACACACACACACCACTCAAAAACACACTAGTTCATAGACACACACACTCGCTCACTAACAAAACAGACACGCTAATATGCACACACACACAAACAAAAACTTGGACCCCCCATGGGCAACCCCCTAAGCAGTGTATTAGCTTGCCTCTTCTTAGAATTCTTAGAATCCGGCCCTTTCAAATTTAGACTACCCCCTAACATCGAATACTTTAGATACATTGATGATATTCTAATTTTCCTGCCCGTAGATATACAAATCAATAATCTCAAAGACTAACTCAGCACAGTAGAACGCTCCATAAAATTCACACACGAGCCTGAAATAGACAGCTCGATACCATTTCTGACACTCTTATAATTAAGTCCAACAACAAACTAGAATTCAAGGTACACCGCAAAAACACTCACAAAAATGACTACATACACTTCTACTCTCACCACAATAGCAAAATAAAAACAGGTATGATTATAGGCTTCTTCCTACGCGCCCATAGAATCTGTAGTCCCCAATACATAGATGAAGAAATAAAATACATAATTAATTCCTTAAAAACACTGCAATACCCCACACATAAATGGACACAGCGCCAGACGAAATTAACATATCTGCTCACTTTCTTCTTAATCGAAACTATCATTTACAGACAATTTGTTAACAAAATGTGTGTGTACGAAACAAATTAATCTAGAAACCACTCGTACACAAAACATATGTACGATTCACCAGAAAATGATCCAACTGTAAAACCAACCAACCAACTTTACACATTTACAAAGGATTTATTCATAGCAAATATGACAAACATACATTTCTCTTCATCTCACTTTAGTTGCCATTGCGCAAGACTTTCAACACAATCTCTTTGACCAAGTGACAGATTGTAAGGCCAATGTAGAAATGGTGACATACCTGTAATATAGTTTACCGTAATGTGGCCACCTAGTTTGCAACGGAGATTTCTTTGCATCAATTTCGGTATTTCTGGAGTGAACAGCTCATTGTTAGAGAGGCATCAACTAACAAACACGGTTTGCTGGTTTTCGTACTAGAAAACATTATACTGTGTATTCGATGAAACAGGCCCCTGTAGATGGTTGTATATATGGCATGACTCCATATATGAAATAGAAACTATCATTTACGAACTATTTTCTTACAGGATAGATGCCTACAAAACAAATTAATCTAGAAACCTATACAACACATATGTATGATTGAAATCATCGACAACGACGACGACGATGCCGCCACCGACGTCGACGATGAGCAAATTGCTACTGAAGCCTAAGAGGCTACTGTGATAGGGGCCAGATTTATAGAGAGGCAAGCTGGGTGCGGAATTAGGCAGTGAGATGTTTGTTCATATTACATTTAAATTTCTACATGTTGGTACGCTCAGGGAAACAGGGAAGGAATTCCAAAGAAAGGAAATCTTCCTGCAAATAGTCCCTATTTATTGTAAAAGTTCCCTCTACAATAAATGGGTGGAATTTGGCTGCTAGTTAGGTGGATCGGGGTATCATCGTTGATGGTGTACAAGTGCAGTAAGTTCATCGGAGCACATTCCGTGGAAGTACTTGTAAAACAGCAGAGGGATGCAACACTGCAGCGATGTGACAGGGATTGGAGCTTGGCAAACAGTGCGGGACCTATAAGGTTAGAAACTATTTTTTGTATCCTGTCCAAGGCGGAGAGTCTGTAGAATAGAAGTGACAAACACTC
This sequence comes from Sepiola atlantica, assembly GCA_963556195.1. Lineage (NCBI taxonomy): Eukaryota > Metazoa > Mollusca > Cephalopoda > Sepiida > Sepiolidae > Sepiola > Sepiola atlantica. The sequence continues at coordinate 42,538,441 of OY744544.1, forward strand.
ATTCTAACATTTAATAACAACTTTATTGAATCGTCTTCGTTAGTATGTGAACAAAAATGAAAGAGGTTAGTATGTCCATAAGTATGCGATTCGTTGTTTTGGGCGTCAGTAAGGAATGTTGTCTGGTCGACAGTGTTGTTTTGTGTTAACAGAAATTTAACTTTTTTTTATGTGGGCTAGTTGCCGAGGCAAGAGAAAGGTTTTAAGTCGCTGAGAATATTTACGCATATGCATTATAATGGTGTCGGGGGACCCATTTTTAAAAAAATATTCTCCATGTGCGCACTAACGTAGGTAGAGTGTAGCAGAAAAAGTTGCTTGAAAACAAACGACAGTTCAGTATTAGAGTATTTTCTTACGCGAGAACGCGTTCAATCTTTTAGAGTCTGTATTTTTATTTCGCTTTGAAACTATTTTTTTTGTTGTTTGTTTCAGTGAAACATGTCCGTTTGAAAATGTGTTTTAGTTTTTACTTTTCAGTGAAAAGAGTATGTTTTCTTTTTTTTGTAAGACAAAATTGACCTTTAAAGGTCCCAAAGGCTGTAGCAGAAGACGAGACCCACAAAAGTGTCAGAAGGCTGTATGCTCTAGGGGTCACCAAAATGTAGAATAGAAGATGTGACAAAGAGAAAATGTTAGTGTGTAAATGAGATATTGACGAAGACAAAAGTAAAGGAAGTCCATAGATATAATTTCCCATGAGTAGAATGTTTGTACGGTGTCAGGACGCGTCTACGGGTGTATGTAAGTATGTGTGTGTGTTATATTAATTCCACGTGTATGAGGCAGTAGCCAGTTTGGATCCTTGTCTTCTTGTCGAAGCCGAACACAGGGTCAAAGCCCCGGGAAGATGTCTGTTGCGTTCCCAGAGAGGAATCTGGAGGCTGGTTAGAGCAATGTGAATGTGGTTGGCAGTGCCAAAGAAGGAAAGAGGAAGTCCACCTTGTGCAATCTCTTTTATTGTCTCTTGTCACGTGGTCAGCTCGCATGAGAGATCGTCTCTGATTGGGCAAGCCGGAAGGAAAGTTAAATGCCTGCACCAATTAGCACCAAGCTTATGAATTACTGCTACAAAAATCAATCCAGGCAGGGTGCCTGGATTGATTTTTGGAACAAAATCAAAAAAAGTTTATCAAAGTAAAAGAATGGTTTACCTTGTTGAAATTGTCCGTCTGTGACAGTAGTTTGGCAAGTCCGAATTTGTTTTTCGTCAGTAGACGAAATGTGAAGTAGTAAGGATTTTTTTAATATCCGCTAGTGGCGGTTATTTGGTAAAATCTGCATATTAGACAGGTTAATATACTGCCAGAGTACCCCTACCTCAAAAATATTGCAACATTTTGTTTTTTGGTGGTTTTATGTTAGGCTGGGTCTAGTCTACAACATACTAAAAGTTGGATAAGATCTGAGTATGGAAAAGTGTCAAATTTCGAATATGACTTTTTTGGTTTACAAGTCATTTTCTATTTATATGTGAAGCACTAACTCGGTCAGTTTTCATAATAAATCAATAAATTTTGGATTCTTACTTGTTTTCAGGGTCAATCTTTCACATGAAAAGGGTTACCAGTGATGCCAAATAAACCCTTATACAATATCTAGGGGTACCCGACCACTAAACCCCTCATTACATCCACATTTGTACCCGTACCTCTAAATCCCTTATTGCACTTACCCAGGTTCACAAACAGGCATATGGGTGATTATTTTATATGGGTACTAGTGGTGAATTATAACTTTCTTCAATTAATCGGGCCCCTTACCTCCGTATATAAATGAAATTGTTTTATAGGGTATAGGATTCCTGAGAAAACAACTGAAAAAACTCAAAGAGACCACGTTTTACCCCATCAAAAACTGCCTTCACAAACAATTCACTAGTTCCATACTAATTACCAAATACTAATACACATATATTTTCGTATATTTTCAGGGTTAAACATGAGTTCAGCCGCCAGTAGAGAAAATTGTCCTTTATGCAAACGGGATTTGAACTGTCATCAGACCGTGGTACTTCGAGAAAAGGGTGTTGCAGGTTCAACTGGTATCGAAAGAGGTGTCGAAGTCATTGTTGAAGCCGGAACTAGTGTTCACATAAACAAAAAGGACATTGCTTTAGCCTAAAAAAAGGATGATTCTGCTTGGCTAGTATTTCTCTGGGACGATATGACAGTAAAACGCATTGCTTTTTCTGTGGATCTGATACTACGAAAAAAGACTATGAACGAAAAAGTGAGGGAAAGATTTGCTATGTTAAGACTTATGCATTTGCTCAAACTCTCCCAGTTCATTATCAAACAAGAGGGGGTGAGTAGGCCACTGCTGTTCAAGGTCGGATCGAATATTTTGGTGGTGATATTCTGCAGATATGCTGCAGACTGTGTGTATCACCAGTCATGTAACGTCAACTTCCATACAATGTCAAGAATTGAGTCTTGGGAACTGCATCTCAGTGCCATCTTTGCTTTCCTGCCAATATTCACAGCCACTGGTCATCCAAATTATCTGAAGTCGGCTCGTCTATATTTCCAGAAGATGTATGCCTTGAAAGATGACAACCCTGCAGTACATCAAAAGTTCCAGTTTGGGTTTCACGTAATCAAACACAGTAGCTAATACTGGGCTAGTTTTGGCTCCGATCTTGTAATCGAGATAACACTAATGCGCTCACTCAAAAGCCATGGTGGGCTCATACGAGGTAGTGAGATGTTCGAGCACCAGAGAACAGTTTGGGCCATCTCATCCACAATGTCATCCACTTACAACCTTGCCATGCAATAACTTACCACACAAAGTTACACAACAAGCGAACGACATAAGGAGTTGTCTGCCTTTCGGGTGCGAAGAGATGAGACAGACCTCGGGAAAGTTGCAGAGCAACTAGACAGTTTTAAGCCGTTTTCAGACGATAAATCATTACGCAATATTATCACAGGGATTACTGCTAACGAGGATGTCAATGTTCAGGAACTTTTTCGAAATCGGAAAAGACATTGTACAGAAGATGGATGGACAATCAGTTTTCTTCTACTCTCACAAACGGAGTTTGAAGGCAAATACTCTAGCACCAAGCAAGAATGTCAAAGTTTCTGCAAATTGTAGCATTGACCCTGTACTTTTATTCCAGAGGGTTCTCGTGGTCTCACAGATGGGTGATCTAAGGCTGGGTGATCTCATGTCCTATGTACTCTGTCTCTACCCGATGTCTTTGTTTGAAAGAAAAGGCATCTTACATCAAGCGGACAAACCACAAAAACTGAATACAAGAAAGATGAACATTACCGAGGTAACAAAATTTGCTGGGAAAAAGGAGAACTTCTTGTCAAATGTGGCAAACAAGCAGGTGCTGATCCAGATGATCATGGAACGAATGCGGCAGAAAGGCTGTGACGTTATTCAAGCGGAAGGAGATGCCGATGTTGAGATTGAAAAGGCAGCCATCAATATGTCTGCTTTCTAATCAACCACCCCCATTGGAGAAGACACGAACCTTCTCTTGCTGTTCTGTGCATATGTTTCTAAATGTACTGCATTTTATTTTTGCTCTGACAATATCTACAATATCAAGGTTCTCAAGCAGGTGCTTGGCGAAGCAGTTTGTAATGATCTGTTGTTTCTTCATGCCTTTATGGGATGTGATTCCGTGTCCAGGGTATTCGGAATAGGAAAGACGTTGGGGTACCAATGAATCGTCAAGAGAGAAAAAACAATCACAGACTGTTCAAAAGCATTTTTTCTACAAAAGTAAAACCAGGATGTTGTGGAAACCAATCGTTGTAAGGCTTTGTTCAATGCGGATAGAGAAAAACTCCCTGGCATCTATTAGATACAATATGCTCTGCAAGAAAGTTGCGAGAGTTAAGACGTTCGTTGTCTGAACGACTCCCACCAACACCATTTGCCTGTAAATTTCATTCTTTGCAGACTTTCTATGAGATTATGGAGTGGATGGGATGTAGTGATGAAATGGTGCCACCTGACTGAAGATGGAAGGTGGAAGGGAGCAAACTTATTCCAGTGATGACGGACAAAATCCCTGCTCCAGATGCACTGATTCAGATAATTCACTGCAACTGTTCAGAAGGATGCAATAACCTGAGGTGTACCTGCAGGAGGCATGAACTAGAATGTACAAGTGCATGTGGACATTGCCAAGACGGAAATTTCGACAATATGAAAAATGATCCAGTGGAATATGATGATGAGGAGTTAAAGTTTTGAAAACGCACTGTGACATAAGTGAATCAGGGTGGATACAACAAGGGTAATGGGTGTAGGAGTACCCATTGATATTGTATAATGGTTTATTTGGCATCACTGGTAACCCGTTCATGAGAAAGATTGACCCTGAAAACTTGGGTAAAAATCCAAGATGTGTTCATTTATCATGAAAACTGACCGAGTTAGTGCTTCGCATGTAAATGGAAAATGACTTGTAAGCCAAAAAAAGTTATATTCGAAATTTGACACTTTCCCATACTCGGATCTTATCCAACTTTTAGTATGTTGTAGACTAGACCCAACCTAGCATAAAACCACCAAAAAACAAAATGTTGCGATATTTTTGGGATCAATCAGTATATTGAGCCGAGGTAAGTTGCAGTGACCATGTTCAAATTCGTTTCCGTAGAATTTGAATTGTTTGAGGTTGTTAGATTGATGCTCCTCGTTGCTGTTGTCCGTCATGTAACTTCAGGAAAAGTTTTTTATGTGAAAAAAATAAATATTGTTTCGAGTCACCTTCGGTGAAAGTTTGGCTAGTTGCCAGTGACGAGATGTCTTCTCAACAATGTTGCTTCAAATCCTCAGAGAAGGGTTTTATTTTCTTCCGTAAAAGAATGTTTGCTTTGAGTAACCTTCAGTGAAGGTTTAGCTAGTCGCCAGTGACCAGTTTGTCTCGTCGACAATATTAATTAGAATCTTCAGTCAAGTGTTTTATTTTTTTCTGCGAAAAAAAATGTTTGCTTTGACCTGCTGATAAAAATAAAAAACCTTCGGTGAAGGTTTTTTTATTTTTATCAGCAGGTCGCCGGTCGTCTGTGACGAGTTGTCTTAATTATATCTGTTAATAACGGTGGTTCTGAGAAATTCAACAGAACGTCTAGAAATTGACCTAAAGAGGAAAAGATATATTTCCAGGAAGAAATAAATCTTAAGGGGGAGGTGTTGTGGACTGATCCGGATTCACCCATAGTGACAGGATGGATTCGTCAGGTCACTATGAAGTCGACACCTTTTCCCTTACCAAGGAGAACCACTTAGCTAACCGCTTAGCACTTCTCCCTAGAGCCAGTAATGGCGACTAACTTATTGTAATTAAGTATTCTTAATACAATTCTTAATCCTTTCAATTCTTGTTTTGGGTTTCTTATTTACTTATTGTTATTCTTATGATATAACAAATTGGCGACAAGAGATTACAATTTAAAATCCAGTTTATTAACACATAACAAATTGACGATTTTCAATCAGGACTCACGTTAAAAAAATTTTTTTAATTCCGAACAGTGGATTTATAACCCTCGATGGTAACATTACAAAGACACAAGGAAACACTTCTCATGTGAGAACAATTTTATTTTCTTCCAAAGGAAATTGCCAGCCAAATTGTTTTTACAATTTGACAGTGACTTTTTTGAGAGGATTTGAGAAGAAAAGATATTTTTGTTTTCATTGTATTTGGACTGTACGTATTATTTTTTCCTTGCGTATTTTAAACAACTGTTGTCTGAGGAAGAACAAAACAAAATATTTTTTTTTTAAATGGAGGAATTGCAGCAAACTATGGTCCAACTTTTAAAAATACAAGTGGAACACTAGCAAAGAAATGACAAAAGGTTTGAAAAAAATGTTGGAATTTACTGTCCAGCAAACACAAGAACCAAAGCAGGCTGAATTCTTTTCACCAGATACGGTTGCGAATTCGATTGGAGAATTCACGTATGACCCAGATAATGGTTCTATTTTTTCTGCTCATTTTCGGAGGTTTGCCGACATTTTCAAGGAAGAATGTTCAGAATGGTAGCAAGAAAAAAGGTTTGCCTACTGCAACTATATTCTACCAAGTGTACCGGGCGAAATTTCATTTGATAAAGCTGCAAATCCTGACAAATGATTTTGGCGAAAAGTTATCCCTTTTCAACCTACTTTGGAAATGTTTAAACTTAACAAAAAAAGACAAGGATTTTTTTAGCTATGCCGGAATCGTAAATAGAGAATGCTAGCAGTTTGAACTGAAAGAACTGACTGCAGACAGATTCCAATGTCTAATTTTTGTGGAGGGCTTAACCGCAAGCGAAGATTCCGAGATAAGGGCGAGAATCTTGACGAAGTTGGAGCAGGACCCTAATTTAACGTTGCAAGTGATTGTTGACGAATGTAATAGAATCGTAAACATGCGACACGATTCGGCGAAGATTGAACAAAAAGACGTGGCTCAGGTCCGATATGCCAGAAGAGATGGTTATAAAAATAGACTTTTGAAACCTATTCGTCGCTATGCAGAAAGCGCACAAAAGTGGAAACCAAAAACATGGGAAAACACACAGAAGCGGAAACCAGACACATGTCCTTCATGTTTAGGATTTCATATAAAAGGCAGGTGTCTCTTTAAAAACAAAATTTGTTATTTTTGTGGAAGGTTAGGGCACGTAATGCATCTGTGTGGATAAAAAAGGTTGAGCGCTAAGAGTTTTGTAAATGCTGTAATTTCCAGGAAAAATGGCGGCGACCATCATGAAAGAAAATTTGTTGATATAAAAATGAACAACAAAAATATTCATTTTCAGATAGACACTGGTAGCGACTTGTCTATAATCAGTGAAGACTTCTGGGAAAATATTGGTAAATCAACATTGGTTCACAGCGAAAAGGTCGCAAAACAAGTAACTAGCAGAAAGCTCAATTTTATAGGAGAATTTATGTGCAACATTTCTTTTGGAGATAAAACGTGTAAAGCAAAAGTCTATGTTCTGAAAAATACTTCCGATTTATTCGATACCGACTGGATGGTTTTATTTGACTTGTGGGATATACCGATAAGCTCATTCTGCAACTCGGTAAAGGCCCCCTCCCCAAACACAAATAGTAAAAGTGAAAAACTTAAGAAGACTCTGATTGATTGATTGATTGGGTTTTACGGCATATCAACTACTTGGTTATTTAATGCCGGAAAATGTTTGTTTATTTATTTATTTTTTTTTTTTGGTTGTTATTGGGGGAGAATTGTTCACAAGGATATGTTGAGAGTTATTTTATAGTATAAGAGTGTTTAGTTTGTTTTCATTTTAGAGTTTGTATGTGTTTATGTTTGAGAATGAGGATGAGGGGCATGAGTAGGGAGAAAGTGATTAAATTTTGTTATAGATATTGGCTTCTTTTAGGTATTCAAAGATTTTATTTAGGTTTGTTGGTAGAAAAATTTTGTTTAGTTTGTTTTCTTTGTAATATTTTTGTCGGATTCGTTTCAGGTCCACGCAGTTTGATAGTATGTGTTTTATAGTATATGGTTCCTGACAGGGTATGCAGTAAGGGGGTTCTTTCCCTTTTAGGAGATGGGAGTAGGTGATGTTGGAGTGTCCTATTCGGAGTCTTGTAAGGACAACTTCCTCTTTTCTTGTCATTTTGATGTAGGGGTTTTCTCCTATCTGTTTTTTGATAGCGTGAAGTTTATTGTTGGGGAAGTTGTTCCAGATGTTTTGCCATTTGAGTTTTGTGTAGATATTGATGGATCTCTTGAGGTCTGCGTATGGAATGTTAAACTTTTTATCTATAGAGTTATTGTGGGCAGTTTTTGCTATTGTGTCAGCTAGTTCATTTCCGTGGATTCCAGTGTGGCTAGGTATCCAACAGTGTGATTTCTTTGTTGTGTTCTATTTGGTTAAATTTTTCGAGTAGGTTTTCGATTAGAGGGTTGTTGGTCTTTTTGTTTTTTATTGCTATTATGGCAGATTGAGAGTCAGAGAATATGATGTGTTTGGAGTTTTTACTTTCCGAGACCAGGTTAAGTGCTAGGTGCATTGCATGGATTTCTGCATTGAAGATTGATGTTTCTTTGGGAAGATGTTTTGTTTTTTTGGTTGTTTTATCGATTATGGCTGCACTAGCTGTGGTGTTGCTTTGTTTGGATCCATCTGTGTAGATATGTGTATGTTTTGGGTATTTCTCTTTGATTTTTTCAAATTTTTCCTGGAAGTTAGAGGGTGAGCTGCCCTTTTGTTTAAATAGCAGAGGCTTAGGTCTATTCTTGAAGTTGCGATTTTCCAGGGGCGTGTTTTAAAAGATGCTGTTTTGTGGATTTTCATTAGCGGTATATTGGCTTCTTTATTTATGGTTTCCATTCGTAGACCGAAGGTTTTTATTATGTTTTCGTTTTGTTGGAAGAGGTTTTTGTAGTTTGGGTTGAAGGTGCTATTGTGTGCTGGGTTGGTAGGGTTAGCTTTTAATTTTGTGTAATATTTTAAGGCTAAGATGTTGCATCGTAGTTCTGGAGGAGTTTCATTTGCTTCGATGTATAGGCTTTCTACTGGGGATGTGGGGAAAGCACCCAGTGCTATTCTTAATCCAGCGTGGTGTATTGTTTTTAGTGTTCTTAAATAAGATTTTCTAGCAGATTGGTAAATAAAGTTAGCATAATCAATTTTGGAGCGGATTAGAGTTATATATAATTTCAGAAGTGTGTTTGTGTCTGCTCCCCAGTCTGTGTGGGCCACGACTCGCAGGAGCTTCAATGTTTGGCTGCATTTTTTTTTAACGTAGTTTATATGGGGTATGAAGTTTAGTTTTCTGTCAAAAATGATTCCTAGATGTTTGTGTTGTTCTACAAACGGTATAGTTTCACCATCAATATATAAGCTGGGGTCGTTATGAAGTTTGCGTTTATTGCAGAAGTGGACACATTTAGTTTTGTTTTTGGAGAATTTGAAGCCATTTTCTTTAGCCCATTTATTGATTTTATTTATGTTATTTTGTAGTTTTCTTTCTAAGGTGTGAATGTTTTTGGAGCAGAAGCTAATTGAGCAATCATCTACATATAGGGAGTCAAGGGTGTCGTTTGAGAGTTCTTTTGTGATATTGTTTATTTTGATGTTGAAGAGGGGGGTTGAAATGATACTGCCTTGTGGTACACCCTCTTCTTGAATTTTTTGGACTGATTTGGTGGATCCTATTTGCACTTTGAAGTTTCGGTTTGTTAAGAAATTTTTGATGAATTGTGGAAGTCTGCCTCTGAGTCTGAGGTTGTGTAAATCTTTAAGTATACCATACCTCCAGGTAGTATCATATGCCTTCTCCACATCGAAAAAAACTGTTGTGACATGTTGTTTCCTGATAAAGGCTTCTCTAATGTAGGTTTCTATGGTAGTAATGTGGTCTATGCAGCTTCTGTTTTTTCGGTATCCGCATTGGCTGTTTGCAATGAGTTTGTTTGTTTCCAGGTACCAAACTAAGCGGTTGTTGATAATTCTTTCGAAGGTTTTACATAGGCAACTTGTAAGGGCTATTGGTCTGTGGTTTTCTGGGTTGGAAGTACTTTTCCCTGGTTTGGGAATGGGGATTATAGTGGCTTTTTTCCATGTTTCGGGGAATGTTTTGTTAGTCCAGATGTTGTTATATAATTTGAGTAGGAGATCTAGTGATTTGGAGGGATATGTTTCAGGAAGCTGTAATGAACTTCATCTGGTCCTACAGCTGAGTCATGTGACTTTTGGATGGCAAATTTCAGTTCAGTTAGTGTGATTGTTTCATTGTAGGGTTCATTGTTTTCTGAGGTAAAGTTAATTTTGTATTTTTCTTGACTTTTTTTTTGAATTTGAAATTGTTTGCTGTAGTTTTCGGATGAAGAGTTTTTAGAGAATGTTTTAGCGAGTTGGTTGGCAATTGCTTTTTTTCCGTAACTTTGGTATTTTGTACAAGGAGATGTTTTGTTGGCATGGGATTGTGTTTTCCAGAGATTTTCCGGATCATTTTCCAAATAGTTTTTGGTTTAGTGGAGATGTTTATTTTTTGGATGAATTCTTGCCAGCATTTCCTTTTTGTTTCTTTGATTGTTTTGCGGGTTTTGGTGCATTGTTGTTTGTATTTGATGCAGTTGCTAGTTGTAGGCTGTTTTTCAAATTTCCTTAAGGTTGCTTTTCGTTGTTTGATGGCCTTTTGTTTTTCTTTCCAGGTGGGGAGTTTTGGGGGATGCTTTTTGTTGCTATTGAGATGAGGGTTTGGGTGAAATCTTCCATTCTTTGTATTTTGTCTTCTGTTAGTTGTTCCATACAAAGTTGTTGGAATGTGGTCCAATCAGCTTTGTTGACGTTCCATCTGGGTGTGTGGTCTTGGATGTTGTTGTTAGTGTTTATTATGATTGGATAATGGTCATTACCACATGTATCTTGATGGGTGTTCCATGTGTAGTCCAAGAAGCTGGTTGGGTCGCATAAGGTGAAGTCGATAGAACTAGTTGATCCATTTGATGGGTTGATATATGTCGGTTCTTTTTGGTTGAGGAGTCATAGGTCGTTTTTGTTGATTAGTTGTTCAATTTTGTTGCCTTTTGTGTTTGTTTGTTTGCATCTGTAGTAACAAAGATAATTGATGCTCGTCTCCCCCTTTAAGTAATAATGGAATGTTCTACATTCGTGTATATTAAGAGTGAATGTTAAAACACTAATTGTCGCAGTAAGCCACAAATGGTTAAATAAAGCTTATCCTTAAGTTATATTCGGCGTCCAGTTTTTATTACAATTTATTTAACCATTCGTTATGGAACGTTACTTGAAACCCGATCGTCTAGACCTCGATACGGCCGACTCGGAATCTACTGACAAATGGCGGCATTGGAGAAAAATGTTCGAAGGATTTCTTACAGCTCTACAGTTATCTTCAAACGCGGCTTTAACAGGTACTGAGAAATATACCCTTCTTTTACATCATGTCTCTACTGCTATTTATAGAAATTTATCTGAATGTGAAAATTATGAAACTGCGGTGGACATTTTAGAAGCCATGTTTGTCAAGAAAAAAAATACTATTTTTGCTAGACATTTACTTGCTACCCGGCGTCAACAACCAGAAGAAAGCCTTGAACAATACCTTCAGATTCTAAAGACGTTAAGTCGCGGGTGTGAATTTACAGCCTTAACTGCGAACCAAGCGAGAGATGTTTTTATCAGGGACGCATTTATTAATGGAATACAGTCCAACCAAATAAGACAAAGACTACTAGAGAATAAAGACCTAGACTTACCAACAGCTTATGAACAAGCTCTAACGTTGGACATGGCACAGAAGCAGTCTGTCTTCTATTTACAACCCGATATTTTGGGAGCTGCTATCGTAGCCCCTCCTCTGCATGTTCAAAATTCTTCCATTGTTCAAGATGCTGCCACCCCCCTTTCTAACGATCACAGACAACTTATCACTGCTGCCTCAGCTGGATCCACATGCTACTTTTGTGGCCTTCGTATACATGCTCGTTCGTCCTGCCCGGCTCGAGATGTTAGATGCCACAAGTGTGATAAGCAGGGACATTTTTCGAAAGTTTGCCGGTCAGCTTCTCAAAAAAAACGTTCGGCTACTCTTGCTACTGTAGCACCAATTACAATAGCAGCTGCATTCCCCGGCTGCCTCTCAAAAACAATCGTGAGGGTAAAAATCAATGGATTGACTATTCATGCGCTTATTGATACAGAAAGTTTTATTAATGCCAGTATTGTAAAAGCGAATAAATGGGAAATATTTCCTTGTTCCAACCAAATATCAATGGCAAATTCATCTTTATCGTCCCATGTAATTGGATATTGCATGGTTAACCTGAAACTAAAAGGAAACTCCTATCAAGGGATCAAATTATCAGTAATGAAAAACCTCTGCTGCGAAGTGATTTTGGGTCACAATTTTCTAAAACAACATTCATGCGTTGAAATTCCTTTTGGTGGCCCCAAGCCGGTTCTAAGCGTATGTGGACTAGCAGCTGTCAAAGTGCGGCACCCGTCACTTTTTACAAACTTAACTCCTGACTGCAAACCAGTAGCAATAAAATCAAGACGCTATTCAGAAACGGACAAACAGTTCATAGCAGCAGAAGTAACAAAACTACTTAAGGAAGGAATTATAGAGCCAAGTGAATCTCCATGGCGAGCCCAGGTCCTCATAACAGCCACTGAAAATCACAAGAAAAGGATGGTCATTGACTATTCCCAGACCATCAACAGATACACATTACTCGATGCCTATCCACTGCCTCGTATTGACGAAATGATTTCTAATATTGCAAAATATCACACTTTCAGTACTTTGGATCTCAGAAGTGCCTACCATCAGGTACCTATCAAGCCAGAGGATAAGCCCTACACGGCATTCGAGGCCTGCGGTCGCCTATATCAGTTCTGCCGAATTCCTTTTGGGATAACAAATGGTGTGGCTAGCTTCCAGAGGGTAATAGATGAAATAATCTCCATGGCCTTATACGCTATTAGGACTCTATTATGTACAGCGACAAACGCTACCCCACATGAGAGATTCTTTTCGTTCCCACGACGAAGCTCAGCAGGTACATCACTTCCCTCGTGGCTTGCACAACCTGGCACAGTTTTATTAAAACGCCATGTTCGTCATAGTAAACATGACCCATTGGTAAGCGAGGTAGAATTAATCGAAGCGAACCCTCAGTATGCACTGGTCAGAAATTCAGAAGGAAGGCAATCTACTGTCTCCTTAAGGGATCTAGCCCCAGCAGGAAATGTATATGAACGTAGAACTGCTTCAGATGGATATACAGCTCCGGTTCGTGGAACAAGTCCGACCCACTTAGGTGATCGTGTGCCAGATACGTCAAGTTCAGAGTCCCAACAAAACGAATCTGAATATACTAACAGAGTCGTCTCTGACTCTAGTTCGGACGACAGATGGGTACCACGAAAGCGTTTTCACCCAATATCTGAGACAGATACTCAATCTTCAGACACCAAGCGACCGAAGCGCCGTAGAAAACGAGAGCGATTTGGAGCAAGATATTTTAGCCCTAAACCAGCCACACAAGACAGTCCCGAAACGTCGTCAGGTCCCGAGGAGCCTAGATTAGAAATGGATGTCGGGCACGAACAACCAAGACGCCCTCAAAGAACCCGCAGGAGGCCAGGTCGGTGGGATGATTTTGTTCCCTACGAATAAGAAGATAGATGGGGAGAATGTAGTAACAAAGATAATTGATGCCCGTCTCCCCTTTTAAGTAATAATGGAATGTTCTACATTCGTGTATATTAAGAGTGAATGTTAAAACACTAATTGTCGCAGTAAGCCACAAATGGTTAAATAAAGCTTATCCTTAAGTTATATTCGGCGTCCAATTTTTATTACAGCATCCTCAAAGGGTGTTGTGGCTGTTAAAATCTCCTAGGAGGATAAAAGGCTTTGTAAGTTGTTTAGTCAAGTTTTCTGGTTCATTTACGTTTATTTGTTCATCTGGAGGTAAATATATTGAGCAGATCGTGATGGTTTTGTGTAGAGTGACGTGTGTTGCAATTGCTTGGAGATTTGTTTTGATCGGGAAATTGCTTTGTGGGATGTCGTTTTTGACAAGTATTGAGGTGCCTCCATTAGCTCGGAGGCCTACATTATGGATGTAATGATATTGTTCATAGTTTGGTGTTCTGAAATTGCTATCGTTTTGTAGGAATATTTCTTGTAGGCAGATAATGGCTGGCTTAAAAAGTGAGATGAGTAAGAGTAGTTCGTTGTAGTTTGGTTTTATTCCTCGACAGTTCCATTGGATGATATTGTTTGCTTTTGATGGGTGCATTCTTTTAACGTTATCCATTGGCGCTTTTGTTTTTTTCTGACTCCCTCTCCTCCACTTCCATTCCAGAGGGGGATGCAGCCTTGTTTTTCACCCGGCCCCGTGCCTCTGACCAAGAGTTAGATGATCTTCCTCTCTCTTTTGATCCAGGTCCAGATCTAGATCTGGATTTTGTTGGTGTTTTTGGTTCAGGTGTAGGTCTTGACCTTGCTTGTGATGTTTGTTTGGGTTCATCATTTATTGTTTTTGGCTTAATATTGGTTTCTTTATTTATTTCGGGAATGATATTTTCAACTTCCATCATGTCAAGAGATTGGAATCTGTTATTTGTTATCACTGTTGTTCGTTGTGATTTGTGTTTAGTAGAGGATTCAGCTTCATTTGGGGGAATTTTTCCTTTTGTTGATTTCGTTAGCTCAGGGGTTGTTTGGGAGGTAACTTTGTCTATATTATTATTTTGTTGGTTCAATTTTGGTTTGCTTTTAGGGATTTATTCCTGATTTTTGTTACTTGTTTTGATTTTAGTTATTGTTTGGTCTTTGTTATTTTCTTTTTGTATTGTTATTAAAGTTTGTATTAAGTCTTTAAATTCAGTAATTAGTTTGTATAAGTCTTGGTTATTTGTTTGGTTAGTTTGATTTGATTTTTGAGTGATTTCTGCATATGTATTTGCTTTTTGATGGGATTCTACAATTTTTCTTGCCTCTGTGAAGGATATGTTTTTGTTATATTTTATTTCTGTAATTTCTCTTTGAAATTTAAAGATTTTACATTTTTTTGAGTATGCAGGATGATTTTCATGGCAATTTGAACATTTGGCTTCATTTGAGCATTCTTCCTCTGTATGATTGGGTTCGTTTTCACCACATTTCCCACAAACTTTGTGCCCTCTGCAGGTTTCCCTGTGGTGACCAAATTGTTGGCACTTGAAGCATCTCAAGGGAGCAGGTATATATTGATCTACTTTCTCAATCAAATATCCAATCTTGATATCTTTTGGTATGATAGGGGTGTCGAAAGTAAGTATATAGGTGTTGGTGGGTATGGATTGCCCGTTCTTTTTTATGATAATTCGGACATGATCTATTATTCCTTGTTTTTTAAGAGCAGTTTTGATTTCTTCAGTAGTTGCCAAGGTTAGCTCATGACTCCTTACGACACCTTTAGAAGTGTTGAGTTTATCATGCGCATATACTTTGCATTTATAGTTATGAAAGTTTCTCATTCCCAAAAGATTTTGAGCATTTTTAAAGTTCTCTACTTCTACTAGCAGGTTTCCATTTTTCATTTTTTTAATTGATTTTGGATTATTTGGTGATAGAATTTTTTCGATTAGAAAAGGAGATAATTCACTTATTGTTTTTCCCTCGAAGGTTTCTATTACTAGAAATTTTGGAAAGTTTTTTCTATTATTTAATTGAATTCTGTTTTTTTCTAGATTAGCTTCCCACTCGCTATCTGAGCTGGAGTAGTCGGCTATTTCAGAATAGTTTCTTTTAGTGTTTCTGGTTTTTTTTAATTGTGTTATCCATAGAATATGTGGGTTTTTATTCATCTCTTTGGTTCCTCACCCTCCTCGGAGCCCTAAAGTGGGAGATGTTAGGGGAAGAAACCCATTCGCCCTTTCATCCCAAGGGTACAAAAGAGGTACACTCAATCCTTTTTTTGTTTTTATCATCATTTACAGATTTTTCTTTGTTTTGTTTTCCAGTTTTTTCAAAACATTAGAAAAGTAACTGAAATGTGATATTACTTGAAAAAAAGTTGATTGACCCTTGCCATCGCTTTCTAACTCTTACGTGTTTACTTGTATTTAAGAAAAAGTAATGTAGTGTAACGTTTCTACGTCTTGATCCTTGATGGTATGGATGACATTTATGGGTGTAAGAGTTAGGGCTTGACATGACTAGCCGATTGATCGGATCAGGCCTCTCCGACCTCCCGTCTAGCCGAAGTAAGGGCCAAAGCAAAGTGTTGCAAGGTGAATGATCATTTGTGTTACCAGGTCATGGCTTGCTCAGCTACCAGGATCCCGTCCAACAGGTAGTCACATTTTGGGGAGAGGGGGGGGGGCTGTAGTTTTTGATTTATGCTTTGCAGAACATGATTAAGTTTTGCAAAGAAAAAGGAAAACAAAAACATCAATGTTTGGTGTGATTTGAATCAGAAAAGTCAGTAATAAACAGCCTGAACTCATAGCACCAGTAGGTTCTATTTAACCCATAGATGGGGCCCTTACAGATACTACCACTCCGGGCCAGAGTGGACCTGGGAGCAATGGCAACTAAGGGGCAGCTCCACGTTCTCCAAAGCTCCATAAAGGAGTCTCACCACTGGATGTCTTTTAAGGTCATACCCAGGACCCCAAAGAAGACTCTGAAAAAAGATTTCTCTGAGATATTTTCACAAAGTTTGGGCAAATGCACAAAAACGAAAGTAAAATTGGAGGTAATGGAAAATGTTACCCCAATATTTAAACCAAAGCGTAGTGTACCCTATGCAGCTGTAGAATCGATAGATCAGGAGCTGGTTCGCCTAGAACAAATAGGGGTACTTAGAAAAGTACAATATTCAGAGTGGGCGTCACCCACGGTTTACAGAAAAAATAAAATTATTCGTGTGTGCGCGGATTTCTCAACAGGCTTGAATATGTGTCTGAAGATGCATGAATATTGATTGCCCAGCGCAGAAGAAATTGTTGCCCATTTAAGTGGCAGAAAAATTTTCTCGAAATTAGATCTCTCAGATGCGTCTCTGCAAGTAAGAGTCGAGGTAGAGAGTACGAAATTGCTCGACTATCAATACGCATAGAGGGTTGTATTCGTTTAATCGTTTACCTTTTGAAGTGAAAGTAGCACCAAGTTTGTTCCAAAAAATAATGGATAGCATGTTTTTATTGTTGTTTTTTTAACAGTTCACCCCAAACAAGTCAGGCCGCCACTGTAGACGTAAGAGGCTACTGAGAAAAAGGGTGAAAGTTTTTTTTTGGGGGGGGGGGGGGGTCAACCTAAATTGGGGGCTGCGCAGCGAGATGTCTGTTTACATTAGTTTTAAATTTCTGCATGTCAGTACCGTCAGGAAAACAGGGAGCAGGGAGAGAGTTCCAGAGTCCAGCAGCCCGAGGAAAGAAGCTGTTGGAGTAGAAAGCTCTTCGGCATCTGGGGACCTCCACAGTGAATGGATGGGATGTGGCAGATTGTCGGATTGGTCTAGTGAATTTAAGTCGTGGGGGTACCAGAGCAGCAAGCTCATCAGAGCACAATCCATTGAAGTACTTGTAAAACAGGCACAGAGAAGCAACATTGCGGCGATGGGACAGGGGCTGGAGCTTGGTGGATAGTGAGGGACCTATCAAGTTGGCAACTCTTTTTTGGAGTTTGTCTAAGAGAGAGAGAGAGACTAGTGGATGATGCCCCAGCCCAGATGTGGCAACAATACTCCATGCATGGGCGCATGGTGGTTTTGTAGAGATATATGATAATGTCAGGTGTGAGAAGTTAACTGGCATGGTAAAGGGAGTCCACCTTCTTTGCAGCAGGCCTAGCAATGTCTGCAATGTATTTATTCTAATTCATGTTATCTGTGAAAGTTAGGCCGAGGAGTTTGAATGATGAACTCTCAGGTAAGGTATTATTTGCCATGACAATTGGTGGTTGAAGAGGTTTCTTGTAGTTATTGAAGGAAAGTAGCTTTGTCTTTGCGGCATTAAAAGTTACCATCCATTTTTTACCCCATTCCACTACAGACTGGAGGTAATTTTCTAAGGATTCAGCCATTGTCTCAGATACGTGCGCATCGGTTTTGCCCACATGACGAAAGTAGAGCATGGTGTCGTCAACAAATATTCCTATCTCTTTTGCAATGGCATCAGGGAGGTCATTTATGAAAATCAGGAACAGTAGAGTTCCAAGGATGGATCCCTGGGGTAGACCAGCATTTATGTAATGTTGCTTAGAAGAACGGCCGAGGACAACCTGGATCTTTTTTTTTTGTTAGGAAGGATCTAATTATATTAAATATTTGTCCAGTGATACCATATGAGTGCAGTTTTAGAAGAAGCCCTTCATGCCATACCTTGTCAAAGACCTTGGATATATCAAGCACTACTGCCCTAGCTTCACCTGCCTTGTTCAGTGTATGGTATATGCGTTCAGAGGTGACTGTTAGAATATCTGCAGTAGATCGTGCTTGTCTAAATCCATATTGATGATCAGAAAGAAGTTTAGCATTAACTAGGTGCCGGACTATCGCTAGATTGATTAATGATTCAAAGATTTTAGCAAAGATCGAGAGTAGACTGATTGGGCGGTAGCTTACAGGATCAGTTCTATCTCCAGAATTCTTGAAGACTGGTACCACAGAGGCAATTTTCCAACTATCAGGGAAACAAGATTCAGCAAGGCATTTGTTGTATAGTTTGGAGAGAGCAGGGGCCAGCTCAGCAGAACATTTCTTTATTACTATTACTGGTATAAGATCAGTCCCACGGGTTTGGATTATGCTATGGCGTACTTGGACGATATATTCATCAAGAGTGAGACCGTTGAACAACACATTGAACATGTGATACAGGTTTTTAAAAAATTGCTGAATATGAATTTAAGCTCAGCGAGGATAAATGCAAATTTTTTATGTCCAAAATAAAATATTTAGGACAAATTATAGACGCAAAAGGCAGAAGACCCGATCCAGAAAGGTCTAGTTCAATTAAACATATGCCCGCCCTGACAAATGTTGCTGAATTGCAAGCATTTCTAGGTCTTGCTAATTATTATCAGATATATATAAATAATATGCATAATTTACGTTCCCCGTTGAACGAATTGTTAAAGAAAGATAAAAAATGGTAATGGACAGAAAATTGCCAGAAGGCTTTTCAAAAGATTAAGGATGTACTTAGATCAGAACTTTTTTAACACATTATGACCCGAAATCAGAAATAATTTTGGCTATGGATGTGGGTAATTACGGCATCGGAGCCGTACTACTCCATAGAGACAATTTAGAGGGCACAAAAGCCATTGCTCATGCAAGCAAAGGTTTAATCCCGGCTGACTATAGCCAGATCAAGAAGAAAAGTTTATCCATCATTTTCGGGATTAAAAAATTTCACAAATTCATCCATGGTCGTAAATTTATTTTACAGATGGATCATCATCCTCCATTACTTTCGATTTTTGGATCAAAGAAAGGAATCCCAGTTCATACAGTAAACAGATTACAGCGATGGGGCACTATTCTGCTAAATTATGATTTCAAAATGGAATATATTCCTTCAAAGAAGTTAGGCCATGCGAACGGCTTGTCCCGATTAATTCTGAAATATTGTGAACCAATGGAAGATAATTATTAAAAACATGATGGATAACGTGAAGTGCAAACAAAGGGGAAATATAAATTTGCCAATAAGCAATAACTATTCAATTTGTGACGAAATTTTAATGTACGCCGAGGGCGTCGTGATCCCAGTGGCACTACAAAAGAGACTGTTAAAGGATTTTCATTGTGGTTACCCAGCAATGTGCAAAATGAAATCGCTTATATGTTAATACGCTTTTTGGCCAGGTATGAACCAGGACATTGAGAGGACAGTTAAGAGCTGTAGAGGTTGTGCTCTAGCAGCTAAAGCACCACCAATAATGACAGCATCATGGCCGAATGTGGACATGCCAGAGTCTAGACTACATCTAGATTTTGCTGGATTGCTAAATGGTGCATATTATTTGATTGTGGTGGACTGTTTAACAAAATGGCCAGAGATTCTGAAATGCAAAAAGCCAACATCTGCCATAACAATAAATTTTTTGCATGAACTGTTTGCCAGGTTGGGATTACCTGATGAAATTGTCACAGATAATGGGACCCAATTCACCTCAGGAGAGTTTAACATGTTTTGGGAAAACAAATGTCATGTAAATCAGTTGAGATGCAGATACATGGAAAACAAACCTCACATGAGGAACCTTTACAATGTTTTTGATGTACCGATTCCTGAAAACCTTACTACTACTCCTGCTACTGAAGTAAGATGTTCAACGAAAAGAAAGAGAAATTCAACAGAACGTCTAGAAATTGACCTAAAGAGGAAAAGATATATTTCCAGGAAAAAATAAATCTTAAGGGGGGGGGGGTGTTGTGGACTGATCCAGATTCACCCATAGTGACAGGATGGATTCGTCAGGTCACTATGAAGTCGACACATTTTCTCTTACCAAGGAGAACCACTTAGCGAACCGCTAAGCACGTCTGCCTAGAGCCAGTAATGGCGACCAACTTATTGTAATTAAGTATTCTTAATACAATTCCTATTCCTTTCAATTCATGTTTTGGGTTTCTTATTTACTTATTGTTATTCTTATGATATAAGATGTAGAATGGTTGTAAACTATTCTTTAAAATTTGAAGTGTTCCTGGTGATGGAGGTCGTTAAATTTATGCTATTCGTTGTTTTGGGCGTCAGTAAAGAATGTTGTCTGGTCGACAGTGTTGTTTTGTGTTAAAAGAAATTTAACTTTTTTTTATGTGGGCTAGTTGCCGAGGCAAGAGAAAGCTTTTTAGTCGCTGAGAACATTTACACATATGTGTTGTAATGGTGTCGGTGGACCCATTTTTAAAAAAATATTCTCCATGTGCACACTAATGTAGGTAGAGTGTAGCAGAAAAAGTTGCTTGAAAACAAACGACAGTTCAGTATTAGAGTATTTTCTTACGCGAGAACGCGTTCAATCTTTTAGAGTCTGTATTTTTTTTTGCTTTGAAAATATTTTTGTCGTTGTTTGTTTCAGTGAAACATGTCCGTTTGAAAATGTGTTTTAGTTTTTACTTTTCAGTGAAAAGAGTATGTTTTTTTTTCTTTGTAAGACAAAATAAGGCAAAATTGACCTTTAAAGGTCCCAAAGGCTGTAGCAGAAGATGAGACCCACAAAAGTGTCAGAAGGCTGTATGCTCTAGGGGTCACCAAAATGTAGAATAGAAGATGTGACAAAGAGGAAATGTTAGTGTGTAAATGAGATATTGACGAAGACAAAAGTAAAGGAAGTCCATAGATATAATTTCCCATGAGTAGAATGTTTGTACACCGGCAACGGCGTCAGGAGGCGTCCACGGGTGTATGTAAGTATGTGTGCGTGTTATATTAATTCCACGTGTATGAGGCAGTAGCCATTTTGGATCCTTGTCTTCTTGTCGAAGCCGAACCCAAAGTCAAAGCCCCGAGACGATGTCTGTTGCGTTCCCAGAGAGGAATCTGGAGGCTGGTCAGAGCAACGTGAATGTGGTTGGCAGTGCCAAAGAAGGAAAGAGGAAGTTCACGCTGTGCAATCTCTTTTATTGTCTCTTGTCACGTGGTCAGCTCGCATGAGAGATCGTCTCTGATTGGGCAAGCTGGAAGGGAAGTTAAATGCCTTCACCAATCAGCGTCGAGCTTATGAATTACTCAGATTCAAAATCGTAAACTGCGTACTGTCATAGCTTGTAGTCTGCTGCTACAAGTCTAGTGGTTGGTGCACCAGCCCTGATGTGCCAACAATACTCCATGACCCGACGAATGTTGGCTTTATAGAGTTATAGGATACTGGCAGATGTCAAATGTTTTCTAGCCTGGTAAAGGGAGCCTACCTTCTTTGCAGCAGACTTAGCATAATCTTCTATGTACTTATTCTACTTCATGTTGTCTGACAATGTCAAGCCGAGGGGTTTAAATTTTAAAATAAAAGATTTATTTTTTCTTTTTCATCTTATTACCTGTAACATTTTTTTCCTTTTGATCAAAAAACAAAATTATCTATGAGACAGTAGGGTCTATCAAATTCTCTAAAGAAAATACATGTCAAGCCTCTTCTTTCTTTTCTTTAATTAAAGATACTTAATAAATAAGTGAATAAGCTTAACCTATAAGGTAGTCCTACAATGGAGTGTCTCGGCTTGTGTAAAATAAAAAAAATACCTATTAAATAGTGTCCCATTTCATTTTTTTATGGAATAAATACACCGAAGATACTGCTCGGCCTAACATTCACAGGTAACATGAATTGGAACAAATACATAGAAGATATTGCCAAGTCTGCAGAAAAGAAGGTGGGCTCCCTGTACTGAGCTAGAAAACTTTTCACACCTGCCAGTATCCTATATCTCTACAAAGCAACCATGCATCTCTTGGCACATCTGGGCTGGTGCATCAACCAGTGGTCTCTCCTTATTAGACAGGGTCCGAAAAAGAGTCTCTAATCTAATAGGCCCCACAGTGTCTATCAACCTCCACTCTTTCCCATCGACGCAATTTTGCATCACTGTGCTTGTTTTACAAGTACTCCCACGGAATGTGCTCCAACGAACTGCATTTGTACTCCCTCACGACAAACCCGACTAGCAGCAAAAATGCCCAAAAACTTTTTACTCTAATAGCTTTTTGCCTTGGACCGCTTACCTGTACCAACATGTAGAATTTAAATGTAATGCGAACAAACATCTTGCTGCACAACTCCCCACTTAGGATGCCCCCTATAAATCTGGCCCCTAATCAGGGTAGCTCTTTACGTCTCACTGGCAATATGCCTTGTTTAAGGTGAATAAAAGTTTTAAAAAACTAAAATAAAAATTAAAAAAAAACTATCAAAAATTATCTATGTGACAGTGAGGTCCATTGAATTCTCTATAAAAGAATACTTCTTTTCTTCAATCTTCAAACAATATCATATTTAATTAAAAACAACAACAACTTTGGTGCTTCTACAGAATTTGAACCAAACCAAACCGATTTTTTTTTCGAACTAAACCTAAAACTTAGGTTAAGGTTCAAACTTTGTTCGGTTCAAATTCTGTAGAAGTACCAAAATTTTAACTAAAAACAGTACTTTTTGTGTTTCATATTACTACCTGCATACCGTTTTCCTTCTTTTTACCAAAAAATAAAAAAAAATGGGGCAGTTGAGTTTGCTCCATTGAATGAAAAAAAAAATACCCATTTTCTTCAAATAGTGTTCGATTAAATTTTTTTTTAAATTTCAGAACTAAAATCAATATTTAGTTGGCTTTTTTATTAAGAGCAAAGTGTAATATCTCTTCTGAGATAACACTTCATCTTTTCTGTCCTAGGTTAGTGAAGCAGAAATCCTCCTAGACTGAGGCAATTTATTTTTTTTGTCCCAGTCCAGAGCACCCTTTTGGAGAGCTGGATTTTTCTACGCATTAAAGACTGACCTTGTGTCTAACTCTGCCCTCGTGGGGAACTAAGTAAATACATCCTATAGATTAAGTTTTTGTATTAAATACAAAAACTTGATCTATAGGATAATCGGAAGAAGAGGGTTTCAAAGAGTTCTGTAAAATATTTTTTTTAATACACCGTCAAATAGTGTCCCATTTACATTTTTTGGGGTTTTAACTAAAACACTGTTTAATATTTTTGCTTTTCAACACTACATCTCAGATAACTATTTTTAACGAATTTAGTTATTTCTTTTAATAATAATAAAAACAACTGCTTTTTTTTTAAGTAAAAAGCGAGAGGTTTTCTTTTTTTACAACGAACTTAGCTCGCCAAGAAATGGAATGAATTGCTAATGTGGGTACTACACACATTCGTATATAAGTAATCTCTTCATAGATATATTTGTCTGGTTTGATTTTCTCTGCTCTCATTCTATCTCACCGCCTTTTTTTTGTCTTTCCTTTTTTTTGTATCGACACAAAACAACCGGCATTGCGACCCCCTCTTTTTTTCTTCTTCAAGTTTTACCGCCATAAATAAACATATACAAAGGAGAGAAGGGAGGAGCTCAAAATCGCGATTTGGGGCAGAGGCACGTTTTGTTTTGCATCTTTAAACAAAACCAACAAAAAAAGAAAGGGATTCATCCTGTGCCTTTTAAAAAATATTTTTAAAATTTTTAAAAATATTATCGAGTCCATAAAAACAAAAAAAAAATCGTTCATATAAAAACAAAACAAAAAAAAAAAAACGCGCACACGCAAAAATTTATTTAAAATTTTTTTTTTTTTTTTTTTTTTCATTTTGGACAAGCGTCAGACGGACTAAGACCTGCGTCGGGTTGTTTTTTCTTGTTTTCACTTTTTAATTGATTAATTAACTAATTATTGTTATTAGAAAGTAGAAGAAGCGTCTGGATTTCTCTTAAAGTTGTAAGTAAAAGATTAAGATAAGCAAAAGGACATATTTGTTGTTGTGATGCCGCCCAAAAAACGAATTGGTGACGATGAAGCCACAATTCAGCAATTGAAGAGACGAAGGAAGAAGAATGGAGGAGACGATGTGGATTTTGGACTGACCGACTCCGTGGAATCAGATGAAGAACAGCTTGACATAGTAAGAAGAAATAAATTATATATATATATATATATATATATATATAAAATTACATTATCTCTTTTAAAGCTTTCATTGTTTTTGTTTTGATGTATTTATAGACAAAAAGTAAAAACACATGGAAATAATAATGATCGATGATGATAATGATTTTTAGATATACCTGTGATACATTTACGATGTTTGGTTCTTTTTTCTAGAATATTGTCCATCCCGAAGAATACTCTGTTTTCTTTAAGGGTACAAATGAACCGTGATACTTGATTTTTTTATATCTTATAAACTTTAATTATAGCCAGAAATGACTTTCTAAATGACAGCTTAAAGGCTTGAAAATCACTTTCGAATTTCCCACGATTACGAAGAAATCTCCGTGGAGACCATATTTAAAAAAAAAAAAAAAGTAACCAAGCTGTCCGGTGCGCTGTTTATTTCGCATATTTGGACATTATAAAGTAATTTTTAAGCCTTTAAAATAGTCGAATGTAAAGTAATTTCTGGCTAGAATTAAAGTTTATTGACCAAAGTCAAGTATTATGGTTCATTTGTGCTCATAAAACAAAGATAAACAGTATTTCTTGGCGTCACTATTCTAAAAAAGAAACACTGATCATTGCAAAAGTTTTTTTTATTTACCTGCCTATAACTTTATACTTTTAATTCTAACGTCATTTACTTTTTTTCTTGTTCAAATTCTGATGTTATTCATTTGAAAAGTTGTTGGACGAAAAAAGAAATCCAGCCATTCAAATTCAGAAATTATGTGAACACTTCTCGTGTCTCTGTGTTTATCGCCTCTACGTGATTTACACATTTTTTATATTTACTATTAATATTTATTAAAAAAAAAAAAGGCGCTAGCGTAAAATAAACCGAAATTAAAAAAAAATTAATTTACCAGAATGCATTTCGATTTCGTCATAAACAAGTCAACCATTTTACTCGTTTTAAATTGAAAACAAAAGAATTTACTTTATGACCCTTCAACATTTTAAACGGAGTTTGGAAGAATTTAATCCAGCTCCCCAAAAGAGACACTCTGGATTGGGACAAAAATAAAGAGTGCCTCCGTCTAGAAGGATTTCTCCTCCACCGCCCGAGGACAGAAACGATGAGGTGTAGCACCTGAACAGATACCGCACCTTGCTCTTAACCAAAAAGCCAACGCATAAAGACAATTTTCCAATAATGTTTAAACATAACACTTTTAATTCAATTCATTGTCGCTAAAATTTTACCTTTTGTCGTCAACGGAAATTGAGATTTTTTTTCTTTTTGCAATTAGTCAACACCACGGAAATGCCTGGGATTTATATATATATATATATATATATATTTAGGCTGGGGGGTGCACTGTACTATATAAATTTAACGTAACATAGTCATCCAGTTCTTGACTACATAGCGTAGGACAGAACGCGTAACCATTTTTGTATTTCCAAAATGGTAGTTATTTTTTTGATAAAAAAATGGTTACTCGTTCTATTTTGCACTGTGTGGTCAAGAATTGCGTGATCATTTTACGTTAAATTTATATAGTAAAGTGAGCCCCCTCCCCTCATTTGTAATATTTTCACGTATTTCCAGAGTGTCGACCTGTAATCGCACGAAAGAAAAACAAAAGAATCTCGTTTTTATTTTTCTGTTGACAGCGTGGGGGCACAATGTACAGTTTGACCATATTTTCAACTTATTGCGTTTTACATACTAAATCCTGCCTGGAAAAACCGATCGAGACTATTATTTACTGGTTTTAAAACAAAATCGATATTTCTGCAGTAACGTGCGAATTAATTTTATGTATGTATGTGTGTGTGTGTGTGTATAATATATATATATATATATATATATATATTATATATAATTACAACTTTTGTTTTAAGAGATTAATTTATTTTAACTTTTTAATTAAAAGAAATTTATCTTTTTAACTAAATTTTCCGTTTTTGTTCTTTCGTATAGCACGTGCGATTTTTTTAAATCTTGTTTTATCTGCTATTAATTAATTTTTTTTTTGGGGGGGGAATTATGAAATTTGATCGATTTAATTTTCTATTTTAATTTAATTATTAACTTTCTGGAAATACTTTAAATTCCTCGTTTTATTTTTAGTCAGAACAATGCATTTAATATTTAAAAAAAAAGGACTGAACTTTTTTATTTTTCACACAAAAAAAAATCTAATTTAAAGTTCAAAATGAATTTTTAAAAGTTATTTCTAAACTTGTTTTCTTTTTGGAATAGACACTAAACTTAATTCTTAAATCTACAAAATGCTTGGTCTAATTTAATGTCTGTCCGGTACTCAGTCAATCTCAGACATTTTTTTCTCAATTGAAATTTTGCCTAAAAATAAATAAAAAGAATTTTATTTTACCTTGTTTCATATTATAAATAACTTTTTTCTATCTTACTTTTCTATTGTAATTAGATTTTTTATGAGGGACTTATATTATATTTGATTGAGAAAAAATATTTTTATAATTCAATTAAACTAACAACAACAAATACCCCAACTTTTTATTTATTAAACATTAAAAGCAGAAATGCGTTTCATGTGACAACTTGACCGTAAAAACTAAATGATTCATTTTCTTTCATGTCCTTTTTTGGCATAGTTTAAAATTGTATTTTCTTAAACAAACAAAAAAACGTTTAATAGGCTACAAGCTTTTTATTTATTTTTTTAAAACAAAACATTAGTAAAATAAAGACATGTTTAGTACAAAAAATTATGACAATGGATTTATTTCAAAATAGCATTTTATTGTATTCAAAGTTAGGACATTATTTTGTGTTTATATATTTTTACAAATAAACTACCAGGAAAAGTGGATTAAATCCTATTTTAGTGATATAAATTATTTAGAGTGAAAGGTTTTAAAACTAGAAAATAACACTTGAGTTATCGCATTTCCGTAGCTAGACTTTTTCGGAACTTGTTTACAAAGATGACGACTTTATTGTTCTGGACGATTTTTCATTTCAGCGTTTCACGTGTACGATGTTTTTTTTTGTTGATTTTTTTAAAGTAAAAAGTAAGTTGTTTGAGAGTCCTGCCGAAATATTTACGTGGTTAACCGGAAAAGTAATTCTTTGATATGACAGGGTCGCGTTAAAAAAAACTCCTCTTTAATTTTTGCTTAAGTGCACAATGAAACATAATACTTGACTTTATCTTTTAAATTTTAATTCTCGACATTTTAAAGTCTCTAAAATCACTTTCGAATGTTTACAAGCACCGACCATTATTTAATACACAAGTAACATTTACTGCGAAAGTGATTTTGAAGCTTTTAAACTGCCGATCAGAGAATATTTTCTGGTTTAAATTAAAGCTTGAAGTCAAACGTAAAGTTTATTATTTTGAAACGCGCTCCTGTATTACCAAAGAATCGGAAAAGTTGTTTTTTCTTCGTTTACGTTTATTAGACTGGCAGTTAAGAAAATTAGTCTTTGCACTTTTTTTGGCAAAAAAAAGTCTTAAAAGAAAGGATTGTGGAGTACCAGGTCAGAAAAATTCTAATTAACCAGATTTTTTAACACTAAGCCAATAAATAAATTTAAAAAAGAGGCAAAACGAAATTCAAATTAATGTTCAATTTGTTTTTCTTCATTTAACGGAAACGGTAAAATCTCGCAGAATGAGGAGGAGGGGGGTAAATGTACTAATGCTGTCTAGAAAATGTCTTACTAATTTATTAGAGGCCTAAGCTAGATTCCTTTTATGTATATTAATGTATTCTTCACCTCAATATTCACCCCAAATCCGAGGTGACAATACGAAGGAAAAAAAAAAAAATGGGCTGAAAACAAAACAATCACAATATACTTGCAGTTTTGAAAAAAAAATGGTTATTCGTTCTATTCTACGTTATATGGTCAAGTTGGTTGGTTGTTGGGTTTTATAGCATATCAAATGTCATTGGATCATTTTATGCTGAAACCGTATGTTTTGTATACGATTGGTTTGTAGATTAATCTATTTTGTAGGCTATCTAGTAAAGAGGTCTGTAATTGATAGTTTTTTTTAAATCCATAGATGGGGGCCCTGACAGGTACTACCGAGTGGATCTGGGAGTAGTTGTAACCCCCAAAGCTTCTAAATTGGGGCTTATCACTGGATGCACTTTAAGGCCATACCCTATGTGGTCGAGAACTGACTGATTATTGATCAGTGATCAATAACGTTCTCTGGTCAGGAAGTGGGTGATCATTTTACGTTACATTTATATAATAAAGTGAATCCCACGCTAAAGTTAAAAATATACTTAAAAATATAGTTTTTCCAGGTATTTTCAGGGTGTTGTGTAATCGCATGAAAAAAATGGATTTTTTTATGTTGACGGCTTTTGGGCAAAGGGTTGTTGCTCAAGTGTAAACATATGTAGTGAACTATTTACTTGCTTCCCTACGAGGGCAAAGTTAGAAACAAGTTCCCCATTTACTTGCCTTCTCACGAGGGCGGTTAGAAGCAATCTCTGTTTTTAGTAGGGGGGGGGGGGGCAACTCCTTCACCTCTTGATGGGACAAAAAATAAAAATTGCCCCAATAGAGAAGGATTTCTCCTAACTAATACTACATTTTGATCTTAGCCCGAAGACTAGGAGTAATATATCCTGACTTAGTTATGTTTTTCTTTTGAACCACAGTTTTGTTTGATAAAAGTTCATTATTAAAAAATATTATTTTTCAAACCGATGCATTATATTTAACAAAACAAAACAACGGCACTTGTACAGATTGGGTCCCATGGCGGGCAATATTGGCTCTGTATAGCATCCGGTAACGAGTTACAACAACCGAAAAATAAAAACAATGTTCAAAAAACCACTTAATTTGCTTATTTAATTTTTTTTGTAATTAGTTCTTAAATTTACATTTGTTATTGTTTAATATTTTGGTTTCTTCGTGTTTGTTGGAGTTTTTGTGTCTGGGTCTACGAAATTCAAAGAATGGCTCACCGTCAGGTTGCGGTACAATAGCAATTAAAAAAAAAATAAAATCAGCAAAAGAGAAAATATTAAAAATAAAAAAAAATATTTTTGTATTTTTTTGACAAAATTTTATTTTAAAGTCTTAACATTTAAAATAAAATGTATATTATCGTATGCATATAGTTTAAGTTTTCTATTTTTCAATATATCTTGATATTTTAATTTGAGTAAATGAGTTTTTTAGATTGTCTTTTCAAAAATTATTCTTGATTGATTTCTTTCTCCGAAATAAACTAAAAAAAAGAATCTGGAATTAATTTGTAAATAAATGACTTCATTTAAAAATGTTAAAGATAAACAGAATTTGTTTACATTTGTTTGTAAACATAAAGTTAAGTTATTTTATTTTTAAGTTCTTCCTTCCTTCATGTTGATGTGATGCTTGTCTGGTTAAACACGAAAAAGTCTGCCATTATTCCAAGATTCTTGTGATTCCAATAGATTCCCCTCCACACACACTTTCTTTCCTCGGTTTATTTTCTTAATATGGTCACGTTTCTCTCTTGTTCATCACATCATATTCATCACTTTTTTCAAAGATTCATTTTTGTTGGTGGGCATTTTTTTTCTTCTTCCGGGATGAAAACAGTTTTTTTTTTTTTGTTTTTTTTTAACATACGACCCTCAAGCTTATATCAAAAGTGAGGTATGGTTCTGTTCGGTCATAGTCCATCATCCTAGGCATTACCTCCTTTCAGAAGGAGAGGCGGGGAGCTAGTTTATTGCTGGTTACCTGAGGCGCCCTTACTGTGAAATGCCAACGGGTCCGATCATAGGAAATTTTCCACCCATCCAGGGTGCCTCCTTTTTAGGAGAGCTGGAGTCCCCACTATAAACTAATGCAGGTAGATAAATAACATTCACAGGAAACATGAATTGGAACAAATACATGCAAGAAATTACCAAGGCTACTGCACCATCCACCAGTCTCTCCTTCTTAGACAAGGTCCAAAAAAGAGTCTCTAATCTAATAGGTCTTTCACTATCCACCAAGCTCCAGCCCCTGTCCCATTGCCACAATGTTGCATCCTTGTGCTTGTTTTACAAATACTTCAATGGAATGTGCTCCAATGAACTTGCTGCTCTGTTGCCCCCTCGAATATTTATTGATATCTAATACCTATTGTTTAAATTTCACAGAAATCAGAGGTATCTGAATTTTCATGAAGGACTAACACCCTCTTAACCTCTTTGCATAAAACTTAAATTAAACTAGATATAGCCCACATTACAACCCCTTAGGCCTAACAGCTGTTTCAAAATTTATAATGATCAGTTAATTAGTTTAGGGGTGAATCCTGTACATACAAATATATAAACATGCACATACCTAACTTTATATGATTGGTAAAGGATCCATGTTCCTAGGGGTAATTCTCAAGCTTTCTGCACTGTTTATACTGCCATAATGTTAAGATTGTGGTAGGTTAGGGTTAAGATTGTGGTAGGTTAGGGTTAAGATTGTGGTAGGTTAGGGTTAAGATTGTGGTAGGTTAGGGTTAAGATGGTGGTAGGTTAGGGTTAAGATGGTGGTAGGTTAGGGTTAAGATGGTGTTAGGGTTAAGATGGTGGTAGGTTAGGGTTAAGATTGTGGTAGGTTAGAATTAGGGTTAAGATTGTGGTAGGTTAGGGTTAAGATGGTGGTAGGTTAGGGGTTACTCAGTACAAGATTTTTTCATCAAAGAAACATCTTTTTTTTTTATCTGAGCTGCTACTGCTATAATTTCCCCTTTAAGGTGCGGATGCTGATGCTGCTTTCATAATTGCTTATCATTGTCTACATGTGCATAGCAAAAGGAAAGAAAGTGTCTGCGAGTGGCTTAACTATAACTTGTTTAGTTCTTTCGCTCATGGAACACTGACCCACTATGCTAATTTAACGTCATCCAGGACCTTGTTCTGGGGCAATTCGATCAGGGTGTTTAAAACCAGGAGAGATATAAATAAAGGAGAGCAAAGATCCATGTCATCGTGGCACATAGAGAGGGTCATTGTGAATGAGATGTTGCTTATCTGGTCGCTAGATTTGGGGATTGTCCTGTCGATATTGAAGAAGCCATGGTGTTGCATAAGGAAAAGAGCAGTTTTGGTAGTGCAAAATATTTTTTAGAAACCAGAGGTGTGTATGTGCTTAGAGATCTGCAGCGGAAAACTGAGAAATCTTCAGCGTCCGGAACATTGGTTGAGAGAGATTTAACGAGAACAGGTCTTTTTTTGTTCTAGGTGGTGTTGCTGGGAGACGTGCAGCTTTAGGTTGTTGGACAACTAAAACCTATTTCACTTTAGTAACTTGAATTGAAGATCCAGAAATCAGAATACGGGTTGTATCCTGTAAAAACTTTCTCACTACAGTTCATCTCCAGTCTTATGGATGCGAGTATACAGATAATGTTGTTGCTGTCTCTGACGACAATCTGCTGGGCGTGCTATGGTAGCAGTAACCAAGTACCATATGTTGATGGGTGATGCAGCATAGCGCTGTGTTCTCAACTGCCAGTGCAAAGTGTCGTTATCCCTGCTTTTGGTAAGATGCTATGGTGCCAACAAGCTGAATCGTTCATAGTTATGGGAGGGGGGAGGGGTCCTGATTACAGGTCTACACTTAACTTGACTTGCTAGCCTCTGGAATACATTTCCGATGGCAATAGAGTGGATCCTATCCTTCTTCCTAAGCGCTGTCTCAGTGAAATAACTTTTAATGGTCCTACAAATTTAATGCTTGTTTAAAAATTGATTGTAAAGTTAACGTCCCTGATTAAAATTATGAAAAAAATGTCAACGTGGGACAATGTACCACTCAGAAATGTGTAACAATATTATGAGGATTAACAAAGTTTTGGCTGTTGTTCATTTCTACATAAGGAGTGTTTACAGGAAGGTTTGCAATGCTATAAGTAAGCCACATGTCGCTGAGCATAGAAGTGCCTCAAAAAAAAAAAACCCTCCCTGCATCAACTCTAACATTAACCTTAAGTTCGAGTGGCAATACGAAAAAAAAAATGGAAACCATGGACGTGCAGTTGGCATAATGGGACTGTTAAGTCAATTTCGTTGGTTGTATCCTTATGGTACCACATCAATTTTAATCAGACGATTGATCAATCTTACAAATGAATTCAGCAGGTTGGTAGATATACCGATGGAGGCATTCCAGCTAAATATGATCCATTCATGGTCAAAGTCTCAGATTTTTGAGAGATTTTGTCAATCATTAGCATTTATTAAAATGAGCTTTTGCTAAAAATTTCAGCCCTTTAGATCAAGTGATTCAGTTTTTATGGGATTTTCCATTTTTCAGATTTTTTCAAGAATTTGAAACCATTTTTGACTAGCAGTATCTCAGAAATGCAATATATTAAGAACTTGACAATTGGTACATTGAAAAAGAATAGAACAAATTTAATCAAGAAAACCTTTCTAAAAATTTTCTAGAGGTTTGCAAAATGGAAATAAAACCTGCCGGAAACACACTTTCAGTGATTTTAGACAGGAAATAAGCCCAAAAAATGCTAAAATTCAGGCTTTTTGTACCTCAAAATCAACTTGGAATACGACATATTGAAGAAATTTATGGAATTTAACTTTTCAGAATTAAAATTTATTACACCCTGGAAAAAAAATATATATATATAAAGGCTGTGGTCGCGCAAGAGAGAACCGGAAATTTTCAGTAAATGCTCATTTTAATAAATACTAATGATTGGCAAAATTTTAAAAATCTGAGACTTTCAACTCTCATGAGTTGATCACATTGAGTTGGGATGTCCCCATGGCCATCAGTAAACTGCTTGCTAGAAAAGAATTGATGGCAGCGATCATGTCTTTAGTTGCTCTAGTTTGATGGGGGTCCGGATGCATTAGTCCCAGTTCCTGTAGAATATCATCCATCAGGTAAAGTACTGTATTGTCCAACATGTCCCGTTTTATTGTGGCCATGACATCTTTAAGGAAGTTAGCGCCACCCTTCTTTTCATGAGTATGATTGAATCCTCTGACTTTTCAAAAATGTGCAGGGTTTCCCTCCTTAGTTTTTCGTCATTATTTGGCTGGATTTTATTCCCCACCCCCCCTCTCTCTTTATCTTTCTTTCTCTCTTCCTTTTTGTTCTCTCTTCCACTTCTTTGCACCGTTTTTTCTTGCCTGGCCTTCCTTTTCCCTCTTATGACAGTTCTTTCTGAAAACTGAAAATGTTAATTTTGCCATGAAGGCTCAGACTTCAAACGATTCAGACTGTTATGGGGAGTTAGATGACTTTGGTTCGTCAAAGAATGATCCCCCCACACACACATGCACACTCAGTGTCTTTCTCTTAACCTTGACTTTTTAGTTGAAACTGATTGGAATTGTTTAGGAAAACCAAGCAAAAATAAAATAATAATCTAAAAAATTGACCTGTCAGCTTAATTAATCTGTGATTAACTTATGCTGTCTTTTGTTTACCATCATCGATATTTCATTAATCTTTTGTTTACCATCATCGATATTTCATTAATCTTTTGTTTACCATCATCGATATTTCATTAATTCAATATTTTTCAAATTATTTTAAATGTGATTTTACTACTTATCACTTGCACATCATCCACGTTGTTTTAGTTGTTTTTTGCACTGCCCTCAGTTTTGATTTGAGCTTTTTTTTTTACACCTGAATAGGTATTGTGCTTTGGCATTAAATAATCCAAAAAAGTGTTGAAGTTTCATTTAAACAGACAAACCAAACCATACAAAGTCGAGAACAGGACCACAACTAAATTTACTATTTACTAGTAAGTTTACTAGCGTACCCAATCTGTCAAAAATGACAAATGTTATTTTCTTTTCTTTCTTTGTAATAAAATTTAATTTGATTAAAACAATGAACTATCTACATCACTAGTTTCTCTGATATTGTTTGGTGTAATTGTTAGGTTGTGGATTGAAATTTGAAGAGAACATACAAATTTACTGCCCTATACATGGATTGAACTCACTGTCTTTCCTCAGTTTATGAGAATTGTGTTTAATAAAATGTTTCAGTATAAAAATAACCCATTTAATAACTCCACCAATATTAATGATATTATTCTGTACTTTTCTGGGTTGAAAGAAAATAGAATAATGTTTTAAAATCATCCAAGGAGATGGGATTATCATTAATATTGGCGAGTTATTTACCTTCAAATGGGTGGTTCAGTGATGAAGCCCACTTCTCTCTACTAGGCCACGTATCGGCCACGTCAACAGTAAGAATTGTGTGCTGGAAATCTCAAGAACCAGCTGAAGTTTTAATGGGTCACTGCTCTCTGAAGTGCATCGCGTAGATCGTCATCTCGAAACATAGCTTAATCGGACCATTTTGGTTTGAGAATGATATTGGGGAGATAGTGACTGTCAATAAAGTATGCCATCAACGCTGATGAACATCATCATCATCATCATTATATTCATTTTAACGTCCATTTTACATGCTGGTATGTGTTGGATGGCTTTTAGAAATTTATTTTCAAGCTAACCTATCTCTGACCAGGTCTTTATTTATCCTTTTTTGTCTCGAGTCCATCTTTATCACTTTTTCTCATGTTTTCCTTGGCTTTTCCCTGTGAGCTAACCCTGCTACCTCAATTGTTCTACATCTACAAACCCAGGAAATATACATTCTTTCAACGTGGCCATATCATTGAAGGCGTCTGTTTTGCACGCATCTCCCTCTACTGTCCAGATTTAATCTTCTGAATTCATCAGATCTAAGACTGTCTTTAAGACTTGCGTTACATATCCAACATATCATTCTCTTATCATTTCTCTCCATGCAACGCATGTCCTCAACCCTCACTGGCCAGGTTTAACTTTCACACATCCACATGCTTGATAGACTCTTCCTTTGGTTGACAACGATAACACTCTACTGGTTAATAATGGCCCAAATTCCCTGATGGATCTACTCCTAATTCTTGCTATTACACTAGCACTTGCTCACCCTGTACTCTACCCCAATGGTATCACCAAGGTAACAACATTTCTGAACAACCTTAATAACTCCACCATCCACATATTTTTTCTCCATATCTGAGTTTGCATTCGTCTCTGTTGTCTTACAGTTATTGCACACAAATTGGGTATCTCCTCTTAAACCTACCTGTACTTCCACTGCACTTGTCTACCCGGTGTCTGTATGTACCACAGGAAATTGAGTTGCACTTGACTCCATTACCACAAACTGAGCATGGGAATTTTCCTCTTTCTGAAGGATTTCCAACACTATTCCTTCTGTGTTGGTGACATTCACTCTCAGGCCTTTACTTTCCATACCATTCCTCCAAGTTTTGAACTTAACAAGTAAACCTTCCATTGTTTCACAGGCAAGTACTAAGTCATCAACATACAGCATCTCTTCTGCACAACCAGTATGGAACTCCCCGTACAATGCTTCTAAGACACAAATGAAAAGCAACAAACTTGGTGCAGAGCCCTGATGCCCTCCTATTTTAACATTAAAGTTTTCACTAAATATGTTGTCTATTCTAACACTACTTTGAACATTTCTGTACATTGCTTGAACAACCTTCACTAAGCATTCGTTTGCCACTAGTTTTACACAATGCTCACCAGACAACATTTCTTGGCACTCGGTCAAAAGCTTTCTCCAGATCCACAAAAGCAAAACACAGGTTCTTCTTACAAAGGAATTTTTCTTGAAAAAAGAAGAACCTGTATTTTGTTTTCGTATATCTGGAGATTTGTTCAGAATGTCTAAAATTTTACTTTTATAATAATAACTAGCAAAAACTACCCGCGCTCCGGGCGGCAATTACTAACACTGTAGTCTTCTTCACAGAAACCAAAAAAGTAATTTTCATTTCACATTTTGGTAAATTAGAGGAAAT
The DNA here is from genome assembly GCA_963556195.1 of Sepiola atlantica. Classification (NCBI taxonomy): domain Eukaryota; kingdom Metazoa; phylum Mollusca; class Cephalopoda; order Sepiida; family Sepiolidae; genus Sepiola; species Sepiola atlantica. The sequence continues at coordinate 42,574,408 of OY744544.1, forward strand.
TAAAAAAAAAAATGATGATTGTCGTAGTGTTATTTGATATATTCCAATATGGGGGAAATATACTGTGCATGAACATCGTCAAATTTTGTTTTTTTAGGAAAAAACAACAAAAAGGTTAATTGATATGGTCTTTAAGATATTCAACGTCAATAAATTTTATTTTGTTTCAGCATAAAAATGAATTCCCCATTAAAACTGGTTATAATAATGAAATAAATAAACATATGGGTGGAACATCGATAGGTCAAATACTCCAATTTTATATTACTGAGTAATTCGAAATAGGTACTTCGTCCTTTTCACCTTTATTATAAAAGAAAGAAAAAATATGTAAAGAATATTAAAGAAAAATACTTTTTTTTTATAATTTAGAAAGATTAAATGAAGTTTATTTCTTTTTTATGACAGACAAATTTTTTATTTATCATCATCATTACCAACATGTTAACTCTGACCTTTTGGCTAGAAGCAAAATGTAGTATCTGTCAGTGAAAGAGAAATCCTTCTAGACCGAGACAATTGAAACTTTTGTTCCAATTGAGAGTGCCCATTTTAGGGAAGTTGGATTCTTCCCACGTTAAATATTGACATTGGGCCGAACTCTGCTCTCGTGGGAGGTCATAAATAGGAACAATAACAGCAACAAATTTATAAAAATATAATAAACGCATGTATTTAATTATTCACAAATTAGAAAATATTAATTCATTAGAAACTTACAAATAAATAAATATGCAAATGAGGGGCTGAGAGGATATGATGAACGAACTACATACACTGACCCCCCCCCCCCCAACAGAATAGATAGTACACTAACTTCCCCCACACACAAAACTGGTAATCCTGAGGAAATGGTATCGTGAGGAGCGAATGTATACTGTACGGCCTTCCCCTCGAAGAGGGTGTAATGCCTGGGAGGAATGTATCATGACGAATGAAAATATACTACAGAGAATTAAATAAGCATAAACCGTTTTAATGTCAAGTTAGAATAGGTGGAAAAAACTTTTGCATTTATTTATTTAGATAACATTAAAAACCATGGCAAGTTTCATTGTCCACGTGAAATGACTAAATGAAAATTGACTGGAAAAATATAGTTGCCATCTTTATAAACAAAGATGAATGTGCTGGCTAAGGAAGAACGATAACTTTCATAATATTCTAGTTAAAAAAGACATGTTTATTATAAACTTGAGTTATCGTTCTTCCTCGGCTAGTATTATGGTGAACGAACATATACTACATTGCCCCCCCCCCCCCCTCCATGACAGACGATAATATCAATATGAACGAACACGACTTCCCTCCATCCAAGAAGGAGGAAGTCATTCTTGGGTGGACGGTCTTATGAGAACATGACCGATAACCCCCCCCCCCCGGATGCCTATATATAGGGTATTTCAATATATTCTTATATCATTTGAATGAAATAATCCTAATGTGTTTTGATGTTAATATAGTTAGGATAGATAGAAAAAAACTTTTGCATTTATTCATTCAGATAAGAGATACTGAATGAAAATTCATTTTAATTGTTATCGGTTCAGCTTTTAGGAAATCCAAAGTTTTCTTGTCTGGTTCATAAGTTTTATTTACTCCTCCCCAGGAGTTAGGCACAAGGCCAGTTTTATCTTACTCCCACAAGTAAGATGTGACCCAAGATCGGGTCGAGAAAGTGGGATTTGAAAAGCCAGCGCTCGAGAGGTGAGTACTCTGGCCATTTAAAAATTGCCTGGGCAGCCCCGTCGGCATTCCCCGGTAGGGGCACCTCAGACAGTAAGCAATAAACTTACTCCTCCCCAAAGAGGGGAGGCAAAGCCTGGGAGGGTGGACCTCCTAGAACTGCACAGGACAGGCGTGCAGTATCCATCGGAACAGATACTACACTTTGATCTTAACCAAAAGGCCAAGAAGTTATGAGCTTATAGATGGGTTACCATGTTTATACTGAGGCACCCGATACATCCTGCTATTTCTCTCCTCCCACCACTTCTCTTTCCATTTGCCTTTCATTGTAACCTGTTATACATCGTGAAGGTTTGACCAATTTTACAACTTTTCGGGGTCACTTAAGAAAATTTCCGATTGCCGGCTCAGGAAGACGAAAAAAACTAGATAGACAAGTCCACTAAGATTATGGTAGGAGTTGTTTATTGGTAGAAATAAAAGAGTATGACTTAATTAAATATACCAGTAGAACTACTTGTTTGTTTGAGTGGTGCCAGCACCAGTGCTCATGACCCCCCCCCCCCAATCTATGCTATCCTCTACTCCCTCCCCCTCACCTGGAAACTACTCTTTGCAAACAAACCAATATGTTAATGTTATTTTAATAACTAGCTGTATTTATCCGGTGTTGTCCGGGTGGAAACGTATTGCCAGGTGGAAGGTTTTGTGAAAAATAATTCAAAATATAATCATAAATATAAATCATGTTTATAATTTTTTCTTTTTGTAAATAGGATTCTTAAATATTCCTTTTAGTTTTCCCTTATGTTGTTTCAGCAATGTTAATTCAATATGTTTATTAAACAGAAATGGAGATATATTACAAATGAAAAAAATGAAAGGGGAAAATGACCAACGTCAATAACGTCTCAGGAATGTAACAAAAAATATTGAATAATAGTTAAGTAATAAAAATTTAGAAGGAAAATGGGGAGGCAAATACTGATTAATTAATAAAATCTTCCTTTTCGAAATCAACGCGCAAGCATCAGGAAGTTTCATCGGATGTTTCCTCAAATAGTGGCGATGGAGAGGTGTTCGTAAAGCCAAGTCAATTCATGCTGGTCCCCGGTGTGACGTGTCGGTTTCCCTTATTTTATTTTTGATTCCAATAAATATTCAATTAATAGTAATAAAAAAAAAATGATTCAATGTGTGATTATCAGTTACGTTGATGTGAGAAATACAGAAACGAACACACGGAATATCTCGTAATTTTATTCTGATTTGTAATCTCTAATGTTAACCAATTTTCATGGGATATTAATCATTTATACATTAACTTATATTTTCTAAGGAATAAAAGTTTTTCAAATTACAATAGCAATTTTTAAAAAGATTGGAACTTTTGACAGAATTTTATGCGCATGTGCAGTAACGTTAAAAAATATACATTGTTGCTGCTTAAAAATGACATGATTTATTTTACTTTAACAAAAACAAAACATAAGATGGTTTCCAGAGCGTTGTTGAAACCATTCCTTATGATGTTCGGAGGTAGGTAGTTCCGGAGTATTAATTTAATAGAATTGAATATACCCATCTTCCGTTTTTTGCGATCTAACCATCAGAACTGGCTGACTTGATTTCTAAAACAGAAAAGCATCCTGGTGAATTTCATTTAATCAATAAATTATTTTTTCTAAGTAAATTATTTGTTGTAATTAGTTTTTTTTTATTTCAGAAAGTTAATCCGTAAAATGGCTGGTTTGTTTTATAAGAAACCAAAATGCATTCTCGTGAATTTAATGCTATCTCTAAATTAATGTTAGTGAATAAGTTAGTTTTTAAATAAATTTTTATTTCATGAATTAATTCATTAAAATGGCTGACTTGTATTGTAAGTAACCGCAATGCATTATAAAAACGAATTTGCCTCCTCCACTGGCAGAAAAGATACTGAAATTTGATCCCACCTCAAAAGACCAGTAATCAACAGAAGAATCACTTTCTTGAACTATATGCAAGTTCTACATGCTAAGAAGTAAATAGAAACCCTAACTCGTATGCTCAAAAAAAAAAAAAAAATTTGGGACCCTATTCTTGACAAATGTATTTGTGAATTCTTGTTTATAGTCCTTGCATAAGTTTTTTTTTTTTTTTTTTTTTTTTTTTTTCAATATGAAAGAGTTTGTTTAGTGTGGCAAGATATATCGCCTGCAATAGCTACAATGTGGAACATATTTTCGGATGACACCTATTAATGTTAAACGTGTTCCTAGGAACTTGTTATAATCAAGATAAACTGTAGATTTTGTGGAAAATCCAGCTTGCACATAAAAGGTTTGCTAAAGAAAAGTATGAATTTTATGAGACTAGACAGAAAATATACTTCATTTTGATCCCAGACCAAAATACCTGGAATCAACGCTAGAAGAATCGCTTTCGGCGAACAATATGCATTTCTACTTGTGAAGAAATTATGCGGAAATTTACACGCATATCTCCCTTAAAAAAATACCTGATCCGGTTATGGACAATTGTATTTTTGATTTGTTGTTTTAAATTTACTTCAAATGTTTTATTTATATTTTGTTTACTTGTTTCTAAGCAAAGTGACATACAAAATATGATGCCCATACTCTGTGACAACCGAAGCTTATACACTAACAAATGTATGCGCATAACCGGTAACTATGGTGACGGTTCTAAGCTGCTGCTGTGTTTCTATTGACTCGTAATGAACGCTTACAAACACTAAACAAATCTATGTACACAATGCAACTACTGCGACTACTAGTGTACCAGACAAAGTCTATTATCCTCTTTCTAACTAGTCTTGAACTTTCGGGAATCATGTAAAAGTTTGATAAATTTAAATTAGCAATACACATGAAAAAATTTAAATTGCTTAAAATATCTCAATAATGGCATATATAGAAAGAGCTTGATGATCTAAGAAAGAATCTTTTTAAATTTTTTAAATCTGACTAAAAATAAGGAAGTTATGACTATTTTTGTGCCTCACACGATTGGATATTTTCCCCTCTTTAAGACCATATGCGTTTGGTCACATTTTTGACACTAATTTTTCAGTAAAAATGTTATATCTTTGTTAAAATACAAGATTAAGCAATGAAATTTACCATATAAATGTATTTTTGTACAAGGAATCAGAATGTGCCACTGAAAATCTCCAGAAATTAATGGTTTCCAAGTAATCTACACTAAGTGCACATAAATATGCTGCAATACTTTAAAAATACCATGTATCCATTAAAAGAAAGAAGTTAGAAAACTCAAAGTTGAATTGTAATACATTTTATGTACAAGAAACTAAAATCTAATACTAGGACTGTTTAAAAATGAATATATTGCAAGATTTCTTTGGCATTATTGTAGATTAACACCTTCCGCTAACTCAACCCTTACCTCCCCAAAATATGAGATTCTACTTTTTTTATTTAGGCAATTACATGTTAACACCCTGAAAAACTTGGCAGAAAGAAAGAAACAAAAACAATTTTAGAATTTAGAGTGGGGATCAGTTTCACATAAAATAATCCCCCATTTCAAGGCCATTCTAGCGTTTTAAGACAGTTAATTATTTTTTCTATGGGAGATAAATCCTGTGCGTTTTTCTTGTTTTTTTTCTTTTTTTTAGACGATTATGAGGGTCTTTGTGGGAGGAGGGGGGGGGCTTACCACTTGAACTTCAGGTTAGTGGTAGGGCTAGGGGCAAAAGTGTGAACACCCTGAAAACTTAGAAAGAAAAAAACCCAATTCATTTAGAATTTCGAGTGGGGGATTAGTTTCACATATATTTAATGTAGAATAATTCACCATTTCCGGGCCATTCTAGCGTTTTAGGGCATTAATGAATTTTTTTCTATGGCAAATAAATCCTGTGCGTTTTTTTTTTATGGGGGTCTGCTTTTTTATTTATTTATTTAAAAAAAATTTTTTTTTTTAGACGATTATGTTTGGTTTTAATGGGCTTTTTTGTTGGATTAGGGCTTCCTACTCGGACTTAGGGTTATTGATAAGGTTAAGGAAGGGGTTTTGTTTTGGATGGAGGTTGCCATTCGGACTTAGTGTTAGGGTTAAGGGAGTTTTTTAGGGGATGGCTTGCCACTCATATTTAAGGTTAATGGTACGATACGTTCAAGAAGGCATTTTTAGGAGGTGGGCTTGTTAGTCGTACCTAGAGTTAATGGTAGAGTAATTATTTATTTTATAAATTTCACTAAAAGGCAAGAATGGCCGGGAAATCGGAGATCATTTTACATTAAATTTATATGCGAAACTGATCTCCCACTCTAAATTCTAAATTATTTTTTGTTTTGTTTTTCTTTTTTTCGCCAACACTTTAAGGGTGTTTACACGTAATCGCCTAAAAAAGTAGAATCTTAATTTTTTTTAAATTGGCGACTAGAAAGTCATTACTACTAGAAGTTCGAAAGTTGAGTGAAAACCAGTATTTTTTATAAAAGAACCAAATAGGATTAACTTTTTTAAGCACAAAAATATTGTCTTATTTTTACAAAGCTTTACAAGACTAGTTAGCTGCTGCTGATGTTATATCAGCAATACTAGCAGCCATTGTTGACTTTCGCTAAAAAAATGGACACTATTTTTTCGGATAAGGTAATTTAAAATTACTACTACGGAAAGACAAAACAACATACAATTATAATTTTAATGCATAAAAAAGATAAAAGATTAATTTATTTACTAGTTGGGTATGAAAAATGTAACAACATTTTTTATATTCTTATTTTAAAATTTTTCAAATCTGTTCTAGAATGAAAATAAACAAAAATCGCCTCGTGTTTATAACTGCTACTACAATGTTTTTCAAACTATAAATAGAAAACGCCTTTTTTTTCCGGATAGGGTCATGAAATATCAGGACGACCAAAAGAGAACACATATATACAATTATAATTTTAATGCATAAAAAAGTAAAATGATTGATTTACTTACTAATTGGGCGACGGAAATGTATTTTTCAAAAATGTTCGACCGACGGCGAGTTGAAGTCTTATTTTTTAAATTTCAAAAAAATGAATGAGCCGAATTACTTCGTACACCGACAAACATTAAAAGTGATACTTTACCTGATTAGTCTCCAAATTTTAGGACGAAATTCCACATACAGCAATGGTACAAGACTTTTAAACGAACTGGGGGTTAAAAAAAAAAGTGACGTAAATTGCTGAAAATAGCGTTAACATTTTTTTGCCTTTATTTGCTCAAAACTCTTAAAAATATATAATGTATATTATTATTCATGAATGCACCTGAAAGGATATTCATTTCCTAACAAAATGATGGTATTTTGAGCACTTAAAGTGCTTTAGTTTTTAAGATATGACTATTTTAATAGAACTACCCTCAAATCTGCGATTATCCAAACAGTTTTCTGGTCGATGTGTATTGCTATTTAAATAATAAATGTATAGATTTTTGTACAGATGATTGTATATGCAATGGTATTGAATCAGGCATACATAAGAATAAGTTAATAATTAAAAAAACTGAAGGCAGCTTGCAACATTTAATTAAAAGAACAATGTACATAGAATAGTTGGCTTCCTAGAATCTATCTATCCATCTAATAATAAATAAATATTGAAAAAAAAATTTATTTTTATTTTTTATTAACAGCCATTGATGTGAAAGTGATAAGTGAAAATGTCTCCATGTTAAAAAAGCTCGAAACCGGAATAAATTATTTGAAAGAAACTGAAGCGAAATACAATTTTGTAAAATAAAAATAACATGATTTAAGGAAAAAACGAAAAATTGGAATCAAATATTGATATATTGGATTAATTACTATCAATAACAAACTTCAAAATGTAATAATTATTTTATCAATTAATATTGATATCGTTTATTGTAAAAAAAAACAAAATGAATGTTGAATATATATATATATAAGCAAACTTGTCTGTATGTGTGTCACAGAATCATAAACGGTTGATCTAACAGCCAAACTAACCACAGATTCGGAATCGGCACCTCCAATCTAATGTCCTTATCGATGTACGTTTCTAAAATTAAAAATTAAAAGTACTTAAAAATACCATTAGGAACAGAAGGTTATGACATTTTCAGTGTTCCCTTTCTGGTTGAATATTTTCTATTAGCCGACTGAACAACATACTTACAATAATCTGAACCTTTTCACTACCAGTAAGAAAAATAAACATAAAAATATGTCAAGATTGTTTTGTTTTTTTAGTCAAATCATCGTGTTCGTATTTGACATCATTTTTTTTTTTTTTTGAGTTTGTTTAAATTTATTTTAAACAATCGAACAGAGCTGTGCAGAGAGGTAATCCATTTTTAATTTTGTATCCCTACGCCAAACTCATAAACTGTTTAAGTAGGTTAAAAAGACAAAATATTTTTGAGTTTGAATCTCATACTAGACAATTTTCACCAGCTCTCCCTTTTTTTTGATATAGCATTCCAGTTATTTCCTAGCCGATATCAATCATCATCATAAATTTGAATGATGCCTTTTTTTTTTCTTTTGCTATTTTAATGCGATTTAAACTAAAAGAAAAAAAAAAAACTTTTCTTTTTGAAGTGGGTACTTCAGCCAGACATTTTGTCTATTGGATATATTCATTCTTGCATAAGTTAGGATTTTTGGAAAGAATAATCATCAGTTCTAATAGACATTTTGTCTCTCTTCATCTCATCCAGTGAAATATACTTGAAAAAATAAATGTTGTCTAACGCTCTAGCAACCAAATTATCAGCAGAGTTAAAAAAAACTTCATCAAAAATTATAAGAAAAAAAAAAAAGGGCAACAATCCTATTTTCTAATTTTTGACATTAAATTTTGGTTTCTTTCCTTCAATTACGTTCAGGTGAAATCAAAGTAATGTCATGTTGAATTTGGTTGACATTAACATTTCCAGAACAAAATGTTCACCGTTTTTGATGACAAGCAAAGTGAATTGATTTTTTAAATTATTATTCACCCCCAAACAAGGCACATTGCCACTGACACGTAAGGGGCTACTATGAATTAGGGGCCAGATTTATAGTGTCATCCTAAATGGGGAATTGTGCAGCGAGATGTTTGTTCACATTACATTTAAATTTCTGCATTTTGGTACAGTCGGGGTAGCAGGGAAGGAATTCCGAAGGCAAGAAGTTTGAGAAAAGAAGCTATTAAAGTAGAAAGCTTTCTAGCATCTCGGAACCTCTAAAGTGAAGAGATGTAATTTTGCTGATTGTTGAGTTGATTGGGGGTTATTTACATCGAGGGTGCACAAGTTCAGTAAATTCCATTAAAGTATTTGTCAAACAAGTACAGGGATGTGACATTGCAGCGATGGGACAGGGGCGAGATCTTGGGAAGCAGTGTTGTACCTATTAGATTAGAGACTCATTTTGGGATCCTGTTTAAGAGGAAGAGACTAATTGTTGATGCACCAGCCCAGATGTGCCAATAATACTCTATACATGGGCGAATGGTTGCTTTGTAGAAATATAGGATATTGGCAGGCGTGAAAAGTTTCTTAGCCCAATAGAGAGAGCCCACCTTCTTTACAGCAGATTTGGCAGTATCTTCTATGTATTTGTTCCAATTCACGTTACCTGTAAATGTTAGGCCAAGGAGTTTGAATGTTGGACTCTCAGGTAGGGTGCTATTAGCCATGGTAATCAGTGGTTGGAATGGTTTCTTATAATTGTTCAAGGAAAGGAGCTTTGTCTTAGTAGCATTTTTGGCCCCATTCCACTATAGACTTGAGGTCACTTTCTAAGGATTGAACCATTGTTTTGGATATGTGTGCATTCGTTTTTCTCACATGTCGAGAATAGAACATGGTGGCATCAGCAAATATATCCATTTCAGACAATTGCATTTATGAAAATAAGGAATAATAATGGTCCAAGGATCGACCACTGCTGCACACTTGCATTAGTGTGATGCTTAGATATACACCCATCAACGACGACCGGGATCTTTCTTTTGGCTAAGAAGGATCTAATTATATTAAATGTTCGTCCAGTAATATAGCACAAATTAATTTTTCTGAGAAGACCATGTCAAAGGCTTTGGATATATCTAGTGCTGTCGCCCTAGCTTCATCTTCCTTGTCCAATGTATGGTATATGTGTTCAGAGATGACCAATAGAATATCCGCAATAAAACAGGATTGCCTAAATCTATACTATTGGTAAGAAAGATGTTAAGCATTAATGAGGTGGTTAACTATCGCTAGATTTATTAATGATTCAAAGGTTTTCAACAAAGAGCAGGAGGAGGCTGATGGGTTGATAATTTTGCGGCTCAGTTCTTTCACCAAAATTCTTGAACACTGGTACCACACAGACAATTCTCCAGCTATCAGGGAAGCAAAATTCGGCAAGGCATTTATTGTAGAGTTTGAAGAGGAAAGGGGCCAGCTCAATAGAGCATTTATTTATTACTATGGCAGGGATAACATCAGGTACACATGCTTTGGAAGTGTCAAGGGTTCTTATGATACCCGGACATGGGAAGAGGTGATGATCAGATCATCAAGTTTGGCTTCAGTCTGTAGTGAGAAATTTGGTGGTGAGTGGTTTGTCGAGTTCAAGGCGAACTGCTGGGCCAGAAACTCGGCTTTATCAGTTGCTATGCAAGTGACATCATGCTGGTTGGATCGAGGGAGAATTGTTGATTGCCCATTATTCACCATACATAGATTTTCCAGAAATCGCGAGTTCCTAATTTAATTAATTGTATGAATAATTTTTATTAATATCACCTTATCCGAAAATATTCTAAATACATATGTAAATTTGAGAATAGCAGTTATAAGTGTATATTTGTAAATATGAATTTATTAGAAGTTTAAAAGAAATGAATTATGTAAATTACAAAACCCGCCTGGTGTCTGAGCGAGTTTTGGTAACAGTATATAAAGAAGTTGAAAGATTATTATATTAAGATTCTTAACCTGGCACACGCTAGGAAGTAAGTGTAGTATCTGTTCCGATGGATACTGCACCCCTATAGACGGATGTCGTCTTGTCCTTCGGGACTTGATTCCACCTGTCTGTTGGTTTGTCCTGTGCGGTTCTAGGAGGTCCACCCTCCCAGGCTTCGCCTCCCCTCTTTGGGGAGGAGTAAGTTTATTGCTTACTGCCTGAGGCGCCCCTACCGAGGATGTTTATCATGGATGTGAGTTCTCTGTTTTTTTAGCTGAAATCTCCAGAAAAAGTAGATTTTTGCTTAAATCTCTAGAATCTCCCATGGTTGTGACTTTTCCGTATTTTGGTCAATTTTTTTTTTTTTTTTTTTTTTTAATAAAAAAAAAATCTGATTTCTGTCAAATTGCTAGAGCCTATTTTATTTATTTCTTCTCTCACTTTATATTTCTTATATAAATCGTCAATAGAAACCTATTATGAGACCTATCTTAATTTTGCTCTTGCAGTTGGAGTAGAAATATTGTGTATACATTATATATATAAATTTATATATAGTAAAACATTCAGGAAATTTTTCAGTATTTATTTCAATTTTGTTCAATACATAGTCTTATCTATTAATAATGGTGATTTGGTATCTGTTTGTCTGAAGCCGAAGGTATACTATTACTATCTTTCAATGCTCAATTCAAGAGGAGGGATTAGTGTAGTATCTGTTCTGTTGTCATAACATCCTCCCAGACATGACCCCCTTTTTTGAGAGAGAGTATAGCATATGTTCATTTGTCATATATGCAAGCAAAATATGCTTCTGTTAGCATATTTTTTCTAGTAATGATAATAAGTGTTTCAATCACTGATTTCCTTAAGAGATCAGTAATCAAAATCTGATTGCATTTATGCAGCCGTTCAACATATTTCTATAAAAGCTGTGGATGTGCATGTTTATTTGAAAACAGCAGCAGCCATAACTGCTTACTACTGCTGCAGTTTTACCAACCAATGTCAAAGTTAGTAAATTATATATTTGCTTGAAAATTTTTTTTATTTTTTTTACTTAGTTCATCCCAAACAAGGCAAGTTGCCACTGTAGATGTAAGGGGCTACTGAGAATTAGGGTGAAAGTTTAGGGGGTCATCCTAAATTGGGAGCTATGCAGCGAGATACTTGTTCACATTAGTTTTAAATTTTTGCATGTCAGTACGGTCAGGGAAACAGGGAGCAGGGAGGGAGTTCCAAAGGCCGGCAGCTTAAGGAAAGAAGCTATTGGAGTGGAAGGCTCTCCGGCATCTGGGGACCTCCACAGTGAATGGATGAGATTTAGCTGATTGTCGGGTTGGCCGAGTGTATTTATGCCGAGGCGGCACCAGAGTAACAATTTCATCGGATCACATTCCATTGAAGTACTTGTAAAATAAGCACAAGGATGCAACATTGTGGTGATGGGACAGAACTGGTGCTTAGTGGATGGTGAGGGACCTATTAGATTCTCTTTTTTGGACCATGTCTAAGATGGAAAAACTGGAGGATGGTGCACCAGGCCAGATGTGACAACAATACTCCATGCATGGGTGAATGGCGGCTTTGTAGAAATGTAAGATACTGTCAGGTGTGAGTTTTCTAGCTCGGTAGAGGGAGCCCACTTTCTTTGCAGCAGCCTTGGAAATGATGTCTTCTATGTATTTTATTTGTTCCAATTGATGTTACCTGTGAATGTTAGGCCGAGGAGTTTGAACGTTGGGTAAGGTGTTATTTGTCATGGCAATCGGTGGTTGAAGAGGTTTTTTGTAGTTGTTGAAGGAAAGGAGCTTTGTCTTGGTAGCATTAAATGTTACCATCCATTTATGACCCCATTCCACTACAGAGTGGAGGTCACTTTCTAAGGATTCAGCCATTGCCTCAGATATGTGTGCATCTGTTTTACTCACATGACAAGAGTAGAGCGTGGTGTCGTCAGCAAATATACCCATCTTAGGCACAATGTCATCAGGGAGGTTGTTTATGAAAATCAGGAACAATAAAGGTCCAAGGATCGATCCCTGGGGTACACCTGCATTTATGTCATGTTGTTTGGTAACAGCCATCAAGGACAACCTGGATCTTTCTTTTGTATAGGAAGGATCCTTTATATTAAATATTCGTCCAGTTATACCTCGTGGTGCTACTAGATCAGGCTGTCTGAAGATATAGGCTTCCTGACTAAAAATGCACCTAACATTGAAGTTTTTTTTTTTCTGTTCTCTTCGTAAAACTCAACCATGTTCTGTAAAGTAAAAAACAACAATTCTCCTTCTTCTTTCTGCCCCCCCCCCCCCCCCCCCCCCCCAACAGGGCCACCAGTTTGCTGTGGGTGGCAACCCGTGATGCTCAAGGGCGAGATCCTGGTGGCTGAGCAGTCCATAACCTGGGAAAGTAGTGTAGATGCGCACTGCAACACTCCACTTTGGCCATTACCTGGGCTAGACCGGTGGTTGGAGAGACCCGATCCAATTAATCAGCTGGTCACGTCAAGCCCCACCATAAACCCACACAAATCTACTCACAACAATTAACATTCCTATTCCAACACCCACCAATAAATACCCCCCAAAATATGGTGGAAAGCAGTGGCTGAGGATCAATTGGTTCTGACAAACAAAGCATTGACATGGCTGCGACACCCCTTACATTTTTCTTAAAATCCCCCATAAGCAAAATCAAAGGAAAACAGGTGCTCAGTGCTTCACCTAAACCTAGTATATCATCCCTGAATCTCTGGTGCCAGGGCGAATGGGACCCCCCCCCCCCCTGGTACTTTCCACAAAGGGCTCAGAGGCGGGTGGGGAGCAAGGATGACAAAAAAAACAAAAAACAAACATGAATCATTTTCCCCTCAAAAAGATACACCTCTGATGTCTCAGAAACCTCAAGCTCAGAGGACGAAAAAATATACAACCTCCCCAAAAACAGCCTCTCCATAATTTCCTAAAATTCCTAGCAATAGAACTACTAGAAAGCAAAAAAATTAGTGAATTATCACCATTCTTAATCGAAAGAATACTTACCAGCAAGAGCAATCGAAAGTCAATTAAAAAAACTAAGAAACAAAAATCTTCTTGTCAAAGTAAACGACAATAACGCCGCCCAAAATCTATTAAAAATGGGGAGTTTCTACAACCATAAATGCAGTTCTTCCACATTAAAAACGTAAATACCTTTAAAAGAGTCATAAAGAACCAAGAATTGTCCTTGGCAACTACGGATGAAATAAGAACGGCATTATAAAACATGGCATAATTGACCACACACATAGCCATAAAAAGAAATGGTCAGACCATACCAACTAATACTTATATACTGACCTTTGACACACCTACAATTCCTAAAGAAGTAAAAATTGGCTACCTAATTGAAAAGGTGGAACAATATATCCCTACATCCCTAAGATGCCACAAATACCAAAAATATTTATGCAGAGGAATTAAAATATGTGAGAAATGTGATGAAAAAGACCCCAACCACACAAAAGATGAATGCCATAATATCAAAAAAATTTTTAATTGGAGTTTACGGTGAAATGCTAAGACAAGTAGTTTAGCCTTATCAATTGTCGTGCAAACGACATCATTGTTGTTTAATGACGGGGAAATTGTTGATTACACTTATTGAATATTTTCCAAAAATCACGAATACCTAGTTTCTGTGACTGAATGCGTTTTCTGGTCATATTTGCATACCTTCCCTTTGCTTCATCTATCACAGTCTTACAATGATTTTTTGACGCTATAAGTTTCTGTCTATTTGTAGTTGACTTATGGCGGTTGAATTGTCGGAATGCTTGCTGCCTCTAAGCAATAGCAGCTGCACAGTTTGAGGTGAACCATTGTGAAGAGTGGGGCTTGCTGTAGAATTTTCTCATGGGGACATATGCTTCAATGCCTGCTTTACCCCATTTGGTTACCTCATTTGTGCACTGATCAGCAGGGAGAGAAAAAGTTTCACTCCATCGGGCATCTCGCCCCATGGAGTGAAACTTTTGTGATCTCCGACGGATTCCCAATCAGCCAGCTTGTAGTATCTCGTCGTTTTGAGCAACGGCTCATCAGCTTTGGGACGAGATTTTAGGATGATATCAATTATTACCACAAGGTTATCAATGTTCCCTAACGGCCTGTGAGCATTTGTCACACAAGCCTCGGCCAGTGAGGTTGAGAAGTGAGGCTTGCTGGTCCACACGATCAGGGAGGCAGGTCGGGAAAGTGACAGTCTGTGAGAGGGAATGTGCTATGGAGAAACTATACGTGGAGTTACCATCTATGTCTGTATAGCTGGAGAATCCAAGCCAGTCACGGTGATGTACATTAAAATCCCCAAATACATGTATTTGGCCACTCGAGTCAAATGAGTGCTGTATCTATGCTTTCATAGACAAAGTTAAGCAGGGTATAGTCTTGGAACTAAGGAAAATGGTTAACATCACAAAATGAACTTTATTTTTATCAAAAGTTGCTAAAAGTTATCATTCGTCCTTTATGCCATCATCCATTTTCAAACTTCCTATCTGTGGAAAACCTTAATGCTTGCTTGCAGGCTATGATATGGTAATCTTCAAATCCAATGTCAACAAATACTTCTCATAAACCCTCCTCATAAGTGATCAAATTTTGTTCATTGCAATCCTTTCATAATATTCTTCATCAATCAACTGAGAATCCATCCTTATCCTCAAGTGATGACTCATTAGTAAAAAAAAAAAAAAAAAAAAAAAAAATGCTTTTTTGTAAAAACATGGTTATGAACAAATGTCAAAGTTAAGAAATTGTATTTTTAATAATATATACAACAAATACTGACTCAACGGATTGTGGATGGTCTAGTATATAATAAACCGGACTTTCTGTTATAGGTACTAGCAAAAATATGCTCCCTCCTTCCGGTGGCATATTTTTGCTAGTTGTTTTACTTAATTGCTCCGTAAAATGTGTTTTTTTTTTGTTTTTTTATTTTACAAAAAAAAAAAAAGAGAGAAAATGACCCCATCCTTTATTTTAATAAATAAAACACGGAATAATAAAAAGTTTTTAAACAAAATTTACCCTTTATGGCGTAAAATTTAAAACAAAAAATCGAGGAAAATATTTTAAATACATCTGGAAATCTGAAAAAAAAACAATCATGAGTGTATATTTGCGAATATTGATTTATTAGAAGCTTTAAAACAAATTATGTAAATTTGAAAGACGCTGGATGTTTAAAGAAGTTTTGGAATGGGTATATATAGGAGCTGATAAGTAGATATAAAAAGAGAGCGATCAAAACTAATAATATAGTTTAGTACAATTAATAGAAGTAATCATAGAGTTTCGGTTTCAGACAGACAGATACCAAATCTCCATTAGTAATAGATATTTTCTTTTTAGAGGGGTGAAAGCAAGAAAATCAATCTAAAAGAGTGATATTCATTAGAGATAGGGTGTGGTCCAATCAGCACTTGTAGATTATAGCGTTAGGATGCGTTGACGAGCTTGGCTGGCTGCTGCATATTCTGCATTGCTTATCGACATCTTTTTCTGCATGCGTTATCTATTATTTATACAAAATTAATGGATTTCTACAATTTGTCGTCAGGCAATTCCTTCTTATTGAAGGGTTTTTTTTTCTTTTTTTTTTTCTTTCTTTCTTTTTCCTCCCCAAATCAGGAATTTATCCCCAGAAATTGGATAAGCTCGGATGCATAATACTGAATTTTTCTTGGATAAGTTCATAAAATCTCATCTTCTAAAAAAAAATAAAATAAATAAAGACAATAAAAAATGTCATTCGTTGCTCCAATAGCAATTGTCTGCCACCCATTTAGTGCCAGGCAATTGTTATTTTACTATTAAAAACGTATATCCAAATGATATATATACTAGCAAAAATATGGCCCCTCTAATCGCATATTTTTTCTAGAATGTATGATGAATTGACATACTACAGTGCCCCCTCAAAGGAGGAGGTAAAACCTGGAATGGTGGTATTATGAAAACAGATACCCCCCCCCCCCCCCCGAATTGAGCATTGAAAGATAGTACATTAGTTCGAAATGGTATGTAATATATAACCAACATTTAAGTGAGTTGAGGATGGAAAGGGGTTATTGTTGATTTCTACTGTATCGCCAGGAAACAGGGTTTGGTCTGCTGAACAACCGAAACCGGCACAATGTTTATGCCTTCAAAAATCCAACCTCTAGTCGATATCTTTGGAGGTGGTAATACAGTTAATAAGTAGGAGTGCTGTGCATCCTGAAACAGGATCGGACTTAATATATTGCGAATTATTATTCTCTAATACAAGTTGAGTTTCTTTTTAACTAATTGTTATTTTCCAGTGAATAGAGCTTTGTAAAAGAAGCTCAAAAACGTTTGAATTTTGCAAATAGCATCAGTGGTTCAAAAGTTATAAGAATTTATAGTGTTGAAATTTGTGTTTTTCATTGGACATTTTTTCTTTAATAATGCTTTTAAAAAAGTAGGCCAAAATACGGATGTCATTTCAAGAAATTCAGTAATTTCTCCATTTATTTATTTTTGAAGCTATTATTAAATTTTATATTCTTAGGTGAAATTTTGTGCTCTTTCTCATTATGCAGTCAGATTTTATATATCTCTTTACCGTAAGCTATGGATTATAAATGAAATGTATAAATTTCAAAGACTGTCACGTTGTATCATACATACTGTGAGGTATTTCAATATAGCGTTTGTATAACAGTAACCGCACTATTAATATCTGTTTTGAAGAAATAGTGTGACTCGAAGAAAACAATATTTTAAAGCATTACACTGCACTAAAATGTTACTTTGAACAAGATTGCGGCAGGTTAGTTGCAGTGTGAGGTCCTGTATACATTTCCTCCATAATATACTAAAAATAAAAGATTTGATAACATTTGTAACCCTAACACTGCCACCATACTCTAAGTCCAAGTGCCTCCCCCCCTCCCCGGAAAAACAAGAACATGGTTGCATCTAATAGTTAACTAAAACGGTTACACGTCATTCAACCCCTATTTGGTCAGAAAGTGGGTAATCATCCTCCAGACAGGATTTTGCTTGTCTCTCACTTATATAGCCAACAACTAGTAATATATAAATTATTATAATAACACATATTTCTAGTTCTGGGTTCTGTTCAGGAATTGAACCACTGATAGCAAAACCACTGACAACAGAACTAATTCATCTTCCACACAGGACATATATTTATTAGCTTGTCTCTTTTCTATGTTCTTGTTTTGTGACATTTTCCCCAAATTATTCACTTGTGCAATTTTTACCGTGCACCATTACTCATATAAGAAAAGCATTAAAAGTTCAAAATGAGCATTTATTCCAATTTACATTCTTTTTTTCTTTTTTTTACGATTACCTTTCTGGCTACGATCAAAGTGTAATATCTCTTCTGATACTACACTTTCTCTTTTCTGTCCTCGGTCAGTGAAGAAATCCTTCTAGATTGAGGTAATTAAAATTTTTGTCCCAAGATCCAATCAAATCAAACATGTGGATTTTAATGCCTTTATATGTTAAATATTTTTATACTCCAAATTAAAAATGAAAAAAATGATTAAAACTGACGAATCAGAAAGAGAAATTTTTTCCCATTTATAAAAATAGGAAAAAAAATTCTCTTTCTGATTCGTCAGTTTTAATCATTTTTTTCATTTTTAATTTGGAGTATAAAAATATTTAACGTATAAAGGCACATGAAATTAACTTCATTGGAATGCTAATTTTATTCTCTTTCCATTCATATAATTGTTTGAAATATTGTCCCACAAATAAGAAAGATATGTGAAGACATTAGGTGTGAAATTTTGCTGATGTCCAACAAAAAGATGTTATCAGCTTTTGATGTTACTATACGTCTCCACTCGGACAATGTCGGGAAAATACAGCTAGTTTTTAATATAATAGACATGTCTGCTTCAATATCTGTATGTATAAATGTAACACTAATGTTTGTAATGTAAACAAGATAATTGTTTTTCCGAGTAAATTTAATTATAAAAGTTGTTAGTAAGTTGGGTACGAACATTTCTAGAAGAATAATGCGTGAAAACAAAAGAACACATAATTCTATATGGAGGGTGTTTGCGGCAAATTTGATTTTTTTTTTTTTTTTTTTTTTTTTTTTTTTTTTTTTTTTTTTTTTTTTTGTTACATAACCAAGGTTGTAAGTTTGAATGGAAAGTTTGAGTGACCACTATGGGTCAGGCATGACTCCAGTAAAATGGAAGTCTGTAAAATCATGTGACTTCTGGGGAGAGAAAATTCTTTCCCTTTCTTCAAGCAGAGAGAACATGAAAATCGTGGCTCCCTATTTTAGTTCCATTGATTGGGGGTGGGGGGGGGGCGATATAACCTATGGAGTGCATGGCACGGTCTGGATATGTCTCTTTCTCTCTCTGTCTTGCATGCAAGTATCCCGTTACGTTGACATGTTAAATTCTCTTTCTGGTTTTCTTTGTGACTCTTCTTTTCTGTACTGAAGGACATTTTAACATTTCATTTCAGAAGCAAGTATTTAATAGTGGTAAAGTGCAACAGATAGCTGTTTCTGTCGACCATAGATGGGTTCGAGATCTGAAAACAATGGATGACTAGAAAGCACCAAAATGTTGGAAGAGTATATACAAATGATATACTATGTTCCACATCTTCACCAGTCCCAAAATCTGCTACCCCCCCCACCCCAACTCACCTGATTGTAACCCCATGAACTATTATGTGTGGAGTGCTGTTGTAAAAGGCACCAATCATACTGTCTGCAACACCAAGTACAAGCTGATTGCCAGGATAAAACCGGTGCTCAGGCATCTCTTTAAGGACACCGTGAAGGTCATGTGCTTCAGGTTCAGATCTCATTGTGGTGGAGGCTTATGGTGGCTTCTTTGCGTGAACTGCATTCAGTAAGAGATGCATTGTGAATCTTGAGAATACATCAATTATTGATGACATTTTTTCTTTCCTTTCCAAAAAGTGTCAAATTTGTCTTTAAAAAAACGTAGATGAACGTCACTTCTAGCGATTTAAGATTCAATCTTTACTATAGGCAATAATAACTAAGAAGAGCATCTATCTGGTCATAGATGAAGGAATGAAAACAATCTATCCCCTTGGATTAAATAAAGGGTTCAGTTCAAAATTCCCTACAGGTTCCCGAGTTTGACTAGAAGATTCTCAAATTTGAAAAGATGCACTCAAAGTTGTAGGTTACATCGGCCAAAATGTTAATATAACAATCACTTTTGAAATAGTAGTCCAAATAACACAAATCATTAATTGTGATCTTAAAAATTGCAAAACACAATTATTTAATCTTGGCAATTAAACACAATCACCTGTGTGTGCTATTGGATTATCTAATAAAAATAAGCAATGAAAAGAATATGTTGTCATTTTTGACGACATGAGCACACTAGTTTAGCAAAAACGAATTTCTTGTTTAACACAACCATTTCTTTTACTGTCTTTTTACAGACGTTAGAAGGTTCGCTTGTAAATGGAGAAGTGTTGTTCTCTGGCGGGACCAATTGGTGTTTGACTGGACGGAGCCATCTTCCTAAAGGAGGTAAGTTAATACAATAAGAAGAAATTGAAATTTAAGGAATATCACTTAATTCGTACCTAATGACTATGGATCAGATTTAATGCAAATCTGAAATACTTATTTCAATTTTCAAATGGGGGGTTGTGCCCATTTTATGCTTCCTAAAACCCTTTTAAATACTCCAAAGAAACTGAAATTTGGGGAATATTTATTAATTGATGTCTAATACCTATTTGATAAAAATTGGAGGCATGTGAATTTTCACAAAGTGCTTCCACCTCTTCTTTGCCCCCCCCCCCCACGTTGCATAAAGTTAAACTAAATATAGTTCACATTACCCACCCTTACACCCAGTAGCTGTGTTCCAAAATTCATAATAGTCTGTAGATTAGTTTAGGAATGTATTCTATACATAGAAATATACGAACATATAGACATATCTAACTTTATAGCATGTATCACCAGTTAGTTAAAAAAACAAACAAAGTGCTCGATCGTAGGTTCTACAAGAGCTAATATAAAATATTTTATTTAAATACTATACATTACAGTGGCTGTTAGGGATACCCGGATTTCATCAATGTAGTTATCCTGGATTTATTATAAAATCTGGCTGTTCATCGCAGAAAGATTTAGTTTTCCTTTGGTATCGAAGATTCCGACATTTTGAAGCATGCCGAATCTTATCCTAAATCCAGGATGATCAGATTGATAAAATAACACACACATACACATATATTGCTACTGAAACACTGCATCCCTTAAAATCCTCATGCCTACCAAAATTCACCAAAACTACCCCCTCTATACACATGCACTTTTGATGAGTTGTAGTGTACCTGAACACTGTACGCAATGATTTTATTATTATTATTATTATTATTACTACTACTACTATTATATACATACACACACATGTGTAAATCTAATTTTTTCCTAAACTGATGAGTTCAAACTGATTGTCATAATGAAGATATTTTTAGTCATTTTAATATATCATGTTTTTAATCATCAAAATTATTTATTTTAAATATTTTATTTTTTAAACAGTAAAAAACGTTGGTGGCCGTAACTTATGGGGTCCTCATCGTATTTCCAACCTGTGTGGAGTGAGAGTACGAACTGTGGTATCTGGTTGTATAGCATGTCACAGCGTGATCATTACTGCTGAAGGAAAAGTTATGACTTGGGGTGTGTATCGTTTTCTTTCTTTTCTTGATTTTTATCCGCTTGTTTGGCAAATACTGGCTGATTTTTCAACTCCCTTTTCGAAAGTGTTTTTACATTGCTATTTTTGTGGTCTTCTCTTTCTTCATTTAACATGTCTCTTCCACATCAGATGTGGGTGGCACGCTGGCCATGCTGACACAAAGTGATTTTCTCCATAAAACTCTACCATTTACGTTGGTTTCGAGGTGCCATTATTTGAGGTTATCTTTGACTGAATCGTTCCAAATCTT
The DNA here is from genome assembly GCA_963556195.1 of Sepiola atlantica. Classification (NCBI taxonomy): domain Eukaryota; kingdom Metazoa; phylum Mollusca; class Cephalopoda; order Sepiida; family Sepiolidae; genus Sepiola; species Sepiola atlantica. The sequence goes on from OY744544.1 coordinate 42,596,062, forward strand.
TCTCGGCCTGCCCTTTTTCCTGCTTACAGGAAAAGGCAGTCTGAGACTTGGAATAATTCGGTCAAAGATGACTTTAAGCAATGGTACATCGAAACCAATGTAAATAATAGTGTTTAATACAAAAAATGTCCATGCTTAATAATTAATATATACTCTTTAATAAATTTTCAATTTCTTTCAGAATACAATTTTGAAGCATAGTAGCTCTTAATAACAAAGATGAAAAATATTTTCTTTTTTTAAATATCTATACTTTTTTTGGCATGAGTTTAAACTGTGTCAGAATGCTTGCCAAACAGTCGCAAATATCAACAGGGCATGAAGAGAATAGTCCACAAGTGATCGGACAGTACAGAGATGGTTTCAGGAATTATGTAGTGGTAAAAGGACGACCATTTACTCTTGATAAAGAACATTTGAAAGCAATTGTTGAAGAAAACCTACATCAAACTGTCAGAAACATCTAAAGCACTTGATGTCATTAGTTCAACGTTGTCTAAAACAGATTGATACGGTGAAAAAGTTTGATGAATGGGTCTTGCATAAACTCACTGAATAAATATTTCTTTCTAAAATCGGTCATTATTTACCGAACAACCTAATGTTTACTTGGTCTTTTGTTATTCTTTTCCTCTTGATTGCTTAAAACATTGTTATTGTAACAAACAAAATTTAACTAACCATGGGAATAATAAGGACTCTTCCCATAATAAAAATAAAACGGTAGCAGTCTTATATATCTCGGCTGTCGGTAACAAAGACATTTTAATTTGAAGGCTAGGTGAGAAGGAAGTAATGTGTCAAAAGCTCTTTGGTCAGCTGGATTCATCTTTTGTCCTTCACTTTTAGTCATAAAAAATATGGCATGTCAATGTTTCCAGTATTAATTCAACTCTGGGAAATAACTTCTTGGCAGTTGTTATGGCATAAGTAAATCAGGATGAATTGACCCCCTTTATCCAGCTCCATGCTTTTGTTGGGTTACGCATGCGCAAATACAGTTAACCGACGGTTAAAGCTGGTCACTATGTCAATGAGTAAATGTTTGTTTCTTTAAGTACAAAGTCTTATTATTTCCATCTATGTCTGTTTGAGACAGATAATGAACAGTGGAATAATAGTGAAACGAACCAAGGAAGGAAAAGTTTGGGGCCACAGATTTAGGAGATGAATAAAGATATTACACTGTATGTGATCATGTAATTACCTTCCTGCAAACCATTCTCTTCTTCTTTTTAGAATAGAAGCCATTCTTTTTGGGGTTTTAGTTTTTTTCTTTTAATTTATCTTTATTTTTTTTACTAAAGAGTCACTACTTACCAAGGCCAAAAGCAACTCGAGGATAAGGGTTTGTGAGATTATCAATTGGACGATAAACAGAATGGACAAAATTTGATTAAGAGGAGGACTTGATATTGGACTTAAAGACGACTATATTGTAATTTGCAGGGAAAAAGTCCTGTGGTATGTTTTACAGATGAGAACTTCTGAGAAAGAAACTCTGTTCATGGAAATGCCATTTAGTTTTAGGTATACAGAGGAAGAAACTAAAGTTCTTGCCGTGAATGTTATACAAGGAGCTACCAGATTTTGGAGCTCAGTTGAGCACTTTCCATGGAAATAACGATAGAGTAGTCACATCTCTTCTGTGATAAAGGAGCTGAAGAAAAGAGAAAATTCCCCACTAGATTGTAAAGTTTATTTTGTACTTTGTCAAGGCAAGAAAGAGTGCTCTGAGCGACACCTTCCCAGTACCACATCTCAGGACATATCTGACTCTTATACAGGTAGAGGATTGTGTCAAGAATGAGATACTTTCTGGAGCAGTAGAATGATCCAACCAGTTTTCCAGTGACCATAGTAAGAGATTGGATGTAAGTCTTCCATTTCAGGTCTGGAGTGAATGTCAGTCCTAGGAGCTTAAGGGGAGAGCCATTCATTTCAAGTGATGCTCGACAAAGATCTAAGTGTTAAAAGGAGAGATGTTTTGGTTTTAGAGGTGCTAAGTGTAACATGCCACTTTTTTCTCCCTTGCACAACATACTCCAAGTCGGAAAAGAAAGAATCAGCAAGATCTTGATCACCAATGCTCTCTAAAGTGCTGCCATAGACAGTTGTGCTGTCTGCATAAATGTCAACAAGTTATCTCAGAATATTATTTGGAAAGGAACAGAGTTGGTGCATGAATAGATCCTTGAGGCATGCCGGCATCTATACTATGTGCTTTAAGCTTCTGTCCATCAGCAACTACTTTTATAAATTTATCAGAGGGAAAGGGTTTGGTGGTTAAGACCTTGATAGTTAAAACAGGTTTTTATCAATTAGACATCTAATTACAATTATCAAAATGTTTTAAAGAGTCATGTGTTTCAATTTCACGTGGAGGGTTAAATTTGAAGTTGTGAAAACGTTATACAAGTTAACAGTAAGTCTCTATTTTATGATTAATGTATATTAAACGGAACATTAAAACCTTATTTTAAAAACCCAATTTTATTGTCAACCTTAAAGAAATAAACTAAATATTAGTCAAACAAATGTTTTTTGGTTTTGTCTTTATTTTGCGGCTGTCCATTTTGCGTTTTTTTTTTTTTTTTTTTTTTTTTTTTTTTTTTTTTTTCCTCCAAGACGATAGTGCATTATATCAGTTTTCATGGGGAGATTTAGGTGTTTCCCTGAGATTCACATGTAAGGAGTTTGCTGCATTTTTTAAGACTTTTTTTATGTCAAAGATGCATGAGCAAGGCCATCTCTATAACAGGCCAAGAGATCTAACAGTTGGAGCTTTTTACTGGATAGAAAGATTTCCAGTCAGTTTAGCTGCTAATATTTCAATCATTGCTCTGAGAAAATTTCTTTCTAAAATGCGATTCTAACCCAATCCACCAAATTTATTTCAGCTGAGATTCTGTATGATATCATGAATTACATTTGGATTATAAATTTTGAGAGTATACAACTGAAATAAATTTGATGGGTTAGACTCCCCTTTTGAAATAAATTTTCTCTGAGCAATGAGTGACAGTTATAGGGATGGCCTTGTGCACGACACATACATAGTAGTATCTGATTATTATTATTTTGTCATATTATTAGTAAGTTAATAATAAATTTTGAAAACTGAATTAAAAATTAAAATTGTAAAAAAAATTTATTACAGATTTTTGCTGTTTTTTTTGTTTTGTTTTTGTTTTTGTTTTTTCATGCAAAGATGTTGAATTAATCATTTTCTTATATTTTTAATAAAGGTCGTAACGAAAAAGGTCAACTGGGTCATGGGGGTACTATTCGCAAAGACCTCCCAACCCCTGTGGAAGGCCTTTCAGATGAGGTGATCATTGATGCTGCTTGTGGGAAAAATCATACTCTTTTCATAAATGGTAAATTTCTATTTGTTTAATACCAAAATCATATGCGTAAAAAAATATATATATATCTATACTACCTGTCCCTACCCGACGTAACCTGGGAGTTAACTGAATGTTGTTAAAATAATAGAGGAATAGCAAATAAATTTGAAGTCAGAAAAATAGAATTTCACAAAGTATTTCATTAAAATGGCTGGTTTTGTTTTCTAAGAAACCAAAATGAATCCTGGTGGATATATTTTAATAAGTAAATTGTTTTGTAAGAAAATTACTACGCAGGATTTTTATTTCACAAAGAAATTCATTAAAATTGGTTTGTTTTTTAAGAAAGGGAAAAGCATTCTGGAGGATTTAATATTATCAGTAAAGTATTTTTTATTAAATGAGACATTTTTTAAAGTAGGATTTTTTTTTAATACATTGAAATGGCTAATTTGTTTTATAAAAAACTGAACTACACTATAGTGGATTAAATATCCTAATGGAAGTGTTCTGTTTGACTAGAAAATGGTAAACATGCTGAGGATGGAAAATCCTATCCAATGTCAGACATTCACCCGCTATTTCAGAGACTCTAACTGAAAGATTAATTTTATGATAGGCTAATTACAGTAACTAGTAATGGTTGGTTAGAAGGAAGTACTTGGTGCGGCAGGAGATTTGAATGTTAATATATGAAAGACTCTTGGTGATTTTGAGGAAATGTATAGGAATACAGGAGAAAGAATCTTAGAATTTGGTCTTGCTATGGGCATGTTAGTTGTAAATACTGTTTTTAAGAAAAGGTAAAGCCATCTCATTATGTATGAATCTCGTTGATGACTTTGTGGGGGGGGGGATGGATGATTGTCCTTTAAGGTTTTTAGGAATGACAATGAAAATTGAAACATTTTGGCAAGGAATTTTATGAGAAAAATACAGTTTTTCTGATGGGTTGGTGTTGGGGGCATCAGGTCACATGACTGTTGATGGCATTAATTCTTCACGATATTGTGGTAGAAAAATGCATAAAAGATGATGGGAAACTCTCGCTGGATAACAAGACCAAACAAAATGTCTGGAAGCAACACTACGAAAGGCTACTCAACATTGAATTTGAATGGAATCCAGAAGAGTTATCAAAGGAAACACTAGTTCAAGGCCCACCAATTGAGAACAGTCCTGCTATTATTGAAAAAACTCTAGGAAAAATGGAAAAGCGTCTGGACTGTCTGGTATTGTAGCTGAAATGTTGAAAGCATCCAGAAAGATAGGCATCCATATCATGTCGGACTTAACGAACTCCATCATAAGGGAAGAGTGTGTCACAGAGAGCTGGGAAGAGAGCTTACATCAACTGCTACAGTGATTCGCTGTGAAGAGGAAACTATAGAGGCCGGAAGCTCTTGGAACAACTGATGAAAGTGATAGAGAGAGTAACAGACAACATCATTATACAGCAAGTTGACATCGATGCTATGCAGTTCGGATTTGTACCAGGTTGAGACACAACATATGCAATTTTTATTCTGTGTCAAATGCAAGAGAAATACATTAGGGCAGACAGTGGACTATACATGGCATGTGTTGATTCTAGAAAAGGCTTTTGACAAGGTTTCCCGAGAAGTGCTATCGTGGGCAATGTGCAAGTTTAAAGTGGAGGAGTGGCTTATAAGACTGGTACAATGCATGTACAGGAACGCCAGAAGCAAGGTAGGAGTAGATGAGATTTACAGCGATGAGTTCATTGTAAATGTTGAAGTACATTAAGGATCAGTCCTCAGTCCCTTGTTGTTCATTGTTGTCCTTGAGGCCCTCTCCAATGAGTTCCGAACAGGGTGCACATAGGAACTACTGTATGCTGATGACTTGGCAGAAACAATGAATAAGCTGGAAGAAAGATTGAAAGTATGGAAGTAAAAGGTCTGAGGGTCAACACTGGTAAGACGAAGGTGATGGTTAGTGGCCTGGAACTCCAGTCTTTGAAGGACTCTGGTCAATACCCATGCGCGTTATGTAAAAGGGGAGGGGGGGCAATGCGATACAGTGCAACCACTGCACTCTATGGGTGTAAAAAAAAAAGTGCAGCGGAGTGCATAGTAGGCACGCAATAGATCCAGACTTCAGATGTGAGAGATGTCTAGGACTTACACGCCTAATTGAGGGCCACCCTTACACAGAAGTTTAAATAAGCGAAGACACCCTGGAGGTGGTAGACTTCTTTTGCTACCTAGGGGATATGCTGAGTGCTGGAGGTGGCTGCGAACTAAGTCCGACCATCAGTCAAGACAGCTTGGATAAAGTTCAGAGAACTTTTCCCAATCCTAACATCGTGAGCCATTCCAATTATTATCAGGGGTAAGGTCTATGATAGGCTTCACTTGTTCAACTTCAGAGAAATGACAGACCACTGATTAGGTGGATATGCAATTTAAAGCCGGACCAGATTCAGAACATTAGGTCGGACACTCTCCTTGAGAAATTGACCATTCCAAAACTTGATGTCCTAATAAGGACAAACCGTCTTTGCTGGTTCGAGCATGTTGAGAGAAACACATGCAGAGACCTAAGGCTGGACAGCAAAAAGAAAGCTTGGCGCCCGAGGAAGACATGGAATGAGACTGTCAGGTAAGACCGTAAACAGTAGCAAATGGAGACAGTCAATCCCCACAACCGTGAGCATTGGAGACTTAGCATAAGGACAGCCAGACAACATTGAACCTCTTATCAAAGGGAACATAGACGATAAACCTGGATAGTGAGTGTGAGTGATTTTGGGGTTTTCTGACGAGAATTTGATTCCCAATTTAAAAAAAAAATTGTGATGGACTGCACCTGGGGAGTGATTCTGATTCAAGTGGGATGGCACATTTTCATTTGAGACTCAGATATAGTGGCGGCAGACATTTAAAAGATCTTTAGAATCTGTCTTTCCATATAGGTGTGCAAGAAGGATTTGGATTTGGGGGACAGTAGAGCAGTTCAGAATTTTGCATGATCCTGTAAAAACACCACAGGGTAGGGGTAAGCTTTTATTTGTGTTTGCTTTGCCGAATTTAGGGGTGGTGATGGGAGGCAAGAAATGGGTATTTTCAATTCTTACAGAAATGGAGAAAAGATTCTTACTTTTTATAAAAAATAAAGAGATATTTTGGGGATATGTGAACGCTTAATTAAAACTAACAAAAAAAATATTTATAAAATACGCCTCATATATGTATATATATATAATGGTGTGCGTGTATCTATATTTTAATGGTGTTTTATAAAAGGTATATTCCTCTAATTAGAATTTTCTTTTATCCAATTTAAAAATCCTTTTTTTTTTTATGTTTTTAATCTTTATCTTCAATCTATTTTTCAGAAAAGGGCAAAGTATTCGCCTGTGGTGACAATAAAATGGGGCAACTTGGTATTGGGCACCAGAGTACTTGCATGTCGACTCCTGTCAAAGTTAGTTTCATTTGATTTTCTATTATGACTTATTTATGTTATTAAATTTATTTTTACATTACTTTATTTTAATTTTATTTAGTTTGTAAATTTTCTTTTTTTATTCTGTTGAAGAAAAGAAGTTTTGTTTCTGCAGACAAACTGTTTTGAAAATGAAATTTGTATAAGAACTTTTAAGTCAAATATCTCTCTTACAAGACATAATTTATATATAAGCAAAGTTCCTTAATAAGAAGAAAAACCTGTATTTTGCTTTTGTGGATTTGGAGAAAGCTTTTGACAGAATACCAAGAGATGTTGTCTGGTGGGCATTGCGTTAACTAGGAGCAAACGAGTGGTTAGTGAAGATTGTTCAAGCAATATGCAGAAATGCTCAAATTGTGTTAGAATGTACAGCACATTTAATGACAGCTTTAATCTTAAAGTGGGAGTACATCAGGTCTCTTTACTGAATCCGTTGCTTTTCATCTGTATCTTGGAGGCATTGTTCAGGGAGTTCCATACTGGTTCTCGAAAAGAGATGCTGTACGTAGTACTTTGCTGTGAAACAATGGAAAGTTTACAAAAATTTTGATTAGTGGTTGTGTTGGAAATCCTTCGGAAAGAGGAAAATTCCCATGCTCAATTTGTGGTAAGGGAGTCAAGAAGTGTAAGACAACAGACTAATGCGAACTCAAATACGGAGAAAATGTGTGGATGGCAACGTCATTGAGGTTGTTCAGAAATTTTGTTACCTTTTGTGATACCATTGGGGTACAGAGTGAGCAGGTGCTAGTGTGATAGCTAAAATTAGGAGTGAATGGAGTAAGTTGAAGGAACTTTTGCCATTACTAGCCAGTAGAACGTTACCATTGTTGACCAAGGGAATAGTCTATCAGGCATGTGTATGCAGTGTGATGATGCATGTAAGTGAAACCTGGCCAATGAAGGTTAAGGACATGTTATTCATGGAGAGGAATGATATGATGGATGTGTAACGCAAGTCTTAAAGACAGACTTAGATCTGATGAACTCGGAAGATTAAATCTGGACAGTAGAAGATACGTGCAAAACAGGAGGCTTCAATGATATGGCCACATTGAAAGAATGGATGAGATTTCCTGGGTTCGTAGATGTAGAACAATTGTATGGGAACACCCTGAAAAATTTGTGGAAAGAAGAAAAAATAATTTTAGAATTTAAAATGAGCGATCAGTTCAGTTTTGCACATGAATTTAAAATAAAATTGATCACTCATTTTCGGGCCATTCTAGTGTTTTAGGGCAGATAACTTAAAAAAAATTTATGAAATAAATTCTGTGCATTTTTTTTTGGGGGGGGGGGTCTATTTTTTAGGCAACTACGTGTGGCTTTACGATATTTCTTTGCTTGAAGGCATGCTATGCAAAGTTATGGGAGTTTTTTTGGGGAGAGGTGTTCACTTGAACTTAGGGTTAAGGAAGTTTTTTTAGGGATTAAGCTTTCAATTCGAGCTTAGGTTTAGTTTTTTTTTGGGGGGGGGGGGTAACCACTCAAAGTTAGGGTTAGTGGCAGGGTAAGTAATTTTTTTTCTAATTTTTCAGTATAGCCCCCATAAAATGCACATAATTTATTTCCCATAACAAAAACAATTTTGGTTAATGCCCTAAAAAACTAGAATGGCTTGGAAATTGGGGATCATATTTCATGTGCGCATTTGGGGAAGCATCCTTCTGTACACATGAAAAAAGGGGAAATTGGTAGTTATTATTTCCTTACAATAAACAAAAATCTTTTCATTCGAATTAATGTGCAGAATAAAAAAGTTGGATAAACCCAGTATTGATGGATATTTCAGCTAGTGTGTGTGTGTGTGTGTGTGTGCGTGCGTGCGTCCGTCCGTCCGTCCGTCCGTCCGTCCGTCCGTTTTCAGTGGTTGATCTAGTAAAACTAACGATGTATTTGTTATCAACTTATTACTGAAGATGTTTTAGTCTAAGTTTTCATATATTTGTTTATAAGAGCAAAGATCTTTTGCAAATTAAAAATCACGTAATAAGGTTAAAACATTGAACGTTAAAAAAAAAAAAATTTATGGTAGACCAGAACGGAAATATTGAACAGGTCTTATTCTCATAAATTTGTATATTGCTGATGCCAGTTTTAAATATAACGCATATGCTAAATATATTTATTCAAATAGAAAAAAATAAAAGTGCAAAGAAAGTATCAATTATTTGAGATGGAAATTGTTTAGAATCAATTTTTGGCTAAGCAATCTAATGTTACCAATTAGATATTTTAAATTCATATTTTATATATTGATTGAAAGTGTGATAAAAATTCGTTTTATTTTGAAAATAAAAAAAATTAAAATTGCAAAGTATGATTATCAATCAGTGTCAAAGTTATTAAATTATATATTTAATAATAATTTTTTTTTGCTGCTACGCTGTCTCTGTCTTCTGGCATCCATTTTGGCAGATTCTCTGCACAGACGGAATTTTCCTCTGGTGTTTATTATTTTTGACAAAGGGAAGTTTCTTTTCCCGAAATATTAAATAAATAATTTTTATAATCATCCGGACATCACACAAACAGCTAACACTACACTTGCTGTTATGTAAGATTTTAAAGAAAAATAAATAGTAAGTCACATTTTGTATTTAATTTATTATTTTTGTTCCTTCCAGCTTACATCTTACCCGGAATTTGCATTGCTCACAGCCTTTTAAAAACATTACTTAATAATATATATATATCAAATACTACCCAACAAGTGACATTGGTTTAAATTTCCTTTTAAAGTGTGCCTGATTTAAATTGCATGCCTACTTGATTGAAAATAAAAATGTTTTTCTATTTATTCAGATCAATTATAAAGGTCCGCCAATCAGGAAAGTTGCGTGTGGTGGTGAATTTAGTATGTTGACAGATATCCGCGGTAATCTTTATTCATTCGGTTGTCCAGAATATGGCCAGTTAGGTAAGTAAGCACTTTCTATTACACCTTAATGAGTATTTTATATACTAACAGCAGTTGCTCGGTTGACAAATATGCTGAACATATTTTCAGTGCAAGTTTTTTTTTATTTTTTATTTATTTATTTTTTTTTTAATATAAATTAATAAGATTATGTGGCAGCTTCATGTGTGTTTTTTTTTTTTAATATAAATTAATAAGATTATGTGACAGCTTCATGTGTGTTTTTTTTTTTTAATATAAATTAATAAGATTATGTGACAGCTTCATGTGTGTGTTTTTTTTTAATATAAATTAATAAGATTATGTGACAGCTTCATGTGTGTTTTTTTTTTTTAATATAAATTAATAAGATTATGTGACAGCTTCATGTGTGTGTTTTTCTCGTGTCACCGTAACTTTGATAATTGCACATTGAATTAGTTTTTATTCACTATTAATTGAATATTTATTGAAATAAAAAAAATACAATGGCGTAAACTAAATTTAAAAAAAAAATCATATTTTGAGCTTTATCAATATTCACTCTCTCTCCTGAGGCTGACACTACATACCCAGTTTCACAAAGGCTGACACTACATACCCAGTTTCACAAAGGCTGACACTACATACCCAGTTTCACAAAGGCTGACACTACATACCCAGTTTCACAAAGGCTGACACTACATACCCAGTTTCACAAAGGCTGACACTACATACCCAGTTTCACAAAGGCTTACACTACATACCCAGTTTCACAAAGGCTGACACTACATACCCAGTTTCACAAAGGCTGACACTACATGCCCAGTTTCACAAAGGCTGACACTACATACCCAGTTTCACCCTCCCTGCATTCATCGTGTAATCAGACCCCCTCCCCCTATCTATATTGGTCAGCTTGCTGATTTGGTATGTAAGAAGTGTCCATTTTGAAGTAGATGTTACCGTTAGCTTGAATATAAAAACAGACTCTTCCTCCACATTTTAAATCTGTTTTGTTCATACGTTGTTTCACCAACAAACAGCCAGGGACGATGAACGCGTTTAAGTAACAAAAAATATCATAGCACACTGAGTTAACGGATACGCATACGTTTGCCCACTGGTTCGGGTCTTGCATTCATTTGTCTCGCGCGCGTCAAGTCTTTGATACGGGAACATTGCATCTCTTTTCAGCCTGACGTTAACTATCCGACTGTCTAAAATGGGCGCGGGGGGGGGGGGGCACACAGTGTACAAACCGTACGCCCCCCCCCCCCCATACAAAGTGTTCTGATTGTATAATGTATCGATCACTTCACGTGGAAGAATAAACTTGCACAAAAGAAAATAGTTTTTAAACATATAACTGCTACAGGTACTTCTTGCTCTTGACTTATTATTTAAAAACAAAGAAAAATCAAAGTATTTATGCAATTTAAAAAGAAAACGTGAAACAAAAATGAAAGTAAGCACATCCGGGCAACGCGGATAGTTACAGCTAGTTAATACATTTTGAATTCGTTGAAGTTTTAGTTACTTGAATAGAACTAGATTGAATACATGGCATGTTCTTTTTAGACTGCACCCTGGTCACAGCCGATACCCCCATCCCTTGGTACACTTCATTAAGCTGCATCTGTGAACAAAACTTCAACTTTGTACAGGATGTGAAGTATCCATTTTTTTAGCAGAATTCCACTTTTTTACACCCAGAAAAGGCTGATTTCTATTTAAATCGCGAGAGCCTCTCATAGATGCTAGTTTTCCAATTTTTGTTTGAAATCTGCTTTTAAGCTAATTTTTGCCAGGTTTTCTTTTATTTTTTTCATCAGTATTTGGCTGGATTTTATTTCCTTTTCCTCCTCTCTTTCTCTCACTTTATCTTTTTTTCTCTCTCCCTCTGTCCAACTTGACAGTTTTTTCTGAAAATTTAAATTTTGCCGTGAAGGCTACGACTTCAAATGATTCATGAACGAGGTAGGGGAGCTTAAGTAGATGACTTTTGTTTCATCAAAGAATGACTTATTGTCTAAAACGTGCGCACTCGGTGTCTTTCTCTTAATTTTGACTTAGTTAAAACTGATTGAAGTTGTATCGGCAAAAGGTTTCTTTTTTTTGCGCTGCCCACACAAATCACTACAATATAAAAATCAAACAATTCTACAAATGTAAACACAACACATTTTTTAGAACGATTATGACACGCTCCAGACACATTTGCTCATCTATTTGAAAATGAATACCAAAGTTCATTGTCTTTATGTATGAAGTAAAGATCAGCATCCGAAATATAGAAATAGTTGATTTCTTGCTGAGAAGTAATAAACCCGTGATAATAGCTAATGCCCGCTAACAATGCAAGGATAAAAAACCATCAGCCAATTCTTACATGGCATGTATCCAACGAAGACTATGTTCGTTTGAACCTATGAAAAACTTGTACAATAACATTTGGAGGTGGGGGGGGGGGGTCTCTTGTTCGGTATCTTCAACAGAATCTGTATAAAAGAGGGTTTGCTGCCCAAATATACCTTATACATAGATGAATTAGATTTGTGATCGGACCATCCTCTATGGGTGAATTCTGGCCAATGAGAACTACGGACTAGAGGTTTTTGATCAGAACTCTCTGTTGCATCCTCGGAGTTGGCTGGCAGTAGTTTCTCAAACGCGGTAGTTTACGCGCAATGCCGAATCTCCCTTCAGCAAGCCAAAGAGTGTGAATATCTTTGCTCATGCTTTTTGGCATCAGCGATTTGAATTCATCAGTCTGATTCTGGATAAAAAAAAACACTTACCGATGTTAAACATGAATAATCATAATGATATTCGGTTTAACGTCCATTTTACATGTTGGCATGTGTTAAACGGCTTCTAAAAATTGACTTCCTATCTCTGACTGAGTCTCTATTTATCCCTCTTTCTCTCAAGTCCATTCTTATCACTCTCTCCCATGTTTTTCTTGGTCTACTCCTGCCAAGTGTTCTGCTACCTCAACTGTTCTACCTCTACCAACCCCCAAAAATCTCATCCATTCTTTCAACGTGGCCATACCATCAAAGTCTCCTGTTTTGCACACATCTTCTTATACTGTCCAGATTTAATCTTCCTTTGAGGTCATCAGATCTAAACCTGTCTTTAAGACTCGCATTACACATTGTATCTTTCTTTACTTGGTCAACAGTGGTACCCCTTTGCTGGTTAAATCCTAACTCTTGCAATCATACTAGCACCTGCTTCACCCTTTGTTCCAATGGTATCACCAAGGTAACAAAACTTCTGAACAACCTCAATAGCTTTGCCATCCAGATAAACTTTCTCCAATTATCTAACATCGAGTTTCCCATACTTTTTCACTTAAAAGCTTGTTTCTGAATGGAATATTTGACTTTTCTATTAAAAGGTGTTATTATCATCAAAAACCATTTTCTTCCATCATGATAGATTCTCTGTCAACCACTCTGCCCACTATACCAATTCCACGAGTCTAAAAATTGTCTTTTACGACATCTGTAAAATGTCTAAGGCATTTGCTGAGTGATAACTCGCCATCTAAAAGATGGTTATGATTGTCATCCATGTTAAATGTCTAGCCCATCCCATTTCAATGTCAGGTGTACAAGAATACTGTTATTCAAGATTCCGCTTGAGCATTGTTGATGAAGTCTCTCCAAGACTTTAATATGACAGCAATATGCGATCATCTAAATCTTAGATGAGTACAAATTAACGGACAAGGCACAAGATTCATGAAGACTAAATTTAATGTTATGTCTGTCTGAACATGTTGTCAAAGCTTTTTTGTGGCAGACGTGCTGATCTTGAACCCGGATCAGGCAGTGGAAGTGGACCCAACTGCCTCATCCCCGCCATAAAATGGTCCATCTTTGCTTGGCGTGTAGTTTGAAAATTAAGGAAATATTGAAATCTTAGGTTACCAGTGAGGATCAAACTCGTAATCTGCGGGAAACAGAACAAATGGTTATTGCACTGCAATAAGCAAACCTACCTGAATAAGAAAAAGGTGAACCAACGAATTATCTGTATTCTGATTGGTTAAAAAGAATTATCTGTATTCTGATTGGTTAAAAAGAATTAACTGAGATTTATTTGCAAGTCAGGTGAGAAAGAAACAGCAAGGAAAGAAGTCAGAAGAAAAGGTTAAGTGATTTTGAGCCGCATTAATTTTGACTGAGGCAACAAGTCGATTATTATTTTCATATTAATCTGGTGAAATTGAGCTTTAACAGTCCCAGTGAAGTCAGAGTGTAAGCAGTGACCTGATTGAGTTTCACCCCTTTTCACTTTTCTTATTCTTAGATGATATTTTGCAGTTGAGAGTACCATCTCTTGAAAGATTATTACCAAAATAAAGAAATGTATCCGCATGTCAGCACTTACTGGACAACCCAGAATGTGCACAGGCTTTTGGCAAGGATTTTTTAAATTATAAAGATAGCCCGATTCTTTTTTTTTTTTTTTTTTTTTACCTCAGTTTTGGAGGCTATTTGTATAAATCTTAAGTTTGGTTTGCATTAACAAAAGAAATTTGTGTTTCTGTGTACGATATTCAAATAACTTTTTTTATCACACCAAAGAAGGCATATTGCCCTTGAGACATAAGGAGCGAGTGTGATAGGAGCCAGATCTAAGTGGGGAGTTGTGCAGCAAGATGTTTGTTCACATTACATTTAAATTTCTGCATGTTGGTACAGTCGCATCTGTTGACCTCTACAGTAAAGGGGTGGGATTTTGCTGCTAGTCGGGTTGGTCAGGGATATTTATGTTGAGGGGTATAACTGCAGTAAGTTCATCGGAGCACATTCCGTGGCAGTACTTGAAAAACAAGTACAAGGATGCAACATTGGGGCGATGAGGCTGGAGCTTTATAGACAGTGCTGCACCTATTAGGTTAGAAACTCTTTTTTACACCCTGCCCAAGAGGGAGACACTAGTGGTTGGTGCACCAGCCCAGATGTGGCAACAAAAATGAACTCTTCAATGTCGCTTGACCATCTGTTATTTTTTTTTATTTAATTTTTCTGGTATATTTCTTTGAAAAGTTGTCATGCATATATTTTATTTTCGTTTATCTCTTATGATGTATCCGCATGTAAAAACAATTTGAAGTTAAGTAAAATCAAATATAGCAGCATGTCAGTATTAGGGTTTGTTTACGTGTCTTAATGAAATAGTTTATACAACATGAAATAATTAAATTAAGAAAATACTAACATAAACTGCATAACTTGTAAAATTTATAAAAAAAAAAGGCTAGTCAAGATAAGGTCATTGTAAGTTCTTTTAATTTTCCGATTAAATTCTAACTCAGAATGAACTGTTTATTTTGTATGTAATAAAAGAAATACTATAAGTTACACCAAGTACACTCATACGTAAATTTGTATGAATCAACATCGTCTGACTTTTTAGGTCGGCTCAATTCTATTGTTGGCATTGGTTTTGCCAATTCTTTCTAGAATCCGGTACTTACAGGAGTGAACACGTGAAGGTTGCCAACATCCATAAGTGAAAGCGGTTTCTATGGAACCGACAGGATTCAGTCGATCGAGCTCGTCAGTTCACATCTTCATCCATTTCACCATCGTGACCTCCCAATGTAAACTAAGAAACTAAATATTTACTAAAGTCCTAGAAAGCTGCCATATTTGATTTTACGGACCTAAAACCAAAGATTACTGACACTTACATTTGTATTATTTTTTTTTTTTTTTCATTTTTTAAGGAAACAATTCTGATGGAAAATATTTTGTAACCAGCAACAAATTGTCGTACACATGTGATCTGGTCCCCAAGAAAGTGCAGGTGTTTATTGAAAAGACCCGAGAAGGTCACATCATTCCAGTTGCTGATGTTGAAATTCGTGAGGTTGCTTGTGGATTAAATCATACAGTAAGTGATTGCTGATTTTCTTGTATAAAAAATAGTTTTTGCGTTGGAACAACTGTTATCCCCCATTCTGAATTTTTACTTCATTTGGGACATTTTTTTTTGTAGGGGTTGGTAGGTGCGAGTTTCTGATGATCCGAATGATATATCTTAAACCATATAAGTTTCTTTACTCTTTAAATCCCTTTCACAGAGCTCTAAATAAACAGCCTTTCCAGCTAATTATAATCTCTATTAATAACAGTACGAGATAACTTCACGCTCGTGTGTGTAGTTCTTGTGTTCATGTAACTTTGAATTATTTCATTTTATTTTACAGTTAAATATTTATTGAAACAAATAGGCAGTAGTGTAAAATAAAGCAAACTTAAAATCTTATTTTTAAAAAAATTAACTCCATCAGAATGCATTTCAGTTTCTTCATACCAACTATAGTTTGTACCAACTATTTTTATCTTCTGTTAATAGTGGAAAAAATGACCGTTTGAAATTTGAAAGGAATTTGAAAACATTTAAACTGTAGAATAGAAAGTCATTTCTGATTTTAAAATTCTCAGCAAATCCTCTTAAAAGATTGAAAGTTTTGAAGGCTATTTACATCCGATAATTTCATAGATTGAAACGACATTACCAGAACAAAATTAGTTATAGTTTTATAACAATTTCGTTCAATTAATTTAATGACCATACAATATCTTAATAATTAAATTTAACTACCAAAATCTTATTTAAAAAAAAACAAAAAAACAGCATTGTTGGGTGAAAAAATGAAAGTAAAGACTTGATTAACGCCAGGTAGGTACAGCTAGTCAATCATGAATGTTAAAAATCCTTTGATTGGTTCAATGTTATTTCCATTTTGTGACTTTTCGTCTTGCATAATCAACTAAAACTATTAAGCAAAAAAAACAAATATGCAAAATAGTCTTTCAAAAAATAAAAAATCTGTTTTGGAATTTTTGAGATAAGCATTGATAATTTCCTCTACCAAAAAGCGTTCTAAGTGACAGTCTTCCGGTGGTTGAAGGTTCAATCCTTAACACAGGCAATAATTAAGAATAGCATAAAATTAAGAATTCAAGTTATCAATCCTCATCTCAAAAATTCCAAAACATACTCCATAAAACAAAACAACAAAAAGAAAGGTGTAAACAAAACAGAAAATTGTAACTAAAAAATATTGGAACAAATGTTGTTTATTAAAGACCCTGCTCCTTTCTATTTTATAAAACATAAACGTTTTTAAGCCCATAACTTCAGTTGTGTAATCGCTTCTGCACACTTTTTATCATATCAATATTTGTTTGGCTGCTTTGATGTATCTGGTCTCCTGCACTTATTAAAGGTTACCCACGCGTCTCCTTATAAACCTCTCCCTCTCCCTCTAATATTATATTAACAAAATATAAAATTATCAAACCTCATCTAAAACATTTCAAAACGTAAGGGTTTATATATGCTATTCAACAAAACCAAACAGAAAATTGTTAATTAAAAAAAATCAGAGCAAATTTTGTTCATTAAAGACCCCTCCCCTTATCTATTTAACAAAATTAAAACATTTCTGAGTCCATAACTTCAGTTATGTAATCTTTATTTTTACTCACTTTACATGGTATCAATTGCTTTGAAGTATCTTCATGTCTGGTCTCCTGCACATATTAAAGATTATCAACACGTCTCCCTCGACTCTTGCTTCCCCCCTCTTTCTTCCTGCTGCTATGAAAGTGTTCTGGGATTTCAGATTTTAGATATAATTGAAGGCTTCAAATTGAAAGAGAAAAGAAGCTGAAGAAAGCAGAAGACTTGAAGATGAAAGCGACCCTCACAAAGCTGAAGAACTTTTTTTTAAAAAGTCAAAAGTCAACCATGTTTAATTTGAATTAAAGTTGCATTTTTTCCAGAAATGTCATTCAATAAATAGTTTTTTAAATATTTAATTTTTAATGTTTTTGGCGGTATTAGATAGTTAAAACATAGATCATCATGTTTCAAATGATCTTTATTTTTCGTTTGTTATATATGTACTGATTTCTCAAAAAATTTAGTTTCATTACTAAAAAAAAAAATTTTTTATTGAAATTTATGTAAAATGTGATGCTCTGATATCACCAGAACTCACCACCACAGCCTTGTTTTTTATGTCAAATTTTTCTGGTGGTCATTTTCGGTGGACCCCGTCCCCTTCCTCCTTAATAAAGTTTCACATAATCAGCATTTTAATATCAAAATATTTTAAGTTTTTTTTTTTTAAATTGTCTATTTCATGTATGCGTATAACATTAACAATTTGATGTATGTGTATGACATTAACAATTTGATGTATGTGTATGACATTAACAATTTGATGTATGCGTATGACATTAACAATTTGATGTATGCGTATGACATTAACAATTTGATGTATGCGTATGACATTAACAATTTGATGTATGCGTATGACATTAACAATTTGATGTATGCGGATGACATTAACAATTTGATGTATGCGTATGACATTAACAATTTGATGTATGCGGATGACATTAACAATTTGATGTATGCGGATGACATTAACAATTTGATGTATGCGGATGACATTAACAATTTGATGTATGCGGATGACATTAACAATTTGATGTATGCGGATGACATTAACAATTTGATGTATGCGGATGACATTAACAATTTGATGTATGCGGATGACATTAACAATTTGATGTATGCGGATGACATTAACAATTTGATGTATGCGTATGACATTAACAATTTGATGTATGCGTATGACATTAACAATTTGATGTATGCGTATGACATTAACAATTTGATGTATGCGTATGACATTAACAATTTGATGTATGCGTATGACATTAACAATTTGATGTATGCGTATGACATTAACAATTTGATGTATGCGTATGACATTAACAATTTGATGTATGCGTATGACATTAACAATTTGATGTATGCGTATGACATTAACAATTTGATGTATGCGTATGACATTAACAATTTGATGTATGCGTATGACATTAACAATTTGATGTATGCGTATGACATTAACAATTTGATGTATGCGTATGACATTAACAATTTGATGTATGCGTATGACAATAACAATTTGATGTATGCGTATGACATTAACAATTTGATGTATGCGTATGACATTAACAATTTGATGTATGCGTATGACATTAACAATTTGATGTATGCGTATGACATTAACAATTTGATGTATGCGTATGACATTAACAATTTGATGTATGCGTATGACATTAACAATTTGATGTATGCGTATGACATTAACAATTTGATGTATGCGTATGACATTAACAATTTGATGTATGCGGATGACATTAACAATTTGATGTATGCGGATGACATTAACAATTTGATGTATGCGGATGACATTAACAATTTCATGTATGCGTATGACATTAACAATTTCATGAAAAATTCCTTTTCAGATTGCAGTTGATTCCAAGAAACGTGTTTATACTTGGGGATTTGGTGGTTATGGACGTTTGGGCCATTCTGAACCGAAAGATGAAATGGTACCAAGACAAGTGAAATTCTTTGATGGACCAACCAGAGGAGCCGTTCATATTTTTGCTGGTTCCACTTATTGTCTTGCACTCACGGAATTAGGTAAGTAAAATAAGTCCTGCGTTTCATTCTGTTTATTATTGTTAACAGCAACAAATCTGCCTCAAGAGAACGGAACAAGATGGATCCACTTTTAAGATGGCTAAATCTATCTGCACGGTTAACGACAAAGACGCTATTTAAAACTTTTAAAATGTGATGGAACCTCTAAAGATGTGTCTAATTCAAACTTAAGTGTGAATAACAGATCCATGGACATATTTAAAATAACAGTTTATTCATGTTTTTAGAGATTAAAATGATATTTTTGAAACTTGGGTATGACGGTTGGCTGAAAATGCTATTTGAAACTTGGGCATGACGGTTGGCTGAAAATGCTATTTGAAACTTGGGCATGACGGTTGGCTGAAAATGCTATTTGAAACTTGGGCATGACGGTTGGCTGAAAATGCTATTTGAAACTTGGGCATGACGGACGGCTGAAAATGCTATTTGAAACTTGGGCGAGGCGGACGGCTGAAAATGCTATTTGAAACTTGGGCATGACGGACGGCTGAAAATGCTATTTGAAACTTGTGTCTGATGGACGGCTGAAAATGCTATTTAAAACTTGGGCATGACGGACGGCTGAAAATGATATTTGAAACTTCATGAACTGACGAAATGCTTAAGTGCTTCTTTATATACTTGACAATGTTGAGCATTGATCATAAATAGTTTGGTTATGTATGTATGTTGACCCCTTGGGGCCAGGGTTGAAAATGTGATCTGAATACTTGACTCTTGGACCGATAGCCAAAATGTTCATATGGCGTTCTATACTCCAGACAACTTTGTGGTGTAGCTGCAAAGCAGGACTGGATGCCTATTGACAAATGTTTGATTTCCA
The DNA here is from genome assembly GCA_963556195.1 of Sepiola atlantica. NCBI lineage: Eukaryota > Metazoa > Mollusca > Cephalopoda > Sepiida > Sepiolidae > Sepiola > Sepiola atlantica. Next base: position 42,616,151 of record OY744544.1, read on the forward strand.
GCGATTTTTAAAGGAAATTAAGTCAACTATATTTGAAAATACATAGAATAACATTCTGATCCATACCTGACGATAAGATGTGTTAAAAGATAAATAAATGAATATACATATTTTTGTTGTGGAAATTGATAAGTGTTAAACAAAACGAATAGCTAATTAAGATGTCTGGTAAATATGACCCAGAAACGTATTTTCATTTATTTATCTTTCAACATATAGTTAATTTAATTTTAAAAAGAAACTGAAAATCAAACATTTGTCAATAGACCTCCAGACATGCGGCTCAGCTGCACCATAAAGTGGCCTGTAATATAGAACGTATATCGATGTGGTGTCCAAAATGAAAATGCTTAAACCTTTTACTCTGCAGGTAGCTCGATGCATACACTCGCCTGAATTAATAAAAATAAATAAAAACATTTTAAGCCAATCAGATGCATTTCTCTGAATTTATCAAATTTGCTGTTTTTATCCACCCCGAATGCATAATATTTCCTTCAACAAATATGTTGAACCCAAATCCACAACAGAGCTAACATCAACATTTCTCCAGCTTCCCTAATGTTTCAGAAACCTCCAGCTCAGACGACAAAAAAATATACAACCTCCCCAAAAAACAGCCTCCCACAACTTTCCCAAGATTCCTAGCGATAGAACTACTAGAAAGCAAAAAAAATGAGTGAATTATCACCATTCTTAATCGAAACAGTACTTACCAGCAAGAGCAATCGAAAGTGAATTAAAAAAACTAAAAAACGGAAATCTTTTTGTCAAAGTAAACGACAATAAAGATGCCCAAACCCTATTAAAAATGGGGAGTTGTAGAAACTCCCCATTTTTAATAGGGTTTGGGCATCTTTATTGTCGTTTACTTTGACAAAAAGATTTCCGTTTTTTATGCAAAGTTCTTCCACATTAAAAAGATAAATACCTCTAAAGGAGTCATAAAGAACCAAGAATTGTCCTTGGCAACTACAGAAGTAAGAACGGCATTAAATAAACGGTGTAATTGACCACACACGCATAACCATAAAAAGAAATGGTCAGACCATACCAACTAATACTTATATACTAACCTTTGACACCCCTACAATTCAAGGAAGTAAAAATTTGTTACCTAATTGAAAAGGTAGAACAATATATCCCTACACCCCTAAGATGCCACAAATGCCAAAAATATTTATGCAGAGGAATTAAAATATGTGAGAAATGTGATGAAAAAGACCCCAACCACACAGAAGATGAATGCCATAATATAAAAAAATATTCAAATTGTAACGACCCAGACTACTCTAAAAGCTACAAAATCTACCAAAAAGAAAGAGAAATCACTGAAGTTAAACATAAGAGAAATTTATCCTACCCAGAAGCACGGAAGATTGTTGAAGCATATTTAAAAAAACAACACTTATGCAGAAGCAACCCAAAGATCAAGCTGAACAAAATGAAAACAACCTACCCGATCTAATAAAAGAACTAAGATCACTACTAGAGATATCAAAAGAAAACTTAGTCAGCCATACAACTAGATCCAACATGGAATCGGATCAAAAACAAAATCCCCAATCCTAGATAGATCGACGAGACCAAGGATGTTACAAACCACACAAAATCTCAACCCAAACAACCTCCAAAAACGAAACATCCTTTGAAGAAACAATATAGCAAACAGAAAACAGAAATGGTACTAATTGAAAATTAAATCAAATTTGAACTGGTGGAAATTGAAAACCAGGAAAGAAATTCAAGACAGAAACTCCAAAAGCCCTAAGAAAAGTAAAACAAAAAGCCTAGAATCCAAAAAAATCATGACAACAATCCCAATCTAGGCACAAACTAGAAATAAAAACTTCAAATGAAGAACCAGGAACAAGCCAAAATAGAACTGGATGAACACCCCCAAACTTCTACAAAACAATCCCCCCCCCCCCCCCCCATGACTCATAAGATTTTACAGTGGAACATACATGGTATAAAACCAAATTATGAAGAATTGCTTATCCTCACGAAAAACTTATCTCCAGCAGTTGTCTGCCTTCAGGAAACTCACCTCAAGGAAAATGGCGAAATAAATATTAAAAATCATACCTCATATAATTATATCCACAATAGTAATGACAGAGCCTCAGGAAACACCTCCATCATTGTAAATAACAATATCCCACAAAAGCAAATCCCTTTAATATCAAACTTGCGGGCAGTTGTTGTATCAGTATCTCTTCATAAAAATAGCAATACCCACCGACCATAAAAACTGTTTGGATAATTACAAATTTCAAAGTAGTTCTACTAAAATAGTCATATTTTAAAAGCCAAAGCACTTTAAGTCGTCAAAATACCACCATTTTGTTCAGAAATGAATATCCTTTCATATGCATTAATAAATAATAATCTACCTTATATATTTGTAGAGTTTTCAGCAAATAAAGTCATAAAAATGTTAACACCATTTTCGGCCATTTACGTCCATTTTTTATTTTAAAGATATCGTACCATTCGTGTATGATGAATTTGATCATGAAATTTGATAAAACAACCAGGTAAAATATCAATTTCAATTATTGTCGTGGTACAAAATTAATTGATCCATTATTTTTTTTGTACTCTTAAAAAATAAACCTTCAACATGACATGTATCGAACATTTAAAAAAAATTTTCGTATCCTAACTAGTAAATAAATAAATCAATCTTATCTTTTATGCATTAAAATTATAATTCTATGTTGTTTTCTCTTTCGGTAGTAATTATGAATTACCCTATCCAATAAAATATTGTCCCCTTTTGAGCGAAAGTCAACAATGACTGCTAGTATTACTGATATAGCAATCAATCAGCAGCACCAGCAAGTTATAAACAGTTAGGTCCTAAATTCGTTTACAGAGTTTTGAAAAAAAAAAGACAAAAATAATTTTTGTGCTTAAAAAAGTTAATGGTATTTGTGGTTCTTTTATAAAAAAATACTTCAAGAAATACTGGTTTTCAAATATACTCAACTTTCGAACTCTAGTAGTAATGACTAGTAGTCGGCAATTGGATTCTACTTTTTTAGGCGATTACATGTGAACACCCTAAAAGTCTTAGTGGAAAAAGACAACAACAAAATAATTTAGAATGGAGGAATCAGTTTCACATATGAATTTAACGTAAAATGATCTCTCATTTCCTGGCCATTCTTGCCTTTTAGGGCAATTTAAAAAATATTTTTTCAAGCTGAAAACTTGATATAAAATACATAATTACTCTACCACTAACTCTAGGTTTGAATGACAAGCCCACCTCCTAAAAATGCCTTCTTATGAACGTGACGTACCACTAAACTTAAATCTGAGTGACAAACAACCCACTAAAAAAACTTAATTAACTCCAACACTAAGTCCGAATGACAACCTCTGTCCAAAACAAAACCCCTTCCTTAACCTTATCACTAACCTTAAGTCCGAGTGACAAGCCCCAAATCCTACAAAAAAAAAACCCCCATTAAACCCACACATAATAGTCTAAAAAAAAATTTTTTTCAAAAGCAGACCCCCATAAAGAAAATAGCACAGGATTTATTTCCCATAGAAAAAAAATTAACTGCCCGGAAATGGTGAATTATTTTACCGTAAATTGATGTGAAACTAATCCCCCACTCTAAATTCTAAAATATTTTTTTCTTTCTGCTTAGTTTTCATGTTGTTCACACGTAATTGCCCCCAGCCCTACCATTAACCCTAAGTCCGAGTGCCAAGCCCCCCCCTCCTCCCACAAAGACCCTCTTAAAACTACACAATCGTAAAAAAAAGAAAGAAGAAAAGGAAAGCGCCTCCTCCCCATAATAAAGAAATAAATAATTAAACAAGAAAAATGCAAGGATTTATCTCCCATAGAAAAAAATGATTAACTGCCCGAAAACGCTAGAATGGCCCTGAAATGGGGGATTATTTTACATTAAATTTATGTGAAAATAATCCCCACTTTAAATTCTAAAATAATTGTTTTTGTTTCTTTCTTTCTGCCAAGTTTTCAGGGTGTTCACATGTAATTGCCTAAAAAAAGGTAGAATCTCATATTTTGGGGAGGCAAGAGAGCGATTTAGCGGAAGGTGTTAATCTACAATAATGTCAAAGAAATCTTGCAATATATTCATCTTTAAACAGTCCTAGTATTAGATTTCAGTTCTCTTGTACATAAAATGTATTACAATTCAACTTTGAGTTCTCTAACTTTTTTTTTTAATGGATACATGGTATTTTTATGGTATTTCAGCATATTTATGTGCATTTACTGCAGATTACTTGGAAACCGTTTATTTTTGGAGATTTTCAGTGGCCTTGTACAAAAAGACACTTATATGGCAAATTTCATGCTTAATCTTGTGTTTTAACAAAGATATAACATTTTTACTGAAAAATTAGTGTAAAAAAATGTGACAAAACGCATATGGTCTTAAAGAGGGAAAATTATCCAATTGTGCGAGGCACAAAAATAATTATAACTTCCTTATTTTTAGTCAGATTCAAAAAAATTTAAGATTCTTTCTTAGATCATCAAGCCTTTTCTATATATGCAGTTATTGAGATATTTTAAGCAATTCAAATGTTTTCATGTGTATTGCTAATAAAAGGATAATAATCTGTTCCCTCCCTATACTTTCCACCGAAAGAGAAGATTAATGAAACGAAGCTGGATAATTTAATTATACAACTTCTCAAACTTTACATCTTAGCTGGTGACTTCAATAGTCATAATCACATTTGGGAAGTAAAGAAACCAATGGAAAAGGCAAAATTATAGAAAACATAATCAATAAAAAGAATCTGTTGTCTCAATCAAAAAACATATACCTACCTCTACCCAGCAACAGGCTCATATTCTGCATTAGACCTCACACTATGTGAACCGACTACTTTCCTAGATTTCAATTGGAAAGTACTCAACGATACTTGTGGCAGTGATGGTTTCCCAATAATTTTAGAAAATCACAATTCAAAAACAGGAGATGAAATCTTATACTGGAACCATAACATAGCAAACTGGGATAAATATAAAATTCTATGCCAAAATAAACTCCCTCCCAAATCAAATAATAACGAAGACCACATAATTGCTGAAGAAAGCATACCTAAAACTTCCAATTCTAACAAACAAAAAAAACTTTGTTCAACCATGAATGCCAAACTGCCATACACACATGTCGTACTGCTCTGAAAATTATTTAATTAAATCCAACCAAAGAAAATCTTAAGTTTTAAAAACTGTCGGGCCAAAGCACGAAGAACTATTTGGGAATCAAAAAGAAATCAACAAGAAGACTAAAATTAAAATAATCTGGAAAATGATACGAAAAATCTCAGGCAAATATTTTAACATCCAATTAAATCAATTACACCAAAACAATAAAGAAGCCACTACCAAGGAAGAAATTGCAAATATGCTTGCAGATAACTTTGCTAAAAACTCTTCTCACCAAAAGGAAAATCCTAACTTCCAAGATATCAGACAAAATAAAGAAAAAGAAAAAATCAACCTAGAACAAAAATTTTACCATAACGGAACTTCAGGAAACTTTGAATGAAACTCATAACTCATCTGTAGGCCAAAACGAGATTCATTATGAATTCTTGAAAAATTTATCCTATATTAAGGGTAAATTTACCTCCTAAAATATACAATGACATGGAACAAAAGTGAAATTCCCTCACAGTGGAAACAAGCTATAGTAATCCCCATTCCAAAAGCAATGAAAACAGAGCCAAACAAACAAAGAGGAGAAATTCCTAAAGACAAAACTACAAAACTACAGGCCTATAGCCCTAACTAATTGCTTATATAAAAGGCGTGTATGGTACCTGGAAAAAAACAACCTACTATCCAAATTTCAATAGAAATACCATAATTCATAGGAAATTTCATAAACAATAGAACCTTTCAATTTAGAGTGGGGAAACACATTCTCAGATAAAAAAAAGAGAAAAAGATAGGAGTACCCCAGGGAAGTATTCTCTCGGTAACCCTGTTTAATATTAAAGTTAAGAATATCAGAGATTAAAGATGCCATATATGTAGATGGCCTCATGATCTGCTATTTATCTAAATACATAAACATGATTGAACAACAACTTCAATTTAACATCAACAAAATAACAAAATGGGCAACAGAAAACACTTTCAATTTCTCAAAAATGAAAACAAAATGCTTGCACTTTTGCTCCCAGAAAAAGATACATAATGACCCCATCATTAAGATTGAAGGAGAACAGATCCCAGTTAGTGAGTACAAATTTCTGGGGTATGATATTTGATACAACTCTTACGCGTACTTGCCTGGAGAGCTGATAGACAAACACTCTTACATTTCTATCACACTAAAATCCGCCGATACTGGACTATGGCAGCCTTATCTATAGGTCAGCCAGAAAGTCCTATCTAAAGGAACTTGATACCATCCACCATGAAAGCTTGAGACTGGTATCAGGTGCATACAGAACCTCCCCAGTTGAGAGCCTATATGCATCCCTTCAGATTAGAAGTGAAAAATTGCCCCTGCAGTACATAATAAAATTAAAATCATGTCAACCAACCCAGCATACAACTGTATATTTAACCCAAAACTTAAAAACCTTTTTGAACAAAAAAGGATAATTATAAAATATTTAGGCTTTAGAATGGAACCCATTATAAAAGAATCTAAAATCTAACTTTCCTACATTGACATTTCCACTTTGTCTGAAACTGAACCTTGGATCATCAGACCTCCAGAAGGGAACCTAACACTGAACAACTTATACAAGAACAATACCCATCCATCTACTTACTAAGAACTTCAAGTGATCCTGGAAAAGTACCCTGAATACAAATACATTTATACTGATGGTTTTAAAGATGCAGACAGGATCGGTAGTGCAGACAGTTGGATGCACTGCTATTTTGGATAAGACTAAAATGTAGTGTGGACTATCTGACAAAGCATCAATTTTTCGTGCAGAAGCTGCAGCCATATACCTGGCTCTAAAAATAATAGAAAGTAGTAGAACTGATAAATTCATAATCTTCTCAGACTGAAGAACCAAAAAATGGATAACCCTCTAATCACAAATATCTTAAACAAGATCACCTATCTATAACGAGAAACAGTGTAAAATTAAATTGTGCTGGATACCGAGTCATATCGGCATTTGTAGAAACAAAAGAGCGGATAGAGCAGCAAAAGAATCGCTGAACGTGATATCTACCAATACTAGGATTCCATATACTGATCTTCGACTTTCTATAAACATATTAATCAAACATCCTTGGGATGAATGCCAAAGTAATAAACTACACAAGACTATTGATGAGTGACCCTTAGGCCACAGAAAGGCAAGAAGAGAAGAGGTTGTAGTAGCCAGACTTCGTATAGAACATACATATATTACCCACAAACATTTATTGAAAGGTGAAGAGTCTCCAATGTGTATATCATATCCAGAACCTTTTACAGTCAAACATATATTAATAGACTGTCAGAATCTACAACAAAACTGAAGTAAATACTACAACTCAAAAAATCTGAAGGACCTGTTTAAAAACACAAATCTGATCAAAAGACTTCATCAAAGAAGTTGGCCGTTTCAAAAAAAAATTTAATCTCAATTTTTAATTAAAAAAAATTTTTTTTTTTTTTTTTTTTTTTTTTGCAAAACAATATAAAATAATTGACCTACCTTGGGATTTCATTTGACAACTTTACTCTGCATTAAATAATCCATAGATAGTTGTTATACCGTAAACCAAACCAAACATTGATGGTATCTTATTTATTTTTTCCTTTTCCTTTGCAAAACTTTGTTCTGCAAAGTGAAAAACAAAAACAACCATTTTTCTTTACAAAACAATCAAACTAAACACCATGAATAAATATTTGAAGATATAAAGAACTTGAAACATGAAACCTTCTACGAAAATGCGCAGATTTGGCATTAAATAACCCGAAAAGGGTTGATATACCGTAAAACAAAACAGCCAACCTTTGTATATGGGGATATGTGAAACTAGCACCAAACTCTGTCAACCGTACATAACCTGTTGTATTTGGTAAACTAAATTTAACTGCGAAGTAATCGATATGTATACTAGCAAATTTTTGCGAGAATCGTATGGTGAACGAACATATACTACACTGACTGAGAGGATGATGTTATGGCTAACACACTACAGAAAATTAATTTATTAGAAACTGTTTAAAAAGTAAATATGCAAATTAGGAATACCTAAAACTTTTTGTGGGGTTTGCAGATTACTATATATATGGTATTTCAAAATTTTATGTTGTATCACAGAATTGAATAAGCATAAGCTGTTTTGATGGGATAGGTGGGAAAAACTTTCGCATCTATTCATTTAGATAAAACAAAGTTGTCTGTATGTGTGTTGCGGCATCACAGTTGATCTAAGAGCCAAACTAACAGCAGATTTTGAATGTCCTTATCGATGTCGGAAGGTCTTTAACCTTTTTAAAAACTTGTTATTCAAAATGAAAAGTACGTAAAAATTACATTAGAAACAAATGTTGCAGCTTTTTTAGTGTTTCTTTAGACGACCGAACAACATACTGAATCTGAACCTTTTCACTAGCAATAAGAAACAGAAGTCGAGATTGTTTTTTTGTTTTGTTATTTTTTGTCTTTTTTACTGGAACATTTCTTTATTATTTAGATGGTCAAACTATCTTAGATCTATGCCAAGAATCCCTACGACAAAATATTTTTGTTTGTTTGGTGACCGTGTGGATAAAGTGTTTGCCTTCAGTTCAGTTTTATGCCATTTTTCAGAGTTCTAATTTACACTAGACAATTTTTTTTTTTTTTATAACGTTTCAGTTAATTCCTAGCCGATATCCATCATCATCATCATAAACCTGAATAATATCTTTTTCATTATTTTATTGCGATATAAAAAAATTTTTTTTATTGCGATGTTAAAAAAAAATAAAAACTTGAACTGACATCTATAAGAGAAAGGTTTGAAAAACTGCAGCGTTGACAGGTACTTTAGCTAATATGTAATATTTCAATGAGTTGTTAGAGACTGATTTCAGAAATAATAGAATGGGAAGAAATGAACTAATTTATTTATTTATTTATTTATTTTTTTATTGTTTTCAGGCAGTTTATTTTTCTGGGGCCAAACTAAATCCACTGGTGAAGCTTCCATGTATCCGAAATTGGTCCAAGATTTATCTGGCTGGAGAGTAAGAAGTGTTGGATGCTGGTAAGTCGTTTAAATTATGTTGGGGGGGGGGGGGGTTATAAATAACACATCACACAATAAGTCCCAGGACTGGCATATAGAAGATTACACTAATAAAATAAATCAATAACAATTTTATAAAATACTGTCAAATGGCATGTCTCAAAATTTGAAGATACATTTTCAAAACAATAGCAAAATCTGAATTTCGTGTGTTGATAAAGCATTATTTTCTGATGGGAAAAATACTGTTCAAGCAAAGCAATGGTTTGATAAGTGTTGTTTGGACTCTGCTGTTTCGGAAACAACTGTTAAGAGGTGGTATGTTGACTTTAAATGCGGTCGTACAGACACAAATGATGCTGAACACTCAAGTCGCCCAAATTTGGCAGTTGTCCTGGAAAACATTAAAAAATCCACAAATTTGTTTTGTCTGCTCTTAAATTGAAGTAGAGTTGATATCAGAAAACATTTGTCAATGAGAAAGCTGTGTTCAAAGTGGGTGCCATGTTTGCTTACAGTTAATCAAAAGGCAACAACCCGCCAACAATTCAGAGCATTGTTTGCGACTGCTTCAAAGCAGGAAAAAGGAGTTTTTTTCCTAAATATGTGACAATTGACGAAACGTGGATCCACCACTTCACTCTGGAGTTAAATTGGCAGTCAGCCAAGTGGACAGCAGCAGATGAAAGCTGTGTAAAGTAACCAAAGCTGCAAACATCAGCAGGCAAGGTTTTGGCCACCGTATTTTAAGATGCACAAGGTATTTTATTCACCGTGCGTTTAAAGGAAGAAATTGCCAAAAACACAGCCGCAAACAAAGAAGAAAAATGTGCTTTCACCAAGACAATGCACCGTGTGACAAGTTTATCGCAATGATGGCAAAATTTCATGAATTGCACTTTGAATTGCTTCTGCACCAACCTTATTTTCCAGATCTGGCCCCAGCGACTACTGGCTAGAGATAGAAATGGAAGCGAGAATAATAGATGACATAGGGTCAAACAACATACATTGGGATAGGGTAAACGTGTTAGATAAAAAGAGATTGACTTAGTGAGCTAATTGCAAATTACAGCTAATTAGAACTATTCAAATATAATTTTTTTCAAACATAACTCAATCCCAAAACTGAGGAATATTTTAACATGTACTTTGTGATTAAAATATACAAAAAAAGCCTTGCGGGGAAACAAATGTTGATTAACTTGGCTTTAGTGTAATGATAAATATATACATCGCTATTCATTTATATGTGATGCTAAGGGAGGTAATTCAGTATATATTCAAGCAAACATTAATAGCAGCTGACTGAAATATTAGTATTTGTAAACAAGACAACTGTTTTTTCCAAGTGATTTTAATTATAAAAGTTGGGAAGCAATGAAAAATGCGTAAATAACTAAATACTTAGATGATGGATTTTATGTATCTTTAATTTTAAATGTTTTGTTGAGTAATGTTTTCTTTCTCCTCTCAGTAACAAGAGTATCGTGGTTGCAGCAGACGAAAGTGTTATCAGTTGGGGGCCAAGTCCGACTTATGGAGAATTGGTTTGTATCAACTTCATTTTCGTCTACATCTTCTATTAAATCTCTTTCTCTTTCACCCCCCCCCTCCTTTATAAATGATTGTTTCCTTTGATAAATCTTCCTTTTTTATTTACTTTCCACCCATTCGCTCTCACTTTTTTTTTCCATTTATTTCTTATCCTTTTTTCTTTTCATCTTCCTCTCTTTTTCTTTACTTTCTTTTTTCCTTTTTTATGTTTCCTTTTCTTTTTTCCTTCTTTTTTCCCTTTTCTTTTTTCCTTCCTCTTTTTTCCCTTTTCTTTTTTTCTTTCCTCTTTTTTCCCTTCCTCTTTTTTCCCTTTTCTTTTTTCCTTTTTTTCTTTGTCTCCTTCTATTTTTCCTCTTTTCTCTTTTGTTTTTTCTTTTGTATTTTTTGTTTTCAATTTTGTTTTTTAATTTGCTTTTCTATTTTCCTTTTTTTTATTTTTCGTTTTCTTAATTTTTATTTTGTAAAATATTTCTTGTTTTTATTTTCTTTATTTAAAATCTGAAATCATTTTTTGTTGTAGGGTTATGGTGACCATAAGCCTCATTCCTCCACAGTTCCCCAAGAAGTAAAAACTCTCGATGGTATCTACATTCATGGTGTGGCCTGTGGCTATGGCCATTCCCTTTATCTTGCACGGGCAGACACGGAAGCCAACAGAGAAAAACTTGAACGGTTGCCGATCTACACACCTTAAGACCACCAATCTCCCCCCCCCCCCCCCGCAAACCCCCTCGTTTATCCTTCCACCCCTAATCATTCATTAACCCTACCCTCTTCCATTTCTTTTTGTTCTTTTTTTTTTCCTTACTCATCCTCTCACCAACACTTTTTGTTCCTAACCTTGTAGTTACACTTCAGTGCCTTGTTTAGTAGGAGTCACTCCATTCATTCACTCGTCCCCCCCCCCACACACACACAACACATGAGACCTGATAAAAATCCAGAGGAGTAATAGAACTTTGATTTTTTTTTTTTTTAATGCATACCTCAGTCTGTACAAGTCCAGCTTTAAAAAAAATATCGAATATTTCATAAATAAAACAAACATACATCCATTTAAAAAAAAAATTTTTTTTTTTTTTGATCAGGCTTGATTTTTGAAGTTAAAATATATATATATACTATTTCTTTTCTCTTTTTTATTACGTTTCTTTTTTAAAATTCTTTTTAAAATCACAGGTTTTACAAAATAAGCTTTAAAAATAATGAATAATACTAGTATACCCAGTCTTACACAAAGATCTGATTTGAAAAAAAAAGCCTATATAAAAAAAACAAAAGGACAAACAATAATAGATCTTCTATCAACTTTGGTTGTATTTACTTTTCTCCTTTTTAAACCAATACATATCTTCGGCTGTATAAGACAAGCTTAAAAAGAATAAAGGATTAAAAACGAAGCTTGTTTACATTTTAAAAACGTTTTATATATATATATATATATATATATATATATATGTATATTGTGTGTATGTATATGTTTTCCTTCCCTTCCATACAAACCTGATTGTTTTTGGTATTTCTCTTTAATTTATTAGAGCAATTTTTTTAACTATATTCAATAACCGTTAACAATATTAATTTGTTTACTCCATAAAGATATAGATATTTCAGGATGACGTCATAACAGACAAGACCTTGCTTCATGTGATAGCGAGGAAGATGTGCTGATTTTTATGACGTTTAATAAATCAAAAGGCAAAAAAATAATACATAAAATATCCAGAACTTATCAACTTTATTTTCTGTAAAAAAAAACTCACATTTCAAAATGCAATAATTTATTTTGTTTTTAACTCTCATCATAAATCTTGGCTGGTTTATTAGGTTTTCTAGGGATGCGAGTTTGTAGCAGTGTACACCCTAGCCTCGCTCACATGATTTTGTTGCATCTTAGAAATTGTGCTAAGATCCACGCAACAATTAAATTGCTATTAAACGTTAAAATGTTAATGGTTAAAACAGAAAAACATGAATATTGAATAAAAAGAGATAAAGTATGTTTTACTAATATGTTTTACTATATACTATTAGCAATACACATAATAAAATTTAAATTGCTTAAAATATCTCAATAATTGCATATATAGAAAAGGCTTGATGAACTAAGAAAGAATCTTTTTAAAAAATTCTGACGTAAATGTCCAAAAATGATGTTAACATTTTTATGACTTTATTTGCTGAAAACTCTTAAAATATATAATGGAGATTATTATTTATCAATACATGTGAAAGGATATTCATTTCTGAACAAAATAGTGGTATTTTGAGGACTTAAAGTGCTTTGGTTTTTAAAATATGACTATTTTAGTAGAACTACCTTGAAATCTGTGATTATCCAAACTGTTATATGGTCGGTGGGTATTGCTAATACTATATATGTACAAAATAACAATTGGTAGAAAGTTTTTGAGTAAATGTTCATTTGAAACGTTGAATTTTCGTATTGTAGAAAGTTCAGCGAGAAATGTTACTTGTATTAAAGTAAATGGGAGTGAGTGTGTATTTGCGTGCGAAGTGTAGGCATCGTGTGTGTTGCTTTTCTTCAGAGTGTGTAAGAAGTTAAGAAATTAATTTTAGCTTTGCCAAGCCCAAAGAAAGAGGTGAGAGAATTGGAAACTTAATAGAGATGTTAACACTGTGCTGATTTAAATTCTTGACGAAAAATCTGGCATTAAATAATAAGTCACCAGCTCCAAAATGTATGATTTTTTACTTTGGGCACCGAAAGTGATTTTGAGCACAAAAGGTGGTTTGATGTTTGGCGAATGTAGTGGAAAGCTAGATCACGTGATCACTATTTTTTTTTTTTTTTTTTTTTTGTAAATATTTCTCTGGGAGCCAGTGTGAAAAATGTCATTTCTTTTTTTTTTTTTTTTTTTTTTTTTTTTTTTTTTTGGATATAATTTCTTGGGTGTGGCTTCTGTGTTTTTGCACACACCGTTGGTTTCAACAGATTTTTTTTTTTTTTTTTTTCCATAAGAAATAAATTCATCTCTATTTCAGCTTCTTTTTCTTCGCGACTACTTGCATCCCTGGTTTCCTTGCTATATTTTTCCTCTTACTTGCTAAACCAGCAAATATATGCATGTTTTTTGGCAAATCAACTTTTTAAAACTGAAACGTCAGATTAGTCGTCTTTTTTATTATTTGATGCTGAAACAAAAGTTAACTAACGTCATGAATCAGTTGACTTGATTTTTCAAGTTTTTTCTTACTCTTTATATTTCAGTTTCTTTGAAATATGTCTTTTTATACACATTGAAAATATATGTACATTAATATATTAATATGCTTGTATCCACTTTACGGTGCAAGTTATCACCTTCCAGGCCCATTTAAAAACATGTCTGATTGCCAAAAATGAAATGCGAAAAAAAAAAAAAAAATTACTAATTTGGTATCGCTGAGTGCCAAAAATTAAGATTTTTAAAATGGATTGTTCCAAAATCGAATATAATAGCATAAATAAAATTGTGATAACGATGACATAATTGACTTAAACAGTTTTAAAAAACATTCTTTGCATTCTTTTTATTTAATTGTTACAAATTTAAATAAATAAATTAAAGTGACATTTGTTTTATTTATTAAAACTATTTTTACAAAGAGACATTTTTTAAATAAAAATGTTATTAACCCTGACAGAGAAATACTATTACCAATAAATTATACCGAAAGATGACAAAAAAACAACCGTGGAATATTCACAGGGTTCTGTTAGTAAGAAATATTGCCATTGTTTATCTGTTGAGAAATTTTTTCACTCTATTCACTAGAGGGGGGGGGGGGTCCCTCGTTTTAACAATCGTCTCAATTCATATACACTATCAATATACAGATCAAATATTTTCAATTCCATATTTTCCAAACAAGGTCTTTTAATTTTTTTACCGTTATTTTTGAATTTGTCTAATTCCCTTTTAAAATATTCTACACTGTTGCTGTTCTTAATCTGGTCTGGCTATTTGTTCCAAAAATATATTACTCTATTAGCCAAAAAAAATTCAATTGGTGAATAGATCAAGTTTTTGAGATCTGGTTTGACTAAGTGACATATTCTTCTCTGATAAAGGAAAGAAAATTCTTAGAAAAAAAAAATGTTTAAATATTGTATTTATATTAATCGTATGAGTCTTTCATCTTGTCTTGACAAATGAAGAATAAAAGCTGCTAGATCTTCGCCCTCCCTCGTTGGTTGATATGCCGTAGACCTAACCCATCTATGGCTAGGTAGGAAAATGATTTTATATTTTTAGAAAACATTGCTCTTAGAAAGAAATTTTACAGTGAGAGTGGAAACATTACTCTTCAGCAGTGGTATTCTTCTTTGTCCTCAACACGATTGACCCTCAGCCACCGCCTTATAGTATCTATTTGGGGGGGGGGGGGATAAAAGAAGTAAGTTTTGGAATTTTAGAAGAATCAGATTGAATAATATGGTTGGGGATGAACTTGGACATGATGTGATCAGCTTATTGATTGGATCGTGCCGCTCCGACCGTCTGTCTAGCCAAAGTCTCTACTTCAAGTCATGTGACCATTTATGCAACCATCCCACGAACTGCTCACCCACCAGGATCCTGTCCTAAGCCATCACAAGTCGCCAGGTAGCTCTGTTTTTTTTTTGGGGGGGGGGGGGGGGTTACCTCTCTGTGTGCAGTTGGCGAATTTGTGGCCGCTCATTAGGGGCCCATCTCAAGTTGCTTCAACATAGAAATTAAGTATATGAGGGGAAAAAATTTTTTTTAAAGTAAAATGAGAAAATAGAAGTTATGTTCAGGAGAAAATATTTGATTTTTATCGATTACTATCGGTATTCACGGGCGCAAATATAGTCATGTTTTTAAAACAACTTGTTGATGCTGCGTTTCTTAGCTGTAAAACGGAAAATGGCTTTAACAAATTTTTTAAATTTATTTAAAATTTAAAAAATACCAATAAAAGTAATTTATACATTTAAAGTTTTTTTAAAAGACATTCTTCACCGATATATTCTGTTTTAAATTTTATTTTTTCATGAAACAAAGAAAATCTATTTATTTATTTTTTTTACGTTATTTCGTTTATTTACGTTCTAATATATTTCAATTATTTTATGGACCTAACCGATAATTGCCCTAGTGACCCCAGATGGAATTGAAGGAAAATTTTAATGGTGTTTTTAGATTCTGTGAAAGCTCACCAATCTTTTTTATCCGTAATTATTGATTCCTGCACTTTGTTAATGTCTATATTTAGCCTATTTAAAAGATAACTGTGTGCCAGTCGGGTTACACTCAGGATTCCCCTATTATGTTGTCATAAGGGATTGCCCGATCACAGAAGATACAATGCAAAAAATTCCCTTTGACTTTCAAGTTCGACACAAGAAGAAAATCAAACTAAATTACACCTTCGTGCTAGGATCAAAATGTATCTGTTCTGTCCAAAGGTGGTACGATGATATTCTACGATCTGCATTCATGCCAGACATCTAGAATGAAACTCCTACAAGAGGTTTGGAGAGTGATCTCCCTGAACCAGATACCGTCAGAGTACTTTGATGAGTGTTTCAGTTTGAACAAACGTGCTACAATAGTATCGTGGGGTCGGCATTCATGCCTGACGTCCATAGAATGGAAACATTTTTATGCACAGCAGCAATATACAACAGACCAAGGGTACAACTGGAATTTCCATGGGTGCCACTAGAACTTAAATAATATTTTTGTTACTTAAACTTAGTAACAAAGTAGTTTAACAAAAGAAGGAAAACAATTTAAAATAAAAACGTCACCAAATAAATTGTACAAAAATTCCAACAGTGAAAGATGAACATTTATTTATGACCATTCAATCTTTTTAATGCACGTCTTAAAGACTGGCTTAGTTCTGATGACCTCAGAGGAGGGTTTTTTACCCCACACAATAGACCGATATTGTCCGGGCCTTCGGGACTAGATTTATGCCGGTCTATCGGTTGTCCGTCCTGTGCAGTTCTCTGTGCACCCTCCCAGGCTTTGCCTTCTCACCCTTTGAGAAGGGGTTAGTTTATTGCTAATCGTCTGAGGCGCCCCTACCGGGGAATGCCGACGGGCTGCCCAGGCAATTTTTTAAACAGCCAGAGTGCTCAAATTCTTGAGCGCTGTTTTTTCCCACTTTCCCGACCTTGTCACATCTTACCTTGTGGGAGGAAGATAGACTCAGAGGAGATTAAATTTGGACAGTATGGGGAGATACGTGCAGTATGGGAGACTTCAATTGTATGACCGCGTTGAAAGAATTGAGAGTTGATGTTTTGTAGATGTAGAACAGTTGAGGGAGCAGGTCCAGTTCACAGGTGGAGGCCATGATAAAAATGAACTGAGGGATAAATAAAGCCGTCTAACATGTGAAACAGATGTTAAACCAGTGATAATGAATCTTTGTAATTACAATATTCGGTATGTCTGGCTTAAATGTCTAAGAATGTGTGTCTGCGTGCATTCACTTCACCGGCCGTGATCGGTTGCTCGTTGTGCTGGTCCCAAATCGTGACTCGATTCCGACACCGGTTGTAGTGTCGATTGTGTTAGTGCTGTAATAGAATTCAAATAAAATCACAATTCCAAACAATAAAGATTTATTTATTTTGTAGGTTAGGATGATACTCGTTTTCTTATAGACTGAACAGCAGACTTTCAAATGAGAATTCATCGTCTGGTCAAATCAAAACACAAGTCTAATAAGGCCCATCGTTCTGAGAGGCACACAAACTGACTGACCTCCCTGCCCATATAGACATTTCCGGGACCGCACCAGAAAGGACCGTTTGAGATAATGGCCAGCCAGCATTCACTTGGAAAGGCCAATCTATGAACAAAAAAAACATACCGTCTAGGACGTCCTCTATCCAGCTGGCCATTATTTTCTCAAGTACTTTCCTCTCAGCATGAACCCCCGTTTAAAGAGCAACTAACTTTTTTTTAAATGGACAAATTGAATTCTGGATGGCCCTACCCAAATCAGGAATATTTCCCATTTTTGGCTGGTTTCTCTTTTAATAAAATATTTCTCAATCGCAGCAAGTTTGTTATTCGCATGCATTGCAACTATGCAACCACCTAATGCATGTTTACATCGGTGTGAGATGACAAGTGCTAATCAGTCAGCCGTGTTCTCTGAAGTTTGTTGACTTCACAAAGGAACACAAACGCGTAAGTAGAACCAAATATTGCATTAATTCTTGTGGCTGGCTTTTGGAAGTTTTTTAAACTTTTAGTGTTTGCGAAAGTAGTCAAGGCCTACCAAAGACTCAAAAGATGGTACTTGATGACCCCTTCCTAAGCAGTATTATAAGGGGTATTGATTTACTCCTCTCCAGGAGTTAGGCACAAGGCCAGTTTTTATCTTACTCCCACAAGTAAGATGTGACCCAAGGTCGGATCGGGAAAGTGGGGTTTAAAAATTGCCTGGTCAGCATGCCCCGATAGAGGCGCCTCAGACAGTAAGCAATAAAGTTTGCCTCCCCTCTTTGGGGAGGAGTAAGTCTGGGAAGGTCGACCTCCCAGAACTGCACAGGACAGACCCATTAACCGGCGTTAATCAAGACAACACCAGTATGGGGTGCAGTATCCATCGGAACAGATACTACACATTTTGGTGTAGTAGCCAATTAAAAGAGAACCTCTGAGTCGTCCTCGACTATGGTTGACCGCTTTATTTTTGTTTTAGTCGAGGTGTTGAATCAACTTAGTTGTGCAGTTGTCGAATGTTTACTGTTCATGTGGAGTGAAATCGTTGCTATGTTGGGCTTCTGGGGAAAACTTTGCAGCGTGATTCAGGTTAACAGGATGATTTTCAAATACAACTTCATGAATACATAATAATAATCTCTTATTAGTTGTTTTTTTTATTACTTTCTCATGAAATTTGCACACAAATGTATGAAAATAAAACAGCGTTTTTCTAGATTTGTTGCGTATCCTTTTCTCGTGATCATCTTGGTGGTTCCATACGCTGACCCAAATCTGATCTCTTGGTTTTCCTTCTTTGATATACAGGATAAGCTTTAACAAGTCTTAGCTTTTCATATTAAGATACAAGACTTTCACAAGAATACAAACGAGAAAATGATATTTTGGGGCTTGAAAATAATTTTTGAATTATTTCTCAACTTGGTTATTATTTTCCCAACGTTTTGCCCGATGTAACCACCTTTCTTCAGGTGCATCTTTTTAAACTGTGTGTCTATACAGAATTTTGAACAGAACTCTTTATTTAACCCATGGTTGGGGGTAGATTGTTTTCGTTCTGTCTGCCATGACTGGGTAGAAATGTTAATTATGTTATTCTTAGTTATTGCCTGTGGTTAGGATTGAACCATAAACCTTTAGAAGACCCTCATTTAAAACTGATTATGAATCAATGCCTTTAACCATGATGCCATATTATACCATATGTACCGTTTTCGGTCGCCTTTCACTCGACCTTCAGTCTGTTAGTAATTTCAGTCATTGCTTTCTGACAATCCTAAACCATCATGCTAATTGCGATAAAGTTCTCTTCAAATAATGGAATTTTATTATCCACACAAAAATAAACAGCTAAATCATCAAATTTTGAATTTACATTTTTTTTTAATTTTTAAGCAGCCATGTTTTTCTTTGTGGAATAATTTGCATGCGAAATATGTATGCTTGTATCTTGGGCAGGGGTAAAATGTTTTCGTTGTCATCACTGGGTAGAATAAGTGTTCGTTATTATGTTATGCTTAGTTATTATCACCTGTCGTAAGGTTTGAACCTTCAACCTTCAGAAGATTCGAACTGATTGTTAACGAGCTTCATTGACTGTTATGTCACGGGTCCACAACCAAGATGAGAACAATAGTCCGAATACTCCAACTAACACAAATTATAAATCTTCATATAAAAAATAGCCAAACAAAATTTTGTATAATTCTTTAAATGTTTTGCATTTTTAAAATGTTATTTTTGTTTTTTTTGTGTCTAAATAATAATATTATGGGATGTTTTTGGCCGGTAATTACTTGGACAAAAGCTTCATTTTTGTCCCGTCCAGTGTTCCCTTTTTGGGGAGCTGATATTACCCCCCCCCCCCGAAAATCTGACCTTGTGTCTAACTTTGCTCTCGTGGGAAGACAAGTAAATAAGTACTTGGACAGCAAAAGTCTAATATGTAAGGGAGATCACTCGGTTCCGAAATATGCTCGTCTTTATTAGGTGAGTTATTTCCCTTTTAACGTTGCTTCCGCCATCATCATATTTCAAGTTACAAAGAATTAATTTTTGTTAATTTTTTTTTTTTGTGTAAAAAAAGTTTTTCTCTTTAATTTATTTCACATTTCATACAACTGCATAATTCCTCTTTTTCACAATCTGTTTCGTGGATACTGTATGTATTAACGTTTGTGGTGCATCAGCTAACAGATTAACGTTTGTGGTGCATCGGCTAACAGATTAACGTTTGTGGTGCATCGGCTAACAGATTAACGTTTGTGGTGCATCAGCTAACAGATTAACGTTTGTGGTGCATCGGCTAACAGATTAACGTTTGTGGTGCATCAGCTAACAGATTAACGTTTGGGGTGCACTTCCCATATGTGATCTATCAAAAAACATGGTTTAAGTAGTTTAGAAGTGAACCCTAACTCTAACCCTACTGGAATGTAAACAACACGGTAGATCACATATTGGAAGAGAACCCTGTTTCTTGTCTCGGTGGTTCCCGATCTTTTGCATAAACTCTGTGCCTTTCATTTTTGGGGACCCAGGTTTTTCTCCCTGGATTACTTTTGTTCCTGTCTTGTCTGTCCTTATGCGTATTGGTTTTAAGATCTGATGTTATCACATTCCGCCAAGTATGATTTTAACATTTTTTTAGATTTAAATTTCATCATCATCATTCTCATAATATTCGGTTTAACGTCAGTTTTACATGGTAAGTAATGGTAAATGTTTTAGTCAAACTATTCCGACATTTCCACTTTTTTCATACCCTGAACCTGCTACCTCAACTGTAAGTATTGTTACAAACGTGTGTTGCTTAACTTGAAGAAATAGAATATCAAATATTAGCATTCTTCAAACGAATAAAAATGACTATTTCATGTATATGTAAAACGATGCCCCCCCCCCCCCCCCCAACGGGTCGTGTTTCGTTCACCTTTATCTTCTTTTTCTGGCTTTGTTGTTTCCTGTATTGACGATCGCCGAGAGCGCGTGATCTGGTTTACAAGTTGTATTCGCAGCAAGTAAAAAAAAAAGGCTTGCATAACAAAAGTACAAACAGATATACATACTGTGTATTTAACTTGTTCATAACAGGCGTATGTGTGTGTTCTGTTGAAGCCCCCGCTGCTAGCATCCACATGTGAGTTCCAGTCTTTTCAATTCAGAATCTCAGCTAAGACCTTCATTTGTCTATCGAGACCATCATTGTCGTTCGCTCAAAGTCATCTACTTGTCTCTCCAACCCGATCTCTTGGTCTACGCCAATCTAATCTGCTCGTCTCCTAAATATATCTACTTACGACCGGAAATCCTAGATGTCCGGTCTTTCTATGTCACCGGAACTAGTTACCTCCAACCACCTAGAAAAACTAAACCAAACTGTCAGTGCACCATCCCGTCTAGGGAGTTCAATAGATTCACCCCCCCCCCCCAATTATCGCCCACTTATCTTACTTCCTCATTACTTTTCCTTCTGTGAATCATTTTCTAACTTCACATTCTCTGAGGTCCTAGCTGTGTGGGTGGTGGAGAGCAGTCCATAGTATTACATCTACACGCTTAGATTAGAGTACAGTCCATAGTATTATATCTACACGCTTAGATTAGAGTACAGTCCATAGTATTACATCTACACGCTTAGAGTTAGAGTACACTCTCCATCAAAGGTGACATAAAAAAAAAGTGATGCTTCGCCAGTGTTCGTACTAATATTCATATGAAATCATAGAATTGCATCAGTAATAAAATTTTTCATATCATTTCTGATGAACTAAAGAAGAAAAAAAATACCCACAGTTGACTTTTTATTTAGAGTGGAGGATTTCTTTCTGAATTCATTTCAGGCAGTCGGAATTGTGTGACTTTCTATTTGCTTTCTTGCTTCCCCCTCACCACTTGAAATGATTTCGTCCAAAAAAAAAAAAAAAAAAAAGGTATGTTTTTTTACTTGCTAACTTTTGTGTGATGTGACATATTTATATAATGCACATTGGTGTTTATTATAGAGTGTAGGATTACAATATAAAATAATATCATGTATATATATATTTTCAGTATTTATTTAATATGTGAGTAGAGCTTACTCGTAGCGTGAAAATATATTTATGGCAAGTAAGCTATACAGAAACGTTTGTGTTTCTTTCCTGGGGGTAATCATCATAGCAATCAAAACGTAAATACATGCTTGAATAAAAAATCATCTCAATGAGAAACTTTCTGGTTAAACAAGGAAAAACACCCACATATCATCATATTTAATTTAATGTCTGTTTTTACGGCTTTTAGAAATTGACTTACGGCATTCATGCAGTGTAGTTAACAGCTGCAAAATCGAAAACAAACAAAATATACAACAAATAAATTTTACCAAAAACAAAAAAATGTAATTTTTTAGACCTATATAGTTTTAAAGTTCTAAAACTGTTTTCATTCTTTTTTTTTTTTTTCAATATAAGATTTCATTGATATCAGTAAAAATCCAATATGACCGGCCCATGCGTTGTCAGTGTTTTATTCCTTAAAAAATAATTTTAAAAATAATGACTAACCTTAGCATTAATTCTAAGTCCGATCTAACCAGACTTAAAGTTAATGGTAAAGTAAACCTTTTTTAAACTATCTTTTTAGCTTGAAATTAGTGACCATCTCCAGACAAAATAGACCATCAGTTTGTATTTACTTGTGTTTGGCTATGCGAAAGTGATGATAACATATTCAGAGATAATACAGTTTCCACACTTTGTACAGATTGGTAGAAAATTAAAATTTGTTGCATTTAGTAAAAGTTATTTCTTTTATAATTTGTTTGTTTACGAGGTCTTGGCTCACTGCATGAATATCTGACTTCCAAACTAATCTATTTCTGGGCAGGTCTTGATCCCTCTTTCTGTCTAATCAGTTTTTAGCACTTCCTCTGCCAACAGACTACATCTACTAACCCAAGAACTTTCATCCATTCTTTCAATGTGACCAAACCATCAAAGTCTCCTTTTCTGTACACTCTCTATACTGTCCAGATTTAATCTTTCTCTGATGTCATCAGATCTAGGCCTGTATTTCATTTCTCTCTATTCAACATATGTCCTCAACCATCACTGGCCGGGTTTCACTTCCATGCATCATAACACATAATCAACGATTAGTTTGTGTTCAAACAATTTCTTTATTGTTAATGATGTCAACTTAAATACAAAATTCTAGAAAGAAAAGAAAAATCATAATCAACATTCAAAAGTGACATTTTTTTTCATGTTGAAATTAGGATTTAAAAAGTAAAGAAACAGGAATTAAAAAAAAAAATTTAAAGGTGAAAAAAAAAAGATTAAAAAAAAAGAAATGTAAAAGAAAACAGAAACCAGTGATAAGTAAAACAAAAAAAAACAAAAAAACTTAAAAGTTTTAAATAAAATAATTTTGAAGTGTAAAAAAAAAAAAGAAGAATTTTCTAAACAGTGTTAAAATAAATTAAAACTGCTAAAAAACCCGAAAAAACAACAAAGATAACAGATAGAAAAAAAATTGCATTTAGACACTTTTTCTTCTACAATCAGAAATGAGAAACTTTTTTAGAATGATTAGTTTTTCATATTTTCTTACCATTTTTTTTTTCGGTGAGGAAGTGTTTGTTTATATTTGTTTTGTATATTATATATATTTTTTGTTGCAAGTGTGTGAGCAGGGAAAAGGGGAGGGGGCAAGGTTTATAAAAAAAATCATTTTGGCTTAAAAAACAAAAAACTTCATTGCAAAAAGTCTTCGGCCTTTTTTTTTTTTTTTTTTTTTTTTTACTTTAGGCTGGCAAAGTAAGGGAGATACCTTATCTCGGCTTACTTCTAGATTTTTTTTGTGTCTACAATTGATTTTTATTTACAAATCAAATAGAAAGGTTTTGAAATGAAAAAAAAAATTTTATTGGTTAGTTAAACAAAAACAAAAGAAACAAAAACAAAAAAACAGGTCGTTTTTCCTTTAACTAGCCAATTAGTAAAAATCAATTGTTAATTTTTTTTTAATAAGTTAGATAAGTTGCCTCCCTTACTTTGCCACCCTAAAGTAAAAAAGGGCCAAGTTTTCTACTTCCATTAAAATGTACAGCTTTTTAGATGTGTCAGTGAATCACTTTTCTGATTTAGGCACAGGAGTGAGAATAAGGGTGAATATATATCACAGTTATCTCTCGGTACAGACCTTTGTTAAAAGAATAAATTATCGATATTATAATAATTAATAATAATAATAATAATAATAGAGCTAATTACATCGATGGCCAAAACCAAAAGCGTCCTTGAAGAAAACTACTTTTTAAGTTCATTTTATAAACCAACTACTTCCAACTTTTAACATACCTAGGCACATTAAAACATATTAAAAAATGATACATTTGGTTAAAAGCAAAAGAGCTGGTAAAATAATAAACCTATTAAAAATAGGTTAAGTGTTTGTTTTCTGTTTTGTTTATAAAGAAACTGGTTTGAAATTTTACAGCACAATTTTATTGAGTTCTTGATTTCTCAAGATAAAAAAAAAAATCCATTAATAATTATCTCCCTTACTTGTAGCTTTTACGATTTAAAATTGTCTCTTAACTAATCTTGACATTTGTAAAAGCAAAAATAGATTAAAAAAAAAACTCCCCGAGGATCATTTTGTTTAGCTGCGTTCACGAATCTTTATAACAGGGTCGGTCCATCAGGCTTCACTTTGAAACAGTATTTTTTGTTAGTCTTTTTTGTTGCTATTTAAAACTTACGTTTGAAATAGCAAGAATTTTCGTTGCTAAACACTTAGATTGAATAGACGCATCTTATTTTAGATGCGTCCAAGCAACTCTGTACGAGGCTCTGTCGGTCGGGTTGTCACACAAATTTGAAATAGGCATGACAGACGACGAAAATGCTAAGTTTAAAATAGCGTTTTCATCGTTAAACGCATAGTTTGGATGGACGCATCTTACTTTAAATGCGTTCAAGCATCTCTATAAGAGCCTCTGTCCGTCCGTCGACCTGTCACACTTCATTTTTAAATTGCGTTTTCATAGAAAAATCTGCAGATTAAATGAACACCACTTAAGAATATCCATTTTTGATTTTCGGAGATATGTTAGTCATAAAATTGTCACTAACTTTTAAAAATAATCTTTAAATATTTTTTAAAGCAAAAATAAACCAAAGATCATTTTCTTTTAAATAGAACAAAAACTTCAAAAATAAAAATTAAGAAAAAAATCATGCTTTTAAATATGTTTTATTATCGGCTTTTAAGTTTGAAATAACAACAGATAAAACTGAAATCTCTCATTTACTTCGTTAGGTATTCAAGTATTTAGTAATATTTTAATGATTGGCCATTATTTATTTACAGTTAAATGAGTTTCAGCATTATTCCCAAACAACTTAGTTTGTACCGAAATCATGATTTATGTCATTTTCTTGAGTAAAAGAAAACTTAACCAATATTAAGTGTCTACCATAATTTTTGTAATATTAAAATAAAAAGTCAACATGGCGACATGTATTTGCTTGCCTTGTTAACAAAATCATGTAGAAGCGGATAACTTTCT
Source organism: Sepiola atlantica (assembly GCA_963556195.1). Taxonomy (NCBI): domain Eukaryota; kingdom Metazoa; phylum Mollusca; class Cephalopoda; order Sepiida; family Sepiolidae; genus Sepiola; species Sepiola atlantica. Next base: position 42,641,697 of record OY744544.1, read on the forward strand.
TTCAACTTGGAAATATAGCAAATTCGGAATTTACGTCGGTAAACTAGGAAATTACCTTGAAATCTCTCTATATTTCTAAACCGGAATTAGCTAGAGTTATCCAGTCTTAGATAATTTTAAATTTTAGTTTTAATATAACCGTAAATACGGTTAACGACTAATATTTGTTAAGTATTATTTTTACTAATAAGAAAATTAATCATGATTTTTAGTACAGGTTTGGGACATACTTTAAAAAAAATACCTTCAAATCAGTATTTTAAATTATCTAACAATCTTGATATTTGTACAGGCCGCTATCCACAGCCAATTCTAGTATTTTCGGAAACATTACAAAAACAGCTAAACGCTGACAGCACTGGTTCTACTATAGAAATTAGCTGCTAGGTTTTAGTTCGGATCTTGACGATGTTGTTCCGTTTGTTTTTTTCTGCACGCCACTTCATTGCATAAGAGATTTTGTTTTTCACAAATCGATGTATTTTTCTAACATTGATGTTTTTCGAAATGAGCGTGGTGAAATTCAGAGATGTGAGTAACCAATGGCAAAAGAGTTGAAATTGAGAGATGAATTTCCCAACCTGGGGGACTAAGACTCCCTCTGTGTGTGGAGAGAAGGCAGCACAAAAAACAATTTTTTCCCTAATCAATTTCTTCAATCCATTTCAACTAAGAAAGTCAAAATTGAAAAAAAGACATCGAGTGCATATGTGGGAGTGGGAAGGTATAGGAAGTCATTCTTTAATGAAACAAAAGTCGTCTAACTCCCCTATCTCCTTCATGAATTGCTTGAAGTCTTAACCTTCACGGCTAAATTAACATTCTCAACTTTCAGAAAAAATTGTCATAAGAAGGAAAATTTATGTTATTTTCTTTTTAGTTAAAAAAAGAAAAAAAGCAGATTTCTATTAAAAATATTGAAAACTTACATCTAGCGATTCAAGCGGAAATCTGATTTTTCTGGATTAAAAAAGAAAAAAAAGCTCATTTCTGCTAAAAAGCTGAGAAGTTACATCCCAGAATTCAGAATAAAGATTTGGTGTTTTTTGTAACTTCTTCAAACTCGAGTGGGTCAATAATAAATTTAGAGGAATCCTAAAAAATGCCACTTGATCTATTTCAAAACGAGATATTGTATAAAAGCCATAATATTTTAAACAAACAAAAACAGTAAGTTGAAACGTACACGCTGAAAAAAGTAGAATAAAAACACTTGTCATGTCGAATGTTTAATGGAAGATATACCAACAAATCGAACAAGGGAAATAAATCTTTGTGCCATAGTAAATAAAAATGAAACAAAAAAAATACCTTTATTTTGTAAAAAAATAAAAAAAATTTTTAGATGGCATTATACAAACAGATTCATTTCCCTTTCCATTTATTTCTTATTTTCGCATTTTGTGTGTACGATTCAATTTCCTATCATTTGTTTTGAAATAGTGCCGAGTTGCAATTTTTTTAAACAGCCACGAATGAATATGTAGAGATACAATCATTTTGCACCCTAAATCATTTTGCAACGTTACTACAGTTTATAAATTGCATAAATGAAGATTTCACTTTCATTTTGCAAATTCTAAGATTTAAGGAATAAATAAAAGGAAAAAACCAGATGAAGATAATTTCACCATGTTTTTGTCAACTAAAGGAAGGGGAGATGAACTTTTGGTTTTTAGCCTGTATGTGTGTGTGCGCGCGTGTCAACACAAGGAACCAACGAATAAATAAATTCAAAGAAGCAATTTTGAAAAGTGTGTCTAGTCGACTGGAATTGTAACGGAAACTACAATTAAAAATAAAACACAAAATTAAAAAAAAAAAGCTTTGGTTCTTTGATACGACGGAGGCACATGTGAAAATAAATGTTTCCCATTTGGTTTAAGAGCACCATATGAACCATATGAATTCATTTCTTAGAACTTTAAATAGAGAAGAGACATATATATATTCGTTTTATCTAAAGAACTGTTGACAATGACAATTATTTTTATGGTAGAAGAAAGTCATTTTTTCCTTAATAGTATTCACTCTGACAGACATTTATTTCAAAAAGATTATTATGAACAGTAATATATATATATATTCCCGAAACAGTGTTTCATGGTAAACAACTGATGATCCCTTAAATGATGTTAGAAGCAAACTAATATAATAACTGTAAAAGTTAAATTGACTTACATGAGTGATTTTCCACTGAACGACTTGAGACTTAAGGTTTTTTTTTAATATAGTTTTAATGGTTGAGAAACTTCCAAGACATATATATATATATAGCAAAAAAAAGTTGGTAACTGTTTTTGACGATAGAGACAAATAAACAAATTCAGATAGCTATGGTGAAGCATTTTCTTAAATGCTAGAGGGAGTTATTTCCCTTACAGTGAGTTGCCCCTATGAGGAGCATCTATTTTTATTTATAAAATATAATAATCCACGGACTGGTATATGTATATATTAAAAGCACTATGAAATTTTCACGGGATCCTGCCAGCTTTAATCTAACATATAAAGTTATCTTGCCAGATTTTCAAAGTCAGACCCCAACAGTATTTAAGCTGACAAATCAAATTTTGCTTCTGACTAGCCAATTTTCATTTGTAATTATCATACCATGTTATTGGCAATATATAATCTAAGCCAGAAATTACTTTCTCATCGCCAATTTAAAGATTAAAAATCACTTTACAATTTTGTAGTCATATTATAAAGCAATCAGCAATTTGAATTCATTAATCTATAAGTGATAACTCATTAGTATATGAAACGAAATATATACAAACTTAGCCAGTGTTGCAATTTTACACATAAAAAAGAATCCCCCGCTTTTTAAAACATTAAGAAATCATCGGATTGTACTGAAATATTTAGTATTTATTCAAAAATAATTATTTTGTAATTGAAGCATCAGTAAACCTAAAGTTTGATGAAACTTTTACACGTCACTTTCAAATATGTGTGCGTGCATGTGTGTAATGTTTTGAATTAACTAAGATTTATTTACTTTTATTTCACTGATAAACATTTGTTAGAAATTCGTGATTTTTTAACAATTGATTAACAAGTTATTTCTGGCTTTAATTAAAGTTTAAAAACTAAAAGACAAGTATTATGGTTCTTTTTGTGCTCTTACCCCAAAACAAAACATTAAATTTTTGAATGCACAACCGTTGTATCAAAGAACCGAAGTCTTATTTTTATGAACACAATCTAACTTGTTAAGTGAGGGTTATTGTGGGATCTTTGTTAAATGGTTCTCAACTCGGCATCCCCTAAGGTTTATTCTAACCAACGATTATTACTTAATAGTGCGTTTTTTTGTTTGTTTTTTTTTTTACAAAAAATACATCCCTCAAGGTGAGTTTGTAAAACGGCTCCCTCTCCCATAAAAAAAAACAAGAACATGCATATAACGTGGTTATCTCTCCTGAGTCACAAATAAGCAGTAAAAAAAAAAAAAAAATAATAATAATAATTTGGACTCAGAATCGGTCAGGGTTTTCCCCCCCATTTACAGGATAGTTTAAAAAAAGTTTTCACCATAGAGAATGAAAAGAATTTTCGTTTGGCAATTTCTAGCAACAATCAGTTTTCGAAGATGAATTTAAAAGGACCACAAATTAATGCTGAAAAATTGAATTTAAAATATTTTACAAATTTCACATTTCAGAACACAAGGTCTAATTTTTCATTTGCTGTTTAATTAAGTTGCTTTATTTATGTGTATGTATATATATATATATATATATATATATATATGCTGTGTGTAAAGATAAATGGAAAAAGCGGATAGACTAAGCAATACAATTAACTAATATGATGAGATTTTATAGATTTCATCTTTATTATCCAAAAACTTCATCAGGAAAGTTATTTTCACAGTTGTACAAAAATGACTGCCATGAAAGAGAAGGGGAGGAGGGAGCAGTAAAAGGAGAAATTCTCGCGAACGTATAACATTCTTCCATCATTTTCTCTATTTTTTCTCCTTTTTTTTCTTTCCATCATGCATGCACTTTATTCATTTGAAAATAACAAGAGATCCCCCCCCCCTTCTTTTCTCAATTACTCTTTCCTCTGTCTTCTTTCTCTTCCTCTTTCATGTCTATCATTTTTGTAAAAATTTGAAAATAACATTCTGATAAAGTCTTTTGATAATAAAGATGAAATGCAAAAATCTCACCGAATAAGTTGATTTCATTGTTTTGCTTTTTCTGCTCACAAAACACACACTTAAATGATGACGGGTAGAAAATGTAAAAATTGCTCACATTGGAAGAGTTCATTTTTAGTAAATTGTCTTCCCTGGGGGAGATTATCTTTCAACCAAAATTCATCAGAGGAGTAATGATAGAATTTAAGTTCAATTAAACAAGACATTAAAATATACATGAATGGAGTATTGTTACCACATCTGGGTTGGGCCGCCAACCACTAACCTCTCCCTCTTGGCCAGGGCGCAAAAAAAAAATTTCTAAACTAATAGGTCCTGCACTGTCTGTCAAGTTCCAGCCCGTTGCAGTGTTCAATCCCTATGCTTGTTTTGCTCTGACGAACTTACCCCTTACCCACCTGACGAACAGCAAAATTCCACCCCTTCACTGTAAGGATCCCTAGAGGATGTCAGAAGATTTTCTACTCTAATAGTTTCTTTCCTAGGATCGCTTGCCGTTGGAATTCCTTCCCTGCTCCCTGTTTCTCCCGACTATACCAACATGCAAAAATTTAAATGTAATGTGAGCAAACATTTTGCTGCTTGCCCAGATTTCCCCTCTATAAATCTGGCACTTATCACAGTAGCCTACTACACTTCAGTGGCAATATGCCTTGTTTGGGTTAAACAAAAGTAATATATATATATATATATATATATATATATATATATATATATATATATATATATATATATATATATATAAACGGAGATTGTAGTTTGCTTGAAGCATTGCTGGTAAATATAAGTGTAGGTTTGTAATCCGAGGCTGGAGCAATGTGATATAGGTACCGGAAGGTGGAGAAGGTGAACAAAAACAAACGAGAAGAGAAAACAATCTCAAATCAATTTATTAATATTTCACGTAAAACAGATTAAATACCGGAACAGTAAATAAAAACGTGGTTACTGTCAGGCAAATAAAAGTTCCGGAATAAGGTAATCTTCAATTTTCGAAAGAAAAACTTTCATTATGAAAAGACCAAAAATTAACGACCGAGTGGTCGGAAAAAAAAACAAAAAACTCGGTCGTTAATTTTTGGTCTTTTCATAATGAAAGTTTTTCTTTCGAAAATTGAAGATTACCTTATTCCGGAACTTTTATTTGCCTGACAGTAACCACGTTTTTATTTACTGTTCCGGTATTTAATCTGTTTTACGTGAAATATTAATAAATTGATTTGAGATTCCATTCTTGTTTTCTCTTCTCGTTTGTTTTTGTTCACCTTCTCCACCTTCCGGTACCTATATCACATTGCTCCAGCCTCGGATTACAAACCTACACTTATATATATACACACACACACACTTCCTACTGACAAAAGAATTTATTTTATTTTTTATTCTATAAATCTTTTACAATCCGTATAAGGATTTCATTGAATATATAATCTTGCTGCTGTTATTATTTTGGGGGTCATCTCCCTTTTTAACTATCTTCTCACTTAATACAATATCAATATACAGATCAAATTCTGTTAAATATTTCATCTGATGGTTCCCAAAAATGCCCTTTAAATTCGTCTAATTCTTTCTGAAAATGTTCTTAACCCTTAAATGCTTTTTGTTTAAAATATGGCACATTCCAACAAAATGCCTATTTAATATAATATTCAACAAAAATGTGTAAAACTGCAACTTGTTTCACATCTGCAACAAGCCTGTCGGCAAGTGTGAGTAGGTATTAGTATGATGTTGCATCAGCACACCCATTAAGTTAGGTCTCTTCGATTATAAAAATTTTTTCAAGCCAAAGAGTTAATCTGATCTGGTAACTTGTTACAAAAATATATTGCTCTATTAGAAAAAAAGGAAAATTCGATTAGTTTTTGAAATTTGTCTTGACAATTTTACAACTCAAGGAGAAATATTAAAAAAATATCCACCATAATTAAAAATGCCATGAATTATTTTAAACATTTTCTCCTTCTTTCTAGTTCTTCCTAATTTTTCAAATCTCTCCCTGTAATTGTAATATTTTACTCTTTTTATTAGTTTTATCACTTTTCTTTGTATGCATAACAATCTCAATATTACATTCTAATTTCCATGGCTCAAGACGAGAACATACCCCAAGTGCAATACTCTGTATAAGCTTTTATAAATATTATTTCAAGGGAGCCAAGCTGCTTTAAAACAATGTTTGGCTTCCTTGAAATAATATTTCTGTACTAAGACGGAGAATAATAAGAGACCAGGAAACCATTGGTAAAGGTTTTAATTACAAATGAATACAACAACGACAACAACATAGGCCAATTAATGACAGAGATTGACCGACAAGTTCATTCGGTGGGAGGGGGAGGGGGAGGATAAGAAAATAATTGACAATATTTTCTAACCATTCATTTTTGCCTTTGATTACAATAGACAAAATACGATTTTTAACTTTAAATATATCATCAAACTCAAATCACGTTCTTCATTTACTTTTTAGATTTCTTTGTTGGTTAAAATATATTCAACTTTGTTTGAATTCAATATGAAGTATTTTACATTTTTATGTTAATTCTAACATAATGAATATTAGTTGAAAGAAGAGCTTTTAAGGGAAAACAATTTATCAAAAAATGAACCCAATTTTGTACACATCCTATTGACGGCACAAAATGCCTGTACAACTGCTTTAACTATAAATCTGATTACACAACTATTTGGCAAATTTTATTAAAAATTTTTTTTTAATATTTTTCTTTAAGAAAATCTGTTTATTTTTCAGGGTCTATTTCACATATTTTTCTCACCGGGGGTTTGTTTAGTAGACATAGTTTCATATAGAATCGTTTAAAAGTTTACGAAGCAGACAAAAAGGATTTTTCTTTTTAAATGAAATCAAAACATACGTTTGGAAACTAGATACATTGTATTCAACAGAAAGTTCCATCTCGATATAATATATATCTGTAGAAAAAAGGGGAAAAATATACTACAGTAAAGACGACTAGAGAATCATTTTTATTCATTCCATATGTTTCAGTATATTGGTGATGGTGCAGTGTAGTTAACAAGTAGATAAGGGTTGAAAAAAAACAAAAAACAAATTTACAACAAATAACTTTTACCAAACGCAAGAAAATTCAATATTCTAGCGATCTGTGTAGCTTTTTATGTTTGGAACTTTTTTTAAGTGCTTTTTTTTCCAGATTTTGTAGCATCACTTTTACTTCGACAAGCCAGCATGGTTTCTGTCATAGCCGCCATTTTTGCAGGGGCTTGTCCGTGAATTTCAGGCTTAAAAGATAGTCAAAAAAATAGTTTTTTAAGGGGGGGGGGGGGTTAAATATTTAATTTTTGACCGATTGGTGACAGTTATTAGTTGTATTTTTGTTTAACTTTCGATTTTTCAGTTGTCAAACAGCAAACTTTCACATCAAGTAAAGAAAAGACGCCATCTTGAATTCCCTATTTTCACAAGCCTTCTAGACTGCATTACAAAAGCTGAAAAAAAAAACACTAAAAAGCTACACAGATTGCTAAAATAATAAATTTTCTTGCGTTTGGTAAAAGTTATTTGTTGTAAATTTGTTTTTTTCACCTCTTACTTTCTTGTTAATTACACTGCACATTCACCAACTCCTTCAGATATGCAAAAGCCATTTGTAATGTGAAAACTTCTTCTTTTTCTCTCCTGGCTTTTGCATACGTGGAAACATCATGAAATGAATGAAGGCTTTTTCACATAAAAATTTTCTCCCAATCTTTATGCCATACATACATACATACATACATACATACATACATACATACATACATACATACATACAAAAAAACAAAATTTCCTGTTAAATAAAATGTACTTTCAAAACATGTCATTAAATAAAATACGTTTCATATTTATAATCTCTCTTTCTTTCTCTATATATGACATAAAAAGATAAGTTGTTTTTATACAGTTCCCATGGTTTCATGTGATCTTCAGACAGTCTAATCTCCAAGATTGTGGTTAAATTCACTATTTGTTATCATTCCTCGGGGAATTCGATCCCAATCTCTGAGATTAGACAGTCTGAAGATCACGCGCATAAATGTGAAACAATGTTAGCAGTACAAAAAATAACTTATCTTTTCATGTAATATTAAGCTCTGTGTTAAAAGGGATCGAGCACTGTATACAAGTGCAAAATCAAAACTCTGAACCGGTCAAAAAAAACGATTCTCACAGCTATCAGTCTATATATATATATTACTTAATGAAATGTTTTGAAATAAAAACATTATATATAACGGGAAGAGCAGTTTTTACATATTATATATATATATATATATATATATATATATATATATATATATATTAAACATGTTTACAACCTGCAACCTGCAAACCAAACACAATAAATATCTGAGAAAAATGCAGAATGCACAACAGAAATCCAACCTGTGCCCTGAACAGATCATTGTAAGAGGCAGAGTTTGCTATTAACCACGAGGCCATGGAGGTAGTCAGTTATAACAAAGTTGAATTATGCCAAGATCTTACATTGTCAGCTGAAATTTTGCGTGCGAGGTTGATATTCATTTCTGCTCAATAGTTTTTTTTTTATCTGAATGTAAACATACGTTAATTTTTGTTTTAATAAATCTGACATTTTTTTTTAGAATGTTTCATTCAATAAAAATGTCAAATTTAGTAATCCATAAAAATATATATATATATATATAATTTTTTAAATATCAAGGAGGAGAATAAGATGTAATACAGACAACAAAAATTAAAAAGGACAAAAAGGTTTTAAAATCACACACATGCACACAAAAGTGACAGATTTTTCTCCGTTTTTTGTTTTTGTTTCAGATAATAACAATTTCAAGAACCAGCCATGTTGAAAATGATAATGGTCACATTTGTTGCCAATGTAAAATAATTCAATTTCGAATATATTACCTTTTGGCCCACATGATTACTTGGTATATGTCTTCTATGGCTTAGAAAAAAAAATAAACAGAGGGGAGAGGGGGGTGTTTTGTCTTAAATATATCCGATTGATGTATGTCATAACATGAGAGAGAGAAGCGAGAATAAGATGAAATCACAGTTGTCGCACCTTGAAGAGGAGGATTACATAATGGTCGTCACAATATGATGAGTTTGTAGCCGGACATGTTTCGCTCTTTTTGGAACTTAATCTAAATGCAAAATGAGAAAACGTTATCACGCAAACATAACGGAGCGTTTTTATACCATGAGCACTTAGTGGCTACGTGCAAAATGCCCAGAACCTATGAAAGTCTCCAAAATAGCAAGAGTCCTTTCCGTTCTTCCTCCGTGTGCCTAACATCAAACGGAATTTCCATAAACAAAGTTTCTTTGCAAGAATTCCCATCTGTAGAACACGTTACCATGCGACTGCTTCCCTGCAGACTACAACACGGTCATCTTCAAATCCAATGTCAACAAATACTTATCATAAACCATCCTCATAAGAAATCAAATTTTCTTCATTCCATTCATCATTTTCAATCCTCTCATAATGTTCTTCATCATTCAACTGACAATCTGTCTATCTCATTAACTCTTATACTCAAGTGGCTTTTAGTTTTTTAGGTTTTATATTAGTAAAAAAAAAACATGGTAAAAAAGGAGATTTCTACACAGAGGTGTTAAATGGCCTTGAACTCGCGCCGTGCGTACCGTCACAATTTCGCAGTTTGCCTTTTGATGAAGTTCTGTAAAGAACTAAACATGTCAGACGGTAAACCTTTGCATTCGTTATCTTCTTTACCATATTTTTGTCATTCAGAAATATTAATTTGCTTGTTGTTTCGGTCCATGAGTTGATTAGTCTCGTTTTTCAATTTGGCTCCTATCATGTACAAATAATACAAATAATAATAATTATATTTCGAGGTGAGAAACAACACATGTAAGAATGTCATTGTTGCTTGCAAGTGTTCCCCTTAGGTCCTGGTTTTTTCAGCTTTTTATTCCTGTCCATGGTGGTTGACCGCCGTTGACCCTGAACAGGTTGGAATTGGGTCCCTTGGATTGTCACAATTCCATCATCTTCCTCATCTAAATCCCCTTCTGAAAAAGATGGGTGGAAAACACGATTAAAAGGGTGGAATAACGTTAAACAAAAAATATCTATATAGCTACATATGTTTCATGTTCGTTCGTACGTTATCACCTTTCACACACATTTGATAAAAATGAAATCTTCTGACCAGCAAAGTGCTGATTGATTATTAATATTATGTCACAAGGTAAAAAAATTCTGACTTTATCCATTTTAAAATGAATTGTTCCAAAATCAAATTATGTTGTCCCGTCGATTTTAAATCGATATATTTCAAAAAGTGACAATTTTTTTTACGGTAAAAAGACAAACAATATTTATTGTTTTAAAAAGAATCAAATTGATACAATTTTAAATAAATAAAGAAAAGACATATTTAAGGAAATTTTAGCTGACAATTATTTTTATGGTAAAAGAAAAAAAAAGAGTCAATTTTTGCCCTCAATAATATTCACCCTGAGAGACATATTTCAAAAGGAATATTTTTAACAATATATATATATATATATATATATATATATATATATATATATATAGTACATGTATTATTTTTGTTTCCTAGATGTTAATCCAATGAAACTCCAGTGTTTATAAAAAGTGATCAATAACAAGTAAAGCTGTTTATATAATATATATACATTAGTGATGTGTAAATATGACCATGCAGACCTGAGGATTACGAACTTTGACCCTTGCGATTGCTGAGCCTAGAAATGCAGACTTTGATCAAGACTGACAAGCAGGCTCCACCCTCTTATAGAGGACTAATAAAAGGCCTGTTAAAAAAATAAATCAGATGACGATGATGATGATGGGCCGATTCCAATATTTTCCCCCGATTCCGATACAATTACCAATTTTGTTCTAAATTCCCGATTTCGATTCTTTTCAAATTTCTAAATATTTAGTTATAGAGTGTTTTTTTTTAATTTTCGGATTACCGTAAAAACTTGTGTAATGTGTGTATATATTTCCGCAAAAGTAAAAGTACACTTGTGGGAAGGGAGAGGGGGTTGCGTACATTACGCAAACAAATCTTTCTAACTATTTTTTTCTAATCTTTTCTTTATAATCGATTGAAAATAGTAATTTGATAAACTCATTGTGAGATTTTCATTTATATTTTTAACTTGTGCCATTTTTTTCCCTATTTATCCACTAGTGCCATTTTACCTGTGCCATTTTTACCAAATTAGTTATTACAATATATAGATTTTAGTTTTACTGGTAGTTTAAAAACAATAAATATTTATCATTTTATAATTAGTACAAACAATGGAAAATTAAGTGTTAAACAAAAAACAATATATATAGATATAGATGAATTTAAATCTCGACATGGATACACTGGCTACATCTAGCCACACTAATAAGTTGTAGATGATTAAACAGCTGTCTGTGGATGACTATACTTTCACACAGGTTGAGTCAAAAGTAACCGGGCAGTCAAAACGCAGTAGTTACTGTGCCAGATGATGGGGAGGGGCACACAAAACCGTAAAACGAGGTGCAGAGACAAAGTAAATTTCAGCTTTTATAAGAATTGTTTTCTTTCAGAATTTTATGAAACAATCAAGTTGGATTACTTAAATTTTATATGTTGGTTCTCATCTCATAACCAAGAGTTTGCAAATTTCGGCATCCGATATACACAAGAGGATTATAGTTGTTTACAGCAGTTTCAAGGTAGTGTTTATTTTAAGTCATAAAATGAAACATAACATTTTTTTTTTAAACACTGGGTCATCTTCAAAAACATCATTTTTATAAGTATCGAGCAAAAAATACAAATCAACAATAATATCCCCAAAAATGACAAACTCCACTAAAAACAAAGCAAAGAATAATAAGATTAGATTCGTTGTCAATTATATCTTAAAACTTATGAAATTAATTGCCTATTATAGCTTTCTAATAAAGTACCTATATATTACACAGAACGCTTCAAGCAAACTATAACAACACCCTCATATATAGAGAGAAAAACAACAACAAAAAGACCCGACAAAATATAGACAACAACGTTTACTGTGGAAAAGTTAGGGTTCATACCAATCCCATAATGTTTAGGCGTTTAAGTGAACAAAATAGATCCAACAGGATTTGAACTCTGTTTGCAGTTTTCCTGGCTTGTGTCCATAACAATTATACCCATTCACAATAAGAAAAACTTATTCTTATAAAGGCTGTACACAGGTCAGATAGTAACAACAATGCAAACACAACAAATACAGTAACTAAAGACTAAGCAAATTGCACAGTGGGGGGGGGGGGCTAAATTAAGAAAAGTAAGTGCATTCATGGCGGTGTAGACATTAATTTATATTTGTGCAAAATGATTAATTTGAAGTTTATAAGTTTAGACATCAAACTTTACCAAAATATTGGAAAAAAAGAAGACATTAAATAGAAAACAAAATGTCCAAGTAAATACAATAAAAACAATTAAATAATAATTATTATAACACAATAATTAAAAAAAGAAAAAAAAAGAAAAAAAAGAAAAAAAAGAAAAAAAAAGGAAAAAAAAAAACACCACCAAGCACCACTTTGTTATAAAGCATTCAGAAAAATATTTAAAATAAAAAAAATGCTTGATATATATGGAGAAAAAGTAAAACTAAAGTATTAAATTAAAATATATATTTCCATTTTTGATAAGATAAAATTTCATTAACAGTTTTTATATATTCAAGCGCAAACATTTTACTTTCACTCATGTGGCAGGAGATTCTTGTTTACCTTTAACATATTTGCAGGTTGTGCCGTTTATTTTATCTTCCGAGTAAGGTACCAGATACCAAAGTTAATTGTCATGCTTTTGAATGCAATACTTTTATTTTTTTTTACATTTTGTTGTTGACTTTATATATATATATATATATATATATATATATATATATATATATATAATTCAAAATGGCGTATTAGTGGGTTCTCTTTTTTATTTGTTTGTTTTTTGTTTGCTTTCACCCAAAAATGAACTACTGTATAGTGTAGCTTTTTTCAAGACACTTTAATCCAAGAACTTTTTACTCTTTGTGAATTTTTTCTGATGATTTTGTAGTGTTGCAGAGACGATGTTGACATAAAAATGTTGTTCGGCACAAGACAAATGAAACGGACCGTAAAAAATATATCTCACAGAAATATTATGTTTTTTGGAAATGTGAAAACATAAAAATAATAAAATAAAACCATGGTTATTGGAATATAATATGAACTGACTTATATTTGCTCTGTTATCAATAATTGACAATCATCGAGCTGAATCTTTTAAGGAGACTACAAAGTAAAAGGAACTGATAGTATATGCTAATACATATATTGTCATTAATAATTATATATATATATATATACACACACACACTCACACAAGAGTTTGATGGTAGTGTACCTTTTACAGATAAGATTGAGAATCGTTTATTTGCTGCCTTTCTTAAATTAAATGTCCTATTTAAAAAGATATAAACATGGAAATCGTCATTATATTTTACAAGTCATTTGGATCTTTGAATTTTTCTGTTAATCTTTTAGGATTATTATCATCAATTAAAATGTTGCTTTTGTATTTATAATACATTAAAAGTTATTTTCTAACTCTGTTACAAAAAGTCCAGAGCCTCAGTCATGTAAGGAATTACCAAAAAATGGTTAAAAACTTTTTTTTTTTGTTGTTTTTTTTTCATTTCAATGTTTATAATGCCTTTACTTTTGGACAGATTGTTATGAAACTCAACAGTATGACTGGAAAGACACTGTTCTTTAATAGGATGTTCTCATTGGGAATATAAACATCACTTCTGGCTAAAGCAGTTTCAGGTTATATAGGCTGACAAGAGTTAATAACGTCAATTTAAAATTTTTTAATCTGTCTACATATCTTTAAGCTAAAATAGGTTGACAAATTTGATTTTTGATAATGTAACTGTGGCTGCCACCAGATTTTCATTTTTATAAAATCTATAGCCCCCCCCCCCCATTTCTTTCATGTTTTTAAATAACAGGTGTTAATGCAAGAATTAGGAGTGGATGGAGTAAGTTCAGGGAACTTTTGCCATTACTAACCAGCAGAGTGTTACCATTGTCGACCACGGTAAGAGTCTATTAGGCATGTGTATGCAGTGTGATAATGTATGGAAGTGAAACCTGACAACTGAGGGTAGAAGACATGCCTTGTATGTAGATAAATTATATGAGAATGATACGATGGATGTGTAATGGGAGTCTTAAAGACAGGCTTAGTTCTGATGACGTCAGAAGAAGATTAAATCTGGACATTATAGGGAGATGTGTGGCAAAGAGTAGACTTCGATGGTATGGCCACATTGAAAGAATGGATGAGAGTTAGATGTAGAACAGTTGAGGTAAGCAGGTTTAGTTCACAGGGGAAGGCCAAGGAAAACATGGAAGGAAGTGATAAAAATGGACCTGAGGGAAATAGGAATAAATAAAGGCCTGGCCAGAGATAGGTTACTTTGGAAGTCAATTTCTTAAAGCATTAAACGCATGCCAGCACATAAAACGGACGTTAAACCGAATATGATGATGAGGAGGATACCAAATCACTCCCAGAAAAAAAGTTTTTAAAACAAAATGTTTTCTTAGTTTAAAATGTTTAAAAGAGAAAATAAAGATATTGCATCTTCTAATCTAACATATAAAGTTATCTTGTAAGATTTTCAAAGTCAGACTCAAATAGCAATCCATCTGACATTTCGATATTTAATTTGAATGAGCCTATTTTTTCTTTATTTTAAAAAAAATTTTTCTTTATTTTTTCTTTATTTTTTTTCTTTCACTATGTTATTGGTACGAATATATTTTATTTTACATCAGTTTTTTTCTGAAAATAATTATTTGACTAAGAAATCTTTGGGAGTAGATACATTTTCCATTACTCACAAACATTAAATGCTGGAAGTTGAAAACCTGATTTGTGACGGTCAAAACAGACACAAATCTGTGTTTAACTATTGCATCTGTAGTCATCAATGTTAGACAACGGATTGGCTCCAAATTATCACCGATGCTTCCGCAGACCGGAGACAATGAAGCGCAGTCATCAGAGAGACATACTGTAACCCCTGGATGCCGGTTAAGCCCACTTCTGGTGAAGGTAAGGTAAGATGTTGCTTTACGACACATCAACCCTAAGGGTCATTTTGTGCCATGAGTGTGGAAGAGAGTGTCCTTCATTTGAATCTTAAGTCAGTGATATTTTAAATTGTTTAAGGTTAATGCATCTTATTGCCCTGTTTTAGGGCCTAAAATTCAATTTTGGCTATTTCGTTTGTTTTGTATTAAATCTTTAGATTAGTTCCAAAAGGTTTATTTTCTTTAGAAAATGCAATATTTTGTAAGGTGTTACTTTCTCAAATAATGTTTTTAGGGTTTGTTCATTAAAGTATTTTCTACAGAAGTTGAGTTTATCAAGGATTATACCTTGATATTTTACTTCTTGTGCCACTTCTGGTGAAAACCGATTCAGGTACAGGTCTGTGAGAAGTTGCTTTGTGTTACTTAAGTTTAGTATATATGTCGTCTGATAAGATGAATCCAATTGCGTAGTTCTACTGTTCAAAAATGAGAATAAAACGTTCTATTAAATCATATAGAGGCATTTTTAAGTTTTATGTTGAATGCAAAAATTACCATTTGTCTTTTTGATAATCTCAGAGTTCTTAGATTTTCTTTACTAGCAGAGACTTTATTGTATGTTGTGGTATGGTATGGTAGTTTTGTTTTACGGCATATCAACCCTTTTTGGGTTATTTAATGCCGAATCTGGTCATTATAGTAAAAGATTTATGCTTCAAGTTCTAAAAATAAAATAAAAAAGGGGAGGGAGAAAGGGAGAGGGGCTGTTTTTGTTTTTGGTTTTGTAGATTGTATGTTGTGAATAAAGAATAAGTTTAGATTTTATAAAATCCTAAATTGGTGCTTATTTATATTGAGATACGTGCAAAATATGCCAGTTCAAAATAAAATAACAGGAAAACTTATAGATTTACTTATTTTTCATTGAAAAATATTAGCGTACACCAAAAGTAGAATTTTAATAAATAAAATTAATTTACTATTCGGACTCCACGAACTCCGAACGACAAGACTGCGTGGCGTGTTTATATTAGAAGAAAGGAGATAGTCTTCTATGCCACGCTGGCTTGACGCGAATATTGTTCGGAGTTTGTGGAGTCCAAATAGTAATTTTATTTATTACTAAAATTCTACTCGATAATTTTCCCCAATTTTTGGTGTACATTAATATTTTCAACTGATAAGTATATCCATAAGTTTTCCTGTTATTTTATTTTGAACTGATATATTTCCCATGTATCTTGATATAAATAAGCGCCCCCTAAATTTTATGAATGTAAATGTTTTCTGTTGATTAAGAATATATTTTTGTAGATGGTCACATATTCCCCATCGCACGTGTTCGATTGAACTTTGCTGAATGTTCTTTTGTCTTGCGTGATCTGGTGTCACCTGCATACATTTAAATTTGTTAGATTTTTCTTTATGTTTCTGCACTTGTGTAAAACTTGTGCACCTGCACGCTTATGCGCTTACACCTGTTATGCTTAATTTCAGTTTTCACAGTTGCAATGTGTTTGATATATAGGAAAATCATTGCACATGTCAGTTTTCTAAAATGAAAAAGAGCTACAGAAATTACAATATTTATTTTTTTCATCTCCAATAAAAAAATACAACATAAATAATACAGGAAGGCACAAACAATTTTTAAAGCATAAAAATAAAATTTGTTAATAAATTTGAAATAAAAAATCTTTTCCATAATTCACAAAAAATTATACAATTTTTTTTAATGTAACAAAAAATATCCATTTTACCCAAGGAAAAAAATGTTTATAATAATTATTAACAGGAGAAATAAATGATGTTTAATTCCAATTAATGAAGTCGAGCATTTTGTATAGAAATTTCCTACAACATATAAAAATGGTTATGTTTGATAAAAAAAACAAAAACTCCCCACAACCTGCATGCCCCTGAAGAGGAACCCTCAAAATTAGAATTGGTTAGATTGGCCAAAGAAAAAATAGACGGCAATAGAAAGCAGATAAAAAGTTATAAAAGAAAAAGAAAGAAAAAAAGTCATTTGTTTGAAAATAAAACCAGACTTCATAGCAGAAGTACTTGGAAAGAGGACAGACAAAAAGAAGACAGATATCAAACAGTTACAAAAATGGACGGACGTATACAGTGCACCCTACCCCACATCTGTTAAGATACTTGACAAAAAAGCATGTCTGCTAATAATGCTTACAGCACACAGCACATGTTAAAAAAAACTGTTTCAGACTGTTTGGAAATTTTGTCTTTCTGTGTATTGATGAAAACGGTTGTAGAATTACAGACATTTTATATTATACTTTATTTGGCCATCTTCGTTAAACATGGAATAATAGACAAGATGTAAGTAGTAGAGGCTAAGTCGATGAGTCTGGACGAGGAAAATGGTAATGAGAGTCCATTCTTGGAGAATGTTGTTCCAAAGTCTGTACGTACGTAAATAGGAATAAGAGTTAATTTGTAAGGCTGTCAGAGTTCATATTGTTATTGTTTGGAAGTAAGTCAATATGGTATCGAGAGTAAGTCCACGTGCGGACAGCTTGCCATTTTGGATAGTGAAGTCTTCTTTTCGACGCCGATAGCCCATGACTAAAAGTAGGTTTGGGTTTGTGCACCAAGAGAGAAGTTAGGTGGCGATCTGAGCGATGCGAGCAAGTTAGGCAGCTGTGCTTTCTCGCGGCTAAAGAGATTGAACCATGTTGGTGCACTGCCTTAGACAACCTTCAGGAACCAGTGCTCTGCTCACATAAGAGATTGTTTCTGGTTGGTTAAATCCCAATTAAAATTAAGCGTTTGCTCCAAGCTTACAAGTAAAGCAAATATTTCAGACATCGTTATTCTATGGCTGCTGCACGGTCTTCATGATTTTTGTCTCTGAAAACCATTATCCTAAACCTTCTCAAAAACTTTGATTCCATTGTACATATTTTTTGGCATATGTTTTTTTGGTTTTGTCTTTCCATCTCATTTAAATAAATTCTTATTAATTTATACTATGCTCGAATCACTGTTGTTTAACATTGCTGTGTGTTTGCCAATATTACACTTTTGAGTTATATCTGAGATTTGAAAAGAAAACCAAATGTTTTAATTTTATTTTCATTCCTGTCATGCTAATAAAGCAATCATTTTCCCTGTAAACCTAGGTGATTGAAGCTTGAAAAATCACGACATAGGCTGCACCACTGTCCAAACTCATGTAGTCCATGACAATACCTTTAAATTCTAACATTTTTGTTATTTAAAATATTTGGATTAGTATTATCAACTAAGTACCACATTTTTTAGATTCTTCTTTATCCGATTTATTTTTGAACAGACCTTTGATTAGTCCTTTATAAGAGGGTGGGGCTTGCCTGTCAGTCTTGATTGAATTCTTCCACTCCAGGTTTGGTGATCACGAAGATCTAAGTTTGTAATCCCCAGGACTGCACAGTCACGTTTACACAGCTTATCCCAAGAAAGTCTTGGACTTCCAGCCTGCCGACTTGATGCAATGGACATGTTTCATAATAATTTTTTAAAATCAACTTGCAGCGCACAATGACATTTTATCTTGTACGGCCACACCATCCAAAATGCTCCAAAGTGAGTCCCACATCAATATTGATAGATTAAAGTCACGCTGTAGGCAGCTTAAAACATGGAGAGGATCAGTTGATGATTACCTGATCTCGTGGTTGGCACAAGTGAAATGCCAACAGACATGAAGAAAAAATGAAAATAAATAAATAACCCATTAAATTTCATGTGAAGATTCAACTTTTTACGAATTGTAATTTTTATTTTTAAGGGGGAGGAAGATTGGGAGGGGGTGCTGCATCGTATACGTTCACCAAAAAATGAAAGCAGGAATGAAAGCAAGCAAGTAGCAAGGTTAGGTTATCATTGGCTGAAAAGTCAAAGTTAGGCTCAAAAACATCAAAACTGGGAAGGATGAGTCAGAATGTAAAATGTACGAGAAAAAAAAAAAGAAATTTAAAAATGAAAAAAAGATACCAACAAAAGCAAGCATATTAAATATGGTCTCAATCATGTCGGATTTAGAGTTAGTGACGTTCAGACACAGTTTCCAAACATTTTTCAGAAGATTGCATAAAGTTCATGCATAAGTTTGGGGGGGGTTAGCATTTTTTTAATATCTATATTAACAAGATTATGAGACAACTTCACGTGTGTGAGTGTTTGCATTTCTCACATCTTTGTTAATTACATTGAATTATTTTTTATTTACTATTAATTGAATATTTATTGAAATCAAATATGCAATATCATAAAATAAAACGAAATCTAAAAAATCCTATTAGGAAAAATTTAATTATGAAATTATATCCACCACAATGCAAGTCAGCCATTTTTATCTTTTGTTAATCGTTGGTAAAAAACAAAAATGAATTTGACATTTTGAAATTTGGAAGTATTTAAATTGTCAAATAGAAAGACATTTTGGTTTAAAATTCTTAGCAAATTTTCATGTATTAAACGATTTAAAGTTTTGGACGCTATTTACATCAATAATACAGCGGTTTCTATCGTTTTCTCAAGACTAATATATATATATATTATACTGTGAAAATTTGATTAGTCATTGATACCATTGATGTACATACATATTTCAAGTATTTAGGGGAACTGAAAAAGCAAATAGCAAGTCAGACCCCCTCTCAATCTATTACTTTCTGATTTCTACATTTTTTCTTTTTTTTTTCAGTTTAAGACGTTTTTTTCTTTCTTTCTTTCTCGTTTTTTGTTATTTTTTAATTCACCAATTCAGATATTATTTTATATGAATATGAATATTAGTGCGAACACTGGCAAAGAATAATTTTTTTTCTATCATTTTTGACGGAGAATTTACAGATTTTTAAATAGGATTTAAAAAAAAATTTATTTAAACTAAAACTAAGCTATTACATTTTTTATTTCAGTAAATATTTGATTAATAGTCAGTAATAAAATAATAATTTAATGCGTAAGTTATGTAGACACGAGAAAACACACACACACACATGAAGTTGTCTCATAATTTATTATTTTATTAATATAGATTTGGACCATCTATAACAATAAACTATAACTTATAACTAAATCCGACACGGGATCTCGGTGTTAGGCTCAAACGGACAGGAATTGTGAAGGATAGCCAGGAGGGAAAATCACACATCTAAACTGAAAAATAAAATTTAGTAGATAAGCAACATTCAAAAGGCAAAAAAAGGTCACATTAGGATTTCTGGGTTGCTTTGTTCGGCGGAGCAAGAAACAGACACAGTTTTGAGGAGGCGTTATTTTAAAGACATGAAAATGAAGCAAAAAGAATAGAATGATGCAAGGGAGGGAACGGATTCTTCTTTGAATCAGAGGTAGAATACCTTCTAGAGTTCCTCCCTGTAAGGTTGCCATGTGCTTCCAGTGTACCATCTTTGGTCTGCGAAGGCTACCACGGACTCCGGGGTCCCATTCAAGTTCAGTATCTGTGGTTTACAAGGTAGACGACGGAAGAGAGAGAGAGAGAAAGATGAAGCCGGACGAACTAATCATTTGGTGTCGATTAAAACAGTTTTAGTTAATTTGTACATTTACTTGAAGAAAACAAAATAAAAGGAAGATTAAAAGAAAAAAGGAAAAGAAAAGAAAAAAGGAAAAGAAAAGGAAAACCGAAACAAAAGGGGAGGGGGAATGGATAAAGATGAAAAGGGGAAAAAGGGAAGGGAAAGGAAAAGAGGAAGGAAGAAAAAGAAGAAAATGAAAAGAAAAAAAATGGCACCATTTTTTTCTTTTGTTAATTCAAATATGTTTTCTTAAATTTTGCCTCCTTTAAAACTCCAGTAGAACAAAGAGAAATAAAAATAACTTTTTAATGTAAAAATGAAGTTATCTGTAAATGAAAAGAGTTAGAAGTTGAATGAAAAAAAAACAAAAAAGAACACATGATTTTGATTATAGAAAATGTCTAAAGTTTAAGGCATCTTAAGAAATTGAATTTCAGGGAACCTTGCTAAATTGGTGTCTAATGACTATGGATCAAATTTGATGGAAATTTCATTATCTACATTAAGACTTTTGCAAGCACATATTTTATCAATAGAGTACCCATGCCATCAAAATTACTGCATACTGTTTTCATTGGCTGCACAACCTTTTCATTAAAGTTACTTGGAAAAAGCAGTCATCATCTGGTTTATATTACTAACAATACTATTACTTCAGTCTGCTGATGCTTGCATTTGCTTGATATACTGAATTACCTCCCTTAGTGTTACACTCAAAGGAATAGCCATGTTTACATGATAAATATATATATTAGTTGTGGAAAGCCAGACTGAGGAGTCTTCAAAAGACGAAACATCTGTCTGCGGATAATAATATTGTGGTGACGGTGCGGAGAGATTAAGGGCTAAGCGGCCACGACTAGCATGCACCCGCTGCAAGGAAACTGGCTGCACGTGGAAGCGAACCTGGAACTGTCTGATTTCGAGGCGACAATCGGACGCGTGTGATTATGCGAAATAAGCGCTTTTGGCAGTACAAAAGAGCTGAATAAAAGGAATGACATTTTTGCTTGAAGGAGAGACTTTTTTTGGATGCCACGCAGCTAACGTCGTTCGCGTGTGTTTGGACTGTCGTCGGCAACATTATTTCGTTTTGGGTTGCCACTCTATTTGTCTGAGAGCTCACAACACCACTTAATTGAATTGGGGCGAGTACTGAATCAAACAGAATTTCCATGAAAAAAGTTTCTTCCTAAGAACTTCCCATCTGGAGAACATGTTGCCATGAGACTGCTTCCCTGCAGACTACAACATAGTCGTTTTCAAATCCAATGTAAAAAAACATCATAATCGTCCTCATAAGTAATCAAATTGAATGAATAAAACAACATCTTCACATAACATTAATTATTTAACTAGCAATCTATCCATCTCATTAATCCTTATGCTCGAGTATCTTTTAGCCTCGATAAGAAAATTAAAAAATTAGAAAAAAAAACAACAAAAAAAAACTAACCTAACCGAATTGTTTTGAATGCCATTTTGCCAGATACAATATCGATATTGAGACATGATTTTAAACTGATACTTAAAACCATTTGAAGAATTCAAGAGGAAAAACGAAACCCCAAAATATTTTTTGTAAAGATTCATGAATTGTTCCTTGAAATAAAATTTTCAAGCGGATGAACACCGGTTCTTAATTAGATGCGTACAATCATTTGTATAAGAGGCTCTGTCCGTCAGTCTTTCTGTTACATTTATTTAAGTTTAAAATAGCATCGCTAAACATGCAAATTAAAAGAAATCAGTAGTATAAATCCCTTATAGTTTAGCTCTCTTAGCTCACCCTTGTTCTTTTTAGGGGACACTCTCAGACTTGTCTCTGATTAGACTACTTCCGGCTTTGTCTCCTCATCGAACATAAGTAATTGAAGCAAGTTATTATTCAGTGACCATATGAAGCCGTTTCCCAATCTCTCTAAAGATTCTGATATTTTCAGCATCATCGCTAAGAGATTTTGCCTTTCTTTCTTTCTAACCATAGAATTAAATTGTACTAGTATGATTAGTATCGTTCTCATTTAGGGTACTTTGGTTACCCTTTTCCAATGTGTATGATTAGTATCGTTCTCATTTAGGGTACTTTGGTTACCCTTTTCCAATGTGTATGATTAGTATCGTTCTCATTTAGGGTACTTTGGTTACCCTTTTCCAATGTGTAAGCCTTTATTTCGTCCTTGGCTCTCACCTAATATAATCTGTACTTTTCACTTTATAGCATTATTTCTATGCTTGAATATCTTCCCTTTATGTTAGAAAACTATCTCCCATTCTGCAATTTATTAAGCTCATGGCCTTTTCTCGGTTATATTAGACTCCTTGTCTCTGCTTGTGTCCCTTTGTATTTATGTGTCATTGAAACTGTGTTTTTGTTCCTTTTGAGTTTTAGCCATTTTGATGATTAATAAACCTGTACATGAAACCAACAGACTTCGGAGTCTTGACTGGAAAAGCGCATTCAGCTAACTGTCCGAGATACGCACACGTTTTCATGAAACGTATACACATCCGGATGATATAGTACAGATGAGGTGTACGTAAGTAGTTTATTGGAGGTGTCAAACACACATCTCTAAAAGTGTCCAGAAAACCGAGGGTGTTGTAGCATCATTCGGCAAGACCTTTGTTAGCCGCTCACCAAACTCACAATTGGCATAAGACACCTGCCATACTCTGAATGCCTTGTTTCCCTTGAATTGGATTCATTGAAGCTTCAACATCGAACAACTGAAGTAATAAACACCTACAAAATTATTAACCATCTCACCAACAATAACAACCCTGAGCAATTTTTTGATCTCATTTATCTAACACACATCGACATGCCTACAAAGTTAAAAAAAAAAAAACGGCACAGCTCCATGACTTTCATAGTTTTCCATGCTTAGAATTCTTCTACAAGAAGGTCAGTTGGTTGGTCTGTCACACTTAAGTTTGAAGTAGCATTTTGATTGTGCACAGATTCAATTAAATGGAATTTCCAAGAACAGAGTTCCTTTCCATGAACGTTCCATCTGTGGAACACATTATCACGGAACTGCTTCCCTGCAGACTACAACATGATCATCTTTAAATCCAATGTCAACAAATACTTGTCATAAACTGTCTTCATAAGTAATAAAGTTTTGCCCAATCATCATTTTCAATCCTCTCCTAATATTTTTCATCATTCAACTGATAATCCATCCATTTTATTAACCTTTATCCTCGAGTGGCTTTTGACCTTGATAAGTGGTGACTCATAAGTAAAAAAAAAAAAAAAAAATTATCTGCCTGTTTCTTTATAAAATTCAAACTGACAATACCAAATATGGAAAGATTTACATAAATATTCAGTTCATTGGATTTAAGAAAAAAAAACCGACAAAATGTTATTAACAACAGTCATAGTTAAACAAAGAAAATACGTTGCTGTGGATGAACAATACATCTGAAGGCCAGAGAGCACATCGTCCGAAATGTAGTAAAAATATTAATAGCGACAGTTAGGACAATAGTCCGCAGAAAAACAGTGTAAATAAAAAAAAAAAAAATTCACACCCAAAATAAACAGTGTCTGCAAAAAAATGAAATTAATATACAAAAATATATCAGAATGATTATAACATTTCAATGTAAAAAAAAAACAAAACAGCTGTCACTGCTGATGTTCAAAAGTGAACACAAAGGTTATACACATATACATTCATATGAAATAAGCACATATATCAATATACGTTGATGTCTAACAGCTAACACAGCTGCAATGCTTCTTTCTATGCACGCATAGAACATCAATACATGTAGATTGAATATACATATGTAAAATTCAACACATTTGTTCATACGAATGTAATAAAAAAATTTCAGTATTAATTAAAAAAAATAGAAATAAAGCATTTGCCATCAATTGAAAATTCATGCCATGCACGAAAAAGTGAAAAGCGAAAAATATAAATTTCATGCAAGTCAATATGAAAGGGAGAGGCAGAACAGAGATCAAAGAAAAGCTATAACACCCAAGAGGAATGCACTCTTTACAAAATGCAGTTGCCTCCCTTCTGATTGGAGTAAAATCAAGGTTTACTAAAAAAAATTTTAATTCGATCTACCATCACCAGTCAATATCTGGTCGGGACAAATCACAATAAACAGTCCACGACTGTCTCTTATGTTCTTGTATTTGCAGATTGGCACTTGTATTTGAAGATTGGCTTGCAAGGCCACTAGGACCACATTTAACATACATCACCTAATATTCCCAAATGCTCACCCATCTAAGTACACTGTAACAAGATATAAGCTGTCCTAAAGGATTCTTAAAGGCATTGGGCAGTATACTCTCTTCCATTTTCTAGTCGAGAAGAGATCCAGCCTACTTTTATGTAGATCTCTAGACATGTTTTTTTATTGTTTTCAGCTCTGTTGTAGCGATGCTAAACACATAGAAATAGGCCAGAACGAGTGGGGAAAAAAACCCTGACAGTATACTTTCTTCTATTCCCAGTCAAGAACAGACCCGACCTACATTTACATGAACCTTTAGACATGCTGGTTATTGTTTTTGGATGTGCTGTAGTCATAGTAACAACATAGAAGCAGTCCAGATATAGAATAGTACGAGTGGGGAATAAAAAAACGTATACTCTCAGGTGTCTTTTTCGACTCGTTCTGAGGTGCTTCTCTTACCATAACTTTCTAAAATAGAAAACATTATTGAATAAAGTTCAATCTAAAGTAAAAATCAAATCCTCCATTTCTTTTTTTCTTCTTTAATATCACAAAAAAAAAAAATGATTCTAATCTTAATATTGTAACCATGACATTAATAAATAATTATTAAAATACAATTTTTTTTATTCGTTTATTCATTTAAAAAAAGTTAATATTGAATAAAACTATATGAAAAATAAAACCTGTTGGTTTGTCTTTTTTTTTCTTTTTAATGTAATAAAAAAAAGAAGTTCCCTCCACTTATATGATGATGTGATAATGAATAGAGAATCAATCACTATAGCATCGCTTCATAACATATCACAGAAGTCATGGTGTCACATTATTTCGTAGCATACATGGTGTTCATACAGATTCTCTTGGTGTGTGACAGGGTCATTATCATCATCAGGTTTTGGTATATAAGGTGCTGTAAGTGTCCCGGACTTCAAGGTAGGCAACACCAGGTAAAATCTAATGTCTGCAGTCCAATCCAAAGAATTCATATAAGTCATGCTGCAAACAGTCAAATCACTTCTTATGCACTCAAGTCAGATCTTCCTTGGTCTCCCACACCCCTTAGTGCCTGGGGTATCCAGGTGAATGATAGAGTTGATGCAAAAAGAGACATGCTGTACATGGCCAAACCACTTGAGACGCCGAGCGCGTAAGGCATCGAAAATCCAACCCTAACCAAGTTGCTTCTGATGAAGCGTGGTTCAAGGGATTCTTTCCTCTAGTTTGTTGCTGCACATCCACCTAATCATAGCACGATCATTACACCAAATGAAAGTGAATAAATTGAACCCATTACATGTTCTTTTCTATTACCTATTCTTCTATTGTGTCAGTGCTATTTAGTTTTACTTTTCTTAAAGTGAATAAATTGAATTCATGGCACATTTTGTTTTGCTGTATCACTTGTTCTTTTATTGTGCAAACAGATATTCGTGACATGTAACAGTGTCAATGAAAGTGAATAAACTGAATCCAAGACATGTGTTTTGCATTGCTGTATTGTTTTGGCATGGGTAACAAGACTTTTGTAGTACAAGAGTTATAGTTGGCCATGCTAGATATCTCTCACGCCAAACTCTGGGGAAAATACTCTCCCATAATTTTGTCAGGTTTATATAGCAAAGCATGAACGGATCTTCACCCCTTAATTTTCTTAAAAAAAAGTTTTTCTTTGTAATTAAAATGTTTTTGAACCTGTCCATATTTTAGCAAATATTTGAATTATATGAAAATAAATGTTATACATACAATGCCCCACTTAAAAATAGCCCGATATCTCAGTCATGCTATTTTATGTGCCATATGCTGAAAATGTTGCTTTTTTTTTTTTTTAAATTTTTTTTTTTTTTTATTCAAGTTTTTTGGTTGTTGTTTGTCTTGTCCAATGTGTATACAAATAATCCCAAACAAGTACACAATGAAATATCTATTTCCACTGTCTTATTCTTACTTATATTCTACCAGTTGATCAGTATTCGGGCTATTTTTAAATGGGCATCCCGTAGTTATCAATGACATTTTTAAAAGAACTGTTTTTTCTTTTTTTGTAGGAATCTGTTATAAGCAAAAAGTAATTTCAGCAAAATATGGTATGTTTAATAGAAAAATGTTATTCTTAAACTAGCAAAAAAGGTCAAGACGTCATTTTGTAAACATATTACTGATTACTTGGGCTAATATGCTCTTTCCAACACAGAAGTATCCACAAACTATTTGTCAACCACAGCTTTATGAATAACATCCCTTGCCTCTTCTTTAGGGGTTAAACAAACATTTAGACTGAAACAAGATAGGGGAGAGTAGTTTGTTTCTGTAAATTCAAAAGGGGATCTGGTTTGAGATCACCTAGTGTTTTGCTAATTTTGAAGGGAGCTGGAAGATATAAATAAAAGATGAAGATAAGCCTGAATATAAATAACGCAAATAATTCCTCTTCATAAAATATTCAGACAAAGCGATACAAAAAAAATGGAATAAAGTAGGATTCCGGATGTTTCTAAGAGTACAAGATGTGCTCAGTCTCACTTGGTATTTGCCATTGTATAAGAGAGGCATCTCAGTCATAGAGACTACCCACCCCTCCTAGAAGGAGACAATTCGATTTCCAAGTCTGCCCTTACATCATCCCCCCCCCCCAATCTAAATCTTCAGGCATTGAGACAAATTCTCTTCCTTTGGTGTAATAGATGAGGTATTACTGCGAGCTAATCTATCTCCACCCCCAAATAATTAGAGAAATCATGCAGGTGTTTTTGTGAATTTTCTATTCTTCATTGTTTCCATGTACTTTCATTCAAAATTCATTTCCTTTTTTATGTTTCATTCAACATAAGAATAATTTTGTTTCACCGTTTTAGATGGCATCAGTCGACTGAAGGTATTCACTAAGAAACAGTCATTATGAAATCATTTTTGTTTTACATATTGTAATGCCAGAACTTGTGAGTGATACCCTCCTATGGCATCCGTTATTCGGCAAAAGATTGGTTAGAACACTTCATCATACCTACATCGACCAACTTGTAGAAAACTCTGGATGCCATTTAAAGGACCTGCCAACAGCGATGATGGGAGAAAATGAGTCAGGAGAATCCGAGAAAAATTCTCAACCTGATAAAGACTCACGGTATCCTCAAATAAATATTCATTATTGAATTAATTTTTTTGGTTTCTTTTACATATTGTAGACTGTTATTAGAAGACTTGAAAGAAACTATACAAGTTTAAATACCCCCCCCCCCCCCCACCTGACAACATATGAATGAATAAGAAAAAATCCTGGCAAAATAATGTAATTACCAAGAAAGACTTCATTTAGAATTTTTTTAATGTATAAAAAATATTAATATAAAAGATATTAGTAAACAGTGGAGCCTTTATGTTCAGATTTAATTAGATAGTTATTTCGATAAAAAAAAAAGATAAATCGTTCACTGCCTATGGCAAAATGAACCTGAAGAAGACCAGAGAGTACAATGGTTGAAATGTTGTAACCATGACAACAATCTTGATGAGGAGGACAGTCCAAAAAGATGTAAATAACAACAACACCCCATCATCATCAAATATTGTAAAATATTAAATGTTGAATGGTGATCAATCATAAACTGTGAACAAAATGGCTGTAATCCATGATTAACATCAAATCATTTTAGTCAAATTTGGTTATTGGAACAGGATTGAAATATGAGGTATTTTTTTTCTGAACCAACAATTTTGAATAGAGAATTGCTTGAACATAGAGGTTCCACCGTGTTGCCATAATATTAGTATTTTCAGAGAGACTCAATTTTTGACAGATTCTTAAGATCAATATTATTTTCAGGTTTTGAACTGTTGTCCTGATTATAGTTGACAACACCAAAAACATGTTGACAGAAACAATATCACATCTCGAAAAAATTACAAAATTCTGAAGATAACATTCATTAATCAATTTAGATTGTTAGATGTGCCCAAAAGTAGCTCTTTCTGTTGATCAATCGGCCTATCATACTGAAATAGCATTTTCATTGGTCTGTCATACTTAAGTTTGAAATAGGCATGACAGACAAACAAAAATGCTAAGTTTGAAATAGCATTTTCATTGGTCTGTCATATTTAAGTTTCAAATCGCATTTTCATCGCGACACACACAGATTGAATGTACAAACAAACATCTCCATAGAAAATTGGTAGCAGTTACATGATTTAAATCGATTCTATTGTAGTTACACGTAATCTATCATGCGGCTTACCACATGCACTGTTATGCTCAGACTTACTTAATGGTGCAGACACTTTAGCGCATACTCAGCTTTCAGTTTTCGCCCAGAGAGATTGACGCCAAATATAATCAGTTCCAGTCAAGACATCAACGGGAGCAGACGTGATACACTTCACTTGCCTCTTGTCGGGACTTCAGCGGGAGACGAATCAAAAGACTTGGACTCGATTACATTTCTACTTTAATATATGCCTGCTGAACCAACTTTCTTTGTTGCCTTATATTCCTATGTTCTTGTTCTGTTTAACGACACTGTTTAAAAAAGGTTGATTTAATTGTATAGAAGATGTTGGTATTTTTTTTGGAACTTCTTCTTCATCTCAAGTGTGCCGAGTCAGATAAACACAGATGCTACAATAAAATGGCTATCTCCAATTTTCAACAAACATCTACCATCTCGACGTTCAACTCTCCACTCTTCAGAAAACTGTCCATCAGTCAGTCTGTCAAAATTAAATTTTTGTAAGTTATTCCCTTTTTTCCGGGTACCTATTCCATGAGTGCATACACAGTTTTACACCGCATTTCTTTCAACAGCCATACTTTATTATAACAATATTACAATTTGTGTTAAGTCAATTTTGAGGTGAAAAAAAAAAGATAACATGTAAAATTCTTTCCATTTATTTAGAAGTTTGTTGTTTGCACCTTTCAATTTTTATAAAAAAAATTATTTTTTTTTATTTTTAGTGAAAAAAAAAATGCACGAAACGCTACTTGCAAAAAGAAATATTCGTCATCAGTCGAGTTTTCATTCCTCATTTTTTGCCTGGTATCACTATTACAGTCATGCTTAAGTTTGAAATAGCATTTTTATTGCTAAACATAAACATTGAATGGACGCATCATAAGAATATCCGCTGTTGTTTGTTTTGTGATTTTATTGAAATGTTTTTGCCTGTTGTCCGAATCTTGGGAGTTAGGTTCCCAACATTCAAAACAAAGAAATAACAATATTTCATCTCGGAGATTCTGTCAAACTCTGAAGATGGCATTCTTCCGATTTTCTATTTGTGTAGCAAGAAAAGCAAGTGTTTGGAAAATACATGGGATAGGAAAGAATCAATGGTGTGGGGGGGGGGCGGAGATGGATAACTATGCAGGTAAAAGGTACAAAGCCAAGCAATGCAAGAGAAGTGTTAAAAAAATGGGTTAGCAATCGAGGCATATATTGGTGTTCTTTGCTTTGAATGGACCCAAGCTGAAACAAAAAAACAAAAGTGGATCTCTGCAGAAAATATGATAAAAACGCGTAGTGATTAACATGTACCAGTTACATGACGGATCTATTTCTTCTATATGTACTCGCAATCTCTTGCATAATGTTTAGTTGTAGTTCGGTTGGCTAAAACAGACAGGTTAAAAATTGCGTAATTAAAAAAAAATGTTTTTTACTCAGAGAATTCCATAATTTTAATAAACTTTAGTAAATTTGTAGATTAACATCTTCAGCTAAATTATCCCCCTCCCCTAAAAATGAGATTCTTTTTATGGTGATTCTGTATTAATGTTTTTAACACTAACCCTAAGTTTGACTGGCAAGGTCATAAACTACATGCAATCGCCACAAAAAGGTCACCCCTCCCTAGAAATAAATAACGAACAGAATTCATCTTCAATGGCAAAAAATTTGGTAAACTGCCATAAAACCCTAGAATGGCATGAAAATAGAGGATTATTTTACGTTAAATTTATATGCTAAACTGATCCCCCATTCTAAATTCTAAAATATTTTTTGTTTTTCTCTTTCGGCCAGGTTTTTCAGGGTATTTACATGTAATCGCCTGAAAAAGTATAATCTCATTTTATCGAGGGTGAGTATGGGGGTGTTAATCTACAATAATATCCAAACTTTCAATATTTTTATTAATGCCATAAAAATAGGATGTTTAATTAGTTCGATCATTTTAAAGTTTTTTTTTAATTTAATTTTCATGGGAAAAGTAAACAACTAAAATCAACTGCTTAAAATTAAAATAAAAAAGAGACGTAGAGTAAAAAAAACGTATAACATTTTAAAAGAAAAAAAAATATGGGTAAATTTGCAGATTAACACCCTCCATTAATAACCCACTACCTCGAAAAAAAATGACATTCTGCTTTTTTTTAGGGGATTACGTGTTAACACCATGGAAAACAAAAAGAAAGAAAAATATTATTTTAGAATTTAGAGTGAGGGATCAGTTGTATATATATTTAACATAAAATGTTCCCACATTTCTGGACCATTGTATTTTTTAGAGAAAGTAAAAAAATTTTTTTCTCACTAACCCTAAGTCCGAGTGGCAGGGTCATAAAACCACATGTAATCTAAAGTAGCCCCCCCCCCCCCAAAAAAAAATGCAGTGGATTTAACTCCTATAACAGTCCCCAAAAATTGAATTTATATACGAAAGTTTTCCCTACTTTAAATTATAAAATAATTGTTTTTTTTTCTTCTTTTCATCAAATTAAAAAAGGTGGAAAAAATTTTTTTTCTTGGGGAGGGGAAAGGATTTAGTAGAGGATGTTAATCTACAATCATACCAAAAAATGAATCTCTATTTTTTTTCGTAATCTGGACAGATCACAGTGCTACTAAACTTTTGTTTTTATTTGTCAATGAGAATAGATAAAAGGTCTTTGTAAACATAAAAAGTTATTTATTTTTCATGGAAAATGTAAAAACTGCAAAAAATGGGCAATAAAAAGCAGCAGAGAAAGAGCGAGACAACCACACTCTCCCTCCCACTCCTCTATTCTGCCTCGCTTGTAGCAAGCCATAACCTTCGGTAAGGTCGTCAGTGAGCGCATGGGGTTAACACTTAAGGTGTTTTAGTTATTTTTCCGATTTATTTATTAAATAACTGTAATTAATTACTGTTAATATAGACGAAACTATTGCATATGGATAGCAAACGGATAGCAATTTTTTTTTTTTTTTTTTTTAACAAGGCAGGCCGCCACTGTAGACGTAAGGGGCTACTGAAAAAGGAAAAGGGAAGAAGGAAGGGGGGGGTCAACCTAACTTAGGATCAAATTAATAATATTAAACATTAATTAATTATGAATTGTTTAAAAAATAGTTATGCTAATTAGGTAGTCAAAAGATTCTCTTTTATCTCCACTAAATATACAGAATATCAAGATTTTATGTTTTATAATTGATTTAAATAACAGTAACACATTTTGATTCTAATAAAAAAAAAACTTTTGCATTTATTCATTTAGATCAATCATCAAAGATGTTGCCTTTCTCCAACCATAATAATACACTATGTGTCTATTAGATAGATATACACTTTCTTATTCCTTTGCGTGCAAAACCAAGGGAGATAATTCAGTATATATTCTAGCAAAATCAAATGAAAGCATCAGGAACAGCTGACTAGAAGTATTAAAACTGTTAACTAGCAACAAAAACGTTTTTTAAAATGAATTTAATCATAAAAGTTGCAGTTAAGTTGGAACTAACCTTTTTTTCAGAGAAAATGTGTAAAACAATAGCACAATTCTAAAAATTCAACAAATTTTGGTTTTATTAACGGGAATATTTTTTCATTGAAAAATATGATTACAAACTTTTCTTGACGAAATTCAATACAATGATGAACATTAAAGTATGTAATTGTTTAGCAAACTTTCTTTTAATCATGTTATTCAGAACTTGATTAATTAATAATATTATTTAATCTTCATAAGTCAAACGCACAACGGCACGTTACTGAATTATAAAAAAAAGTATGTTGTTAGTTTTGACAGTGTGGGCTCGCCAGTATCTCTATATTGATAAAGTTATGAAACAACTTCACGCATGTGTGCATTTCTCATGTCAACATAACTTTCATAATTACACATTGAATTTTTATTTTTTTTAATGGATTATTTATTGAAATCAATACAGAAAAATAAAAATAAAAGTTTAAATTCTATTTAAAAAACAATTTAATTATGAAGCAAAATACACCAGAATGTATTTTGGTTTCTCCATAAACAAGTCAGTTATTTTAATCTTTCCTTAATGGTTGCAAAAAAATAAAAAAAATAAATTAATTTGTGACTATTCAAAATTTGAAAAGAATTTGGAAATATTTAAACTGTTGAATTCTATTTAAAAAACAATTTAATTATGAAGCAAAATACACCAGAATGTATTTTGGTTTCTCCATAAACAAGTCAGTTATTTTAATCTTTCCTTAATGGTTGCAAAAAAAAATAAAAATAAATAAATAAATTACTTTGTGACTATTCAAAATTTGAAAAGAATTTGGAAACATTTAAACTGTTGAATAGAAAGTAATCTCTGGCTTTAAAATTCTTAGCAAATTCTCATGCATTAAAAGATTGAAAGTTTTGGAAGCTTTTACATCCAAGAATTTTTTAATAATTTGGTTCAATAATTTAATGACGAAACAATACCATAAAAATTAAATTTAACTTTCTCATGCCTATTTGAAAAAATAAAATAATTTGGTAAAAAAAATGAAAAATAAAATAAAATGAAAGGGAAATAAAAATGAAAGACTCTGCAGCAACGCCAGGTGGATACTGTTTTTTTTAGTTTAACATAAAATTTGATCTTAATTTATAAAATGCATTACTGTTTTTAAATTTTTATTTTTAAAATAATTAAAAATCAAATCAATAAACCTTTTTTTATTTTTTTGTTTTTAACCTATTCTGTTGATTTGTGATTTAGTTTCTTTTGATTTGAACGCTGAAATCATTAAAACAAACACAACAAAAAAAGAACACGGTCATTAGGAAAGTAGAGATGCTATTTCTCCAATCACCAGTTTCTATTTTTATCACATGACAAGCCCTGATTCACTTTTATTTTGTTTTTCTCTTAGGTCCACTCAAAGCAAGGATGGTCAACACATTTGTTAGGTTGTAAATTCCGCAGCAGACCCTGTCAGCGAGCAGGGAAGTATCGTCACAGGTCGGTAAAAGCCCGCAGCCACCATCTCCCCAAAATTCGGCAACATACTCACCTGCGTGCACTGGAAGAGAACGAGAGAGCATTAACGGAATTTTGGGCTCCGTCTCATCCACAGCCTCGATTTCGTGCTGCCGTCGCTTGTACGTGGGATCAATGGCTGTGGCGATGTTGTACGTGCAAGATATGGGATTGCTTATCTGATGCTTACGAGGTGTAAAATCTGGGGTTCCGCTACTGGTGGAAGAAATAATGGCATAGGAAAACATATCAAACAGCGACGGAAAATGGCGGTAACGGAAACAGGTTTTTTTATTCTCATTTTTGTTGAAATCTTTTTTAATTAAAAAATACATTTCATTAGAAAGAGTTTGTATGATTAATCCTAAGTTTCACGATTATAATCCCTATTATCATTACAAAACACACACACACATATATATATATATATATAAGTAAGCAAAGTTCATTTATATTTCAAAAGTCAAGATTTTTTTTGTTTTCTTTACAAAATATTTTCAAAACATTTCAGAGCTAATTATTTTACGAATCGTTTCACTTAAAGTAATTTGAAAATATTTTGAAAGAAAAATTTAAAAAATCTTGGCTTTTGGAATATAAATGAACTTTGCTTACTTATATATGCTCTGTTGTTACTGGTTGACATTCATTGAGCTTTAATTGGAAGAGGTTGGTAAACAAAGTATTGAAAGTATATGCTAAAACATATTTTCACAATATATATATATATATATATATATATATCAGTAATCCAGGTAAAGTTTGTATCCACAGGGTAAAAAAATCCAGAGAATCTTTACTGTGTTTATATAATAGTGCTCAACAATAAATAGAACTATTTACTGGTAATAAAGATTTTTATTTATGCAAACATAATTTGGTTACACATTTGCAAAACATGTTTCAGTCAAAGCTATAAAAAGCCAGATTGCCTTTGCTTTACACTTTCATTTTGTGGAGGAATGAAGCAAATTCAATCTTCAAAAGGTCATGTGATAAATTCAAAACATTTGAAGATAAAACTTACCGTTAGCGTAAAGCAAACATATTCTGGTTCAAAGAAGTTTGTCTTTTTATAGCTGTGGCTAAAACATGTTTCGCAAAGGTGTACCCAAATTGTGTGGGTAAATAAAAATCTTTATTACCACTATATAGATATATAGATAGAAATGGGGAGAGTGCTCAATATCGGTAATATAGCTTATGTAGATCTAAGTTTGGACACATGAAGTCAATATGAAAACCGAAGAACGCAACTAGTCACAATAGTTGCTTTATGTCTATAAAACATTATTATATATATATATATATATATATATATATATATATATAAAAGCTATATTCCAATGACGTGAAAATCGTTTCAGGTTTTGAGTGCAACATCTTTTTTTTTGGGGGGGGGGGGGATTCGAGATATATGCCAACTTTTGATGTGAGTTTTTTTGTGCAATTGTTTTTATCAAGCCTTCTTTTTGGGCTTTTCTCATCTTTCTTTCTTCTGTTTTGGATTGATATGTTTTTTCCATGACTATTAAATGAACAATTTCTCTGATGATCAACGATGTTAAAATAAAAACTATATATTTTTCTTGACTAAGCTGTTAAAAAATTGGAAAAAAATAAATATAAATTTTGTTTGTTAGACAACGGAAAAAATACAGGCATTTGTCGAAGTCGGAAAATGAGGAAATTGAGAAAAATAAATAAAAATTATGGTAATGGATTGATTTTTCCTTTGGTCATTGGAATATAGCTAAAAAGGATATATGCTCTGAAGCGTGTAACACAACCTCATTGAGCTTGCAATTTGAAACAATTTCGGAGATCACAGAGTGTATATCTAAATATATATATATATATATATATATATATATATATATATATGTAATTTGTAAGCAACAATGGACGACGGCTTCATAGTTGCATGCAAGAACTTTCATTTGAACTTTATGTTTTTGAAATGCATTCCTCAGTTTTTCTTTTTCTTTTGCTTCTGAAAAATCTTGGATAGAATAAATGTAAAAACAAATTTTCTTTTGTTTGTACATTTTTTCTGAGAGAAAACAACCGTAAAAATTTTTAAAATGTAACATATAAAGGTTGTTCGACATATATATATAATTCATGATCTTGTCGGATAGAAAGAAATCCAAAACAGTGCTCGATTATTTAATGAGAGCATAATATTTATTTATTTATAACGTTACAGAAGTTCAAATCAACATGGTACCTAAGGTTTCAAGCTAGGGGAGCAGACCTAGGCCAAAAAATACTGAGTTTTCTTTAAACTGCTCACACACAGATAAAAATATGGTTGAAAGCCAGTGAGCGGTTTTACTTCTATATAGAAGTAAAGAGACTTATTATTTTTATTTATGCAAGAAGAATTTCTTAATAGATATGACGTCACAGTTTATGAATTTTCAAATGAAATCAAAGGGGAATAAATAGAACTAGTGGTTATGACCCAACGGGTCATGGGTACATGTAGTATATATATTTAAATGTTACATAACGGTTGTGTTTTTACACAAAACATCCAAAATTCATCATTTGGTTTATTTAAACCCAAGCTTTCGGCTTACACAAGTCATGGATATCTTGTATGTAAACCTGTATGATTTGAAGGTCTTTCTTTTTAAAGAAAGAATTAAAAATGCCGACCACTCTGCAGTCTTCCTAATTAAAAAGCATAACTACAGTAACGTCAATAATTTTAATTTTATTTTTTATAGAAAAAAACTTTCCAGAACATGTGATTTCAAACTTGAGCATCCATTTTGAATTTGAAATAAATAGATTCGCCTTAAGAGGGAATCCATCTAGATTTCCAAAACCCTGGGTAACAGATTTATCTCATTTGGATTATTCAGACTACTGTTCTCATGTTATTATCACAACGTTTCAGCCGATGTAATCTCCTACCTTCAGGTGCATCTTGTTGGACTCAGGAATCTTTCTGTCGAACTCGGGAATCTGTATGGAATTTCTAACAGAACCCATTATTTAATCAACAAGTTCACAAGGACCTGTGGCGCAATGGATAAAGTACCAAGTAATAATCAAGCGTCAGTCTTCTGGGGGTTGAAGGTTCAATTCTCAGGCAATACTAAGATAACAATTACAAATTACTTAAGACTTTTATTCGGTCATGAGCGACAGAATAAGTGCAAGCTCACTCTGTGGATTAAATAAAGGGTTCCATTCAAATTTCGGTACAGATTCCAAAGTTCGACAGAAAGAGATTCCCAAGTTCGATAAAATTCACCTGGAGAAAGTCGGAGGTTAGATTAGCCGAAATGTTGTGAGAATAACATCCAAATAATTCAAGCTATCAATCCTCATCTCAAAAAATTCTGAAACATAAATTTATCTCAATTTGGACACGAATAAATTATATTCCTAATCCTTACATTTATTTTAAGTTTATAAAGATTATGTATTTTCAAATAAAACTTATGTATTTTCAAATAAAACTTATGTATTTTCAAATAAAACTTATGTATTTTCAAATAAAACTTATGTATTTTCAAATAAAACTTATGTATTTTCAAATAAAACTTATGTATTTTCAAATAAAACTTATGTATTTTCAAATAAAACTTATGTATTTTCAAATAAAACTTATGTATTTTCAAATAAAACTTATGTATTTTCAAATAAAATTAACAAAACTATAATATTTTCTTGTGTATATGCCCCCGTGTTTCTGAAGAAAAAAATAGGAATTGCAACGTTATGTATAATATAACCACATAGTACAGACAATCCTTATGTACATTGTAGGAAATTATGTATTGAAACAAAATATATAATTTAAACGTGAAAGTTGGGCACATTTCTCGCCCTATTTCAAGTTAATTCAACTTTACACAATAAACGCACCATATTTTTTTATATGTGATATCAGTCACAAGGTTAACTAATTTGCATATTGATTTCGAAAAAGGACATTTTATTAATTAACTTATTTGTTATTGTTTTTTAATTAAATGATTATTTTGATTTTAATATTAAAATAAATAGCTCTGTTTCTCAATATTGTTTTATTTCCTGGGAAAATATTTAGCATTTCTGTTAAAATGTTCCTTTCTTTAGAAAGACTGACTTTATTTTCAACAAGTTGCGATCTATTTCTTAATTGTAAGTGTTAAGGCAAATTGATTTCTTCTTTCTTTTCGTTAGTCACAGTTAAAGGATAAATAAATTTGTATAAAAATTATCAAAATGTTAATATTTATTTATTTATGTGAATAAATGCGAAAGATTTTGATTTGTGTTTATAAAGTTATGAATGAAATGTTTGTTATTCAAGTATTTCAAGTAGTGAACTCTGCAAAGCCAGTTAATAAAAGTATAATATACACATTGAATTCTCTTAAATAATTAATTGGACAGACTTCAAAGATGTCCTTGTATAATCATGCTTTTATCATTATTTTTGAATTCATGAGTTAATCAAGGGTTTTTTCGTATATAGGAAAAAACTCTTGATTAACTCGGCATTACCCAGGCCAAAAGTGTAACATAACTTATATCTATCTCTCTTTCCCTTTCCCTCGTTTTCCCCCTCTCCACTTTCTTCTCTGTCCAGCCCATTCCTCTCTCTAGACAAACACAGAGTTCAAGTCGGCATAAGGGGATTAACTCTGTGAAAAAAAAAGAGTTACTTCCCTTTAGTGTCTGTAAAACAGACCCCCCTCACCCGGACTAAATTAGCACCAGTTTAGGGTCAAAGAATGAATTATTATTCAACCCGGGCAACGCCGATCAAGAAAGTACCAACTATGTGGATATTTGTTCTGTAGTTTTTTGTTTGTTTGTTTTTTTTAACTTTTAGCTGGACATACACACAGACAACTGCCCTTTATATAATAGATGACACAAAATACATGCTAAAATATTCCTGTTTTGGGATTGAGTTAACTTTGAAAAAAAAAAAAAAACTTTAATTCTTCTAATTAGCCGGAATTTGTAATTAACTGAACAAATCATTCATCTCTCACTTAGCTATGTATTTCTCTTGCCCACTCTCTGTGTGTTGTTTCAACTACTTTCTAATAGTTTTTAATGTCTCTGTGAGCATTTAGAAAAAAAGTCTCTTTACTTCTACATTTTTCATAGGCATAATATAGAAGTAAAGAGACTTATTATTTTTATTTATGCAAGAAGAATTTCTTAACAGATATGACGTCACAGTTTATGAATTTTAAAATTAAATTAAAGAAGAACAAATAGTGGTTGTGGTTGTTATCCAACAGGTCATGGGTACATCTAGTTATTATACTAAAGCTGAGTTAATTAATGTTTGTTTCTCTAAGGTTTTTTTCCCCTATATATTTTTGATCACACAAAATACATGCTAAAATATTCTTCAGTTTTGGGATTGAAGTAGGTTTGAAAAATCCTCCATTTTAATTGCTCTAATGATTCATAATTTGCAATTAACTCATCAAGTGACCCGTCTCTTACTTCTATCTATCACTTTCACCCTCTCTCACTTTATGTTGTTTGATCCCCTTGCTCTTATTCTACATATATCGTCTATCACTCTCGCTTCTGTACCCCCCTTCCCTTTGTTTATTAACAGTCACATGTAATAAAGAAAGGAAAGAATAAAAAGATTGGAATAATCCATTATAAACCAAAGGGAATATCACCGGTAGAAATAATACTATTTAACCTGTAGTTAGAGAAAGAGAGAGAGAGTGGTGGGGGGGGGGGGGGAGAAAAGAATAATCTTTGATTTTGTCTTTATTCTTTAATATTTAAACCGGTCTATTTGACATAATGATTAGTATTCACTAATGATTAAATAGACCAGGGTTCAATCCTCGAGTCATTCCAAAGACTAAAAAAAAAACGGTACTTGATGCCTCCTTGCTAAACACTCAGCATTATAAAATGATGATCAAGGGTAAGTGGAGTAATCTAGGAAAAGGAGTGGCACCCTCCCCTACATCTCAGTGTAGTAGCCAACAAAAAGGGAACCTTACAATCGCCCTCGACTATGGTCAATCAATTTATTAATTTTAATTTAACCAAAGCTCAATGGGTGACCCAACGGTACAAATTGTTTTCTAGTATTACTACCAGCTACATAACATGATTAAGCTCAACTATGAGGATATGTGAAGCAACGGTTGATTCCTGTCAAGTATACATTTCGTAAGTCTCTTTATTTGTCTCACCACAAGAGCAGAGGTAGATAGAAGGTCGGTTTTTAATCTGAAGAAAATCCAGCCCCCAAAAAAGGGGGCACTATGGATTAGAACAAAAATTTAAATTGCCTTAGGCTAGAAGGATTTCTCCTTCACTGATCGAGAACAGAAAAGATGAAGTGTAATACCAGAACAGATACTACACTTTGCTTCTAGCCAAAAGGTCATATGCATTTGGCAAGTCATTCGACACTCAACTTCAAAACTGCAATATGTAATATAATCTGCTTCCATGGAAAAATATTTGATGATGATGTCATCAAACTAATACTTGAGAAGAATCGATCAAATGGCACCGAATCCCTTAACTCGGTCTTGTTCCGGTTGCTTAGTAACACCATTCTTTGGAGTTAAGAACTCCTCTACTTGAAACATATCTGCCATGTTGCCAAAAAGGTCAAGTAATTGAAGGACGATCGCAATCGCATCAGATTCTACTTAACTTCAAACAGAAAATTCTTACTTTTGGTTCTATTTAATTCTATTTACAATTTGCTCGGATGATTGGTCAGATGGCGTCTCCATTAAAGGACGCGCCTTGTAATGTGTTTAACTGGCAGTGGTGCGAGGTAATACTTTTGCTATCATCGTCGCTGGCAAACGATAATCGTCCCCAAAAAATGTTCCGTCTTTCAGAAACTATTCTTAAATAAATTTGTAAAATTATCTATTAACTATCTCTACCAGCCTAATTGGTTGGCATAATAGTTAGAGGTTTTGCTAATGAGCCGGTAGACTCGGGTTCAATTCCTGGTAGAGTCATACCAAAAAAAAAAAAAAAAAAAAATGGTACTTGATGCCTTCTTGCTAAACACTTAGTATTATGATCTGGGGATCAAGGGTAAGTGGAGCAATCCAAGGAAATAAGTGGCGCCCTCCCTTACATCTTGGTGCACTAGCCATTGAAAGGGAGCCTTTGGGTCGCTCTCAACTAGAGTCAATCCATTTATTAATTTTTTTAGCTGCACCTTACTCAAGAGTCTTTACTATCATTTCTTTCTAACTATTTATTTTCTAACTATTTATTTTCTAACTATATATTTTCTAACTATTTATTTTCTAACTATTTATTTTCTAACTTTGCCATTTGTTTGTTTTACCAAATTATATTTTGCTCATTGATCCACGTATGATTTTGTTCTAATTTAAATTGTGTTTCTCGGTTAAAAT
The DNA here is from genome assembly GCA_963556195.1 of Sepiola atlantica. Classification (NCBI taxonomy): domain Eukaryota; kingdom Metazoa; phylum Mollusca; class Cephalopoda; order Sepiida; family Sepiolidae; genus Sepiola; species Sepiola atlantica. The sequence continues at coordinate 42,683,388 of OY744544.1, forward strand.
GATGAATTTCTTCACATTTTGAAAAACAAAAACAAATGGCCTTGTAGAAAACATAAAAGCATGTCAATTTTAAGTGTTAATGTAATTTTTTATATTTCGGACAGTTCAAGCAGTTTATCTAAATGAATAAATGAAATAGTTTTTTCATTTATCACACCAATATCAAACGGCTTACTGTTATCTAAATGAATAATACAACATATTTTGAAATACTGAAAGGTCCAAACACAATTATTTGAATGCATAATTAGCAGAACTATATTTTTTTAAACAGTTTATAATAAATTATGTTTAGTGTTATTCATTTGCAATTTTATTGTTCTATTTCTTATATATATATATATATACACACACAATAATTTCGTCTATATTAATAGTAATTAATTAAATTAAAAAAATATATAAATGACTAAAACCGGGTTTCTTAAAAAATTTGTTTTTCCATTAAAAAAAGTAGTATTATTCACTGGTTCTGTGCTTTGCCACCGACCGCGGAGTCCAACTTTTGTTGGAAATGGGAATATAGCAAGGAGGAATTCCAATCACCTTGTTCGAGTCAGGAACACACAACCAGTATAGTTGCACTAAGTACAGTTTTGAGTAGATGCTAGTTTCAGAATTCGTATAAGAAACTAATATAAAATAGTGATGAAGCCTTTTGTTTCCTTGGTACGATTGATAAGAGGAGGGATGGGTGTCTGTTAGCATCCAACATGTGCCAGAATGTAAAACGGACGTTAAAACAAATAATTAAATCTTTCAAATTATCTAATGTAAAGTACAAAGTGACTTTTTGGAGGAAAAAGGCCAGTTGATTTTATTTATCTTCCTCCAACAAGGTAAGATGTGACACAAGGTCGGGAAAGTGGGATTTGAAAAACCAGCGCTCGAGAATTTGAGCACTCTGGCCATTAAAAATTGCCTGGGTAGCCCCGTCGGCATTCCCCGGTAGGGGCGCCTCAGACGATTAGCAATAAACTAACCCCTTCTCAAAGGGTGAGAAGGCAAAGCCTGGGAGGGTGCACCTCCTAGAACAGCACAGGACAGATGACCGATAGACCAGCGTAAATCAAGACCCAAAGGCTAAGACAATACCGGTCTATGGGGTGTAGTATCCATCAGAACAGATACCAACCCCCGGCTAAAGTGAAAAAAAAAAAGAAAAAGGGTTTTGTGTGGGGAAGATTGGAAATCCGTGCTAGGTAGAGATTGCGTCTGCTGATGTAAGATGTCAGCAAGTGGAACGCTTTCACACAAAGCAGTGACGAAAGCAAACTGTGATCCAAAAAACATTTTTAGTGAAATTAATCCTGTTCTTCCTGTATCCAAGGATGATGAACTGTTCAAGGATATGGACGAAGAGGTTGGAGAGCAAACTCCATCCTATGAATATGGACAGGCTAAAGAACTTCCTGCTGGAATGGAACAAAACCCTAAATCGTCCGAAGATGAAATTCGCACATTCAAAGTTTGCGGACTAAATGAGGATATGCATGTGATCCACCGTGTGAATCTGGAAATGCATTTCAAACCATGAATAATCTCTTCATCTGTCCCCGTCTATCAAACTCAGACAACACTGCAGATGTTGCAGCATATAACAACGCAGCTATAGCTTGCGTACATGTGTAAACAGACTTGTCAGTCCAACCATTTATTAAAAACTATTTTACAACTGTTTACATCTACAGTCTGGAACCTCTATCTTGCTCAAAGCACTACCTACTTGGAAATTGTTCAGAGACGTGCAACAAAGCAAATACCCACATTTCGATGTCCGACAACCATTTTGTCACCTTTTTAAAGTTGAAAATAGCATCGCTAAATGTACAAGTAGTTTATTAGATGTGTCAAGACAGCGATTTGCATTAGACAAAGCACATCTTTAAAATTGTCAAGATGCAAAATGGCTGATGGTGTCTTGGCATAACTGTTAGCCGCTCTCCAACCCTCGTTTTAAAATGGTAGTCAACTATGGTGAGACCACACTTAGAATTCGCAGCATCAGTCTAGATCCCTTATCTTGCACAGAACACTGACCATCTGCAAACTCTTCAAATACCCTCCGCCTGCTATACTCTGAACGCCTTGCTTCCATCATCATCATATTTGGTTTAACATCCATTTTACATGCTGGCATGTGTTGGACGGCTTTAAGAAATTGACTTCCAAACTAACCTATCTCTGACCAGGTCTTTATCTATCCCTCAAGTCCATTTTTATCACTTCCTCCCATGTTTTCCTTAGCCTTCCCCTATGAACTGAATCTGCTACCTCAACTCTCATCCATTCTTTCAACGTGGCCATACAATCGAAGACTACTCTTATGTATACATCTCCCTCTACTGTCCAGATTTAATCTTCCTCTGAGGTCGTCAGAACTGTCTTTATGACTAACATTACACATCCATCGTATCATTTCTCCCCATGCAACGCAATTTGCTGGAATTGAATTTATCGAAGATCTGCCATCTAGCAGCAATTCCTCCTGCGTGCCAAAATTTCACAAACTACACCTGATGTTCCCATCCTCTCCATACCCGCATGCACTTTTGAGGAGTTGTAGTACACTTGAGCAGTGTACATAATGATTTCATTATTATTATTATATCATTATATTAATTTGAAAATATCATCTCATGAAGACATGACAGAAAGTAGGGACTTTTAATACAGGGTGGGCCAAAATAAGTGTCTTATCTTTAAATTTGAATAACTTGAATTTGAATAACTTCCACAAAATAAAAGTTAAACTCACCAAACTTTATGTGTGTGTAGACTGACCCTTCCGAGATTTTTTGAAATAAACAAAACAAATTTTAGCCGAAAAACACTTCTTAAAACTTACAAAAACTAAAGTATTGTTTTTTACACTGTTTTGAGTTTTTTAAGCAAAAATAATGTTTTCTAAATGAGGGTACGTTCTTTAGGGCTAATACGGCTCATGCTTGCTTCGGAAGGGGTCCTTTACTTATTCTAAAAAAAAAATTTTTTTAAATCAATAAATAAAAAAGTTATGAATTTTTAAAAATAGGACCCTTATTTTTGCCCACCCTGTATAAATTGGCGAATTGTAATCAAACTATTCCTTATATTAGTTCTTCCTTTATTTAACATTAGCATGGTTACTCCGCGTTGACTGGGATCATGGACAACAAAATAGAATTAACAAGTGTGTTCTTTTAAAACCTCTCTCTCTCTCTTCCTCTCTATCTATCTCTTTCCCCTCTCCCCATTCCTTTTGTTTCCCCCCTATCCCCTTCTCTTTCTCTGACAACTGGAAAAAAACTGTTGACGAATTACTATATAATAACATTAAAAAATCACTGAATGTCGCCCTCCTTGACTAATTCTGTTCCTGTTGACCCCCAAAAGAATGAATATTTAAAAAGAAAAAAAGTGCCTATATTTTGTCCGAGGCAATATATCAGCTTTGTGGGCATGTCTTGTGTAGTTTTTGACTTTCTTTTACATAATAGATGGCTGAAATTATTTATGATATTAACTCATATCTATGCTTGAAAATTAAAAATTTATAGAAAGTTATATATATTTCTTATATTTTTTTTATGGAAATCGCTCCAGACAAGGCATGAAGCCACTTGATGTAAGGAGCTAAAAAAAAAAAAAAAAAAATACTACTACAAGGTCAAAAACTAGCCAGAAACATCGCTCATGGAATGTGAGGACTAAAGGACAAAATAAGGGAAGCAAGAGTTACGAGGCTGCCGAAAATAAACCAAGGTCTACTTTCTACTCTCCTTGAATATGCTTTAAGAACACAACATACACACTAAAATATTACCGAGTTCTGGGATTGAGTTATATTTGAAAGAATTCAATTTTAATCATTCTAATTAGCCGTAATTTGTACTTAATTCATCAAGTGACTGATCTCTTACAAAGTTTCTGTCACGCTCACCCTCTCTCATTCTATGTTGTTTGACCCCCTCTCTTATTTTATACAGTGTCTAGCTCTCTCTCTCTCTCTCTCCTTGTTTATTAACAGTCAAAGATAATAAAACTATAAAACTCAAGATAGGAGGAATAGTCCGTTATTTACAACAACAAAAGAGAGCATCACCACAAGTAGTGATACTATTTTACCCGTAGCTGGAGAGGGAAAGAGAGAGTAGGGGAGAGAAGAGATAGCTAATAGAAAGAGATTGATTTTAGATTTTGTATTTTCACATTGCAAAATTTAACTGGCTTTGCGAACTCACCCCCCCCCCCCCCCAATTCAAACACTAACCTGAGCTCAATGGATGACTTAACAGGTCACTATTTTTTTGTTTTCTCGTAACTTATCGATGTAATGTTGTTAATTGCAATACATGTGGCAAATGTCTTCGTACTTCTATTCCCATATTTAGGAGCTCTCTAAAGTACTTTGCCATTCTGTAAATAACATACCCGACAATCAGCATCTTCGATCCATGATATGAAATTTGTCTATAAAAAAAAAAAGACCTAATACTTCTCTTTAGCCTCATAATCTGATTTTCCCTGAGATTATCATAAACATCTCTATAAAAATAAAAACAATAGCATACTCTCTTTATAGAGCTTCGCCGCATGTTCCCTGAGCGGGCGTTCTGTTCTATGAACAGAACGTCCGCTCAGGGAACACATGTCGACACATATCGATTAGCAGGTTTTACTTGCTAAAGTCATCTTCTGGGCTGTATTTTATTGCAGGGAGGTTTCACCATCCTCCCACATACAGCGCTTGATATTTCCAAATGGTCACCCATCTGGTAGTAGCTAGGCTCAACATCGCTTAACTTCGGTGATCTGACGAGAACCGGTGTGTCAATGTGATTATACCGTACTCAATGTTGTACATATATTTCACTAAAATATTTAATTCTTCACGATATCAAAGATATTATCCTGGTATCATTTTCACATTGTCGGTATTTCACATTTCTGTTTCATCATTTTGATTGTTCCAGCCGTAATTTGTAATTAATTCATCAAGTGATCATCCATCTCTTACCAGGTTTCTGTCGTTTACTCTCCCTCTTTTGTCAGTATTTGTTGTTTGACCCCTTCCCCTCTATCACTAACTTTCATCTCTTTCTCAACAGTCAACGATAATACAACTAAAAAACTCAAGGTCAGAATAGTCTATTATTACCCATAGCTGGAGAGGGAAAGAGAAACGAGTGATATATCAAGCAGAAAGTGTAATTTTGTATTTTTATTTTGTAAAATTTTATTGGGTATACAAAGTCACTTTTTCTTGATTCAAACAATCTAACCCAAACTCATTGGGTAGCCCAATAGATCACATTTTTTTCTTGTAACTTATACGTATAATGTTATGCTTACATTTCATAATTTATTAACAGCAATACATGAGGCAAATGTCTTTGGTACTCATCTTAGTACTTTGCCATTATATAATACCATTGTAGCCCCTTACGTCTACAGTGGCAGCCTGCCTTGTTTGGGGTGAACTTTGTTAAAAAAAAAAAAAAAATATCCAACAATTTTTATCTCTTATATGTAATTTGTCTATTAAAAAATACCTAATACTTCTCTTTAGCTTCATAATCTAATTTTTCCCAAAACTGTCATAAAAATCTTAATGTTGTACATATATTTCACTAAAATATTTAATTCTTCACCATATTAAAAATATTATCCTGATATCATTTTGACATTTGTAGCCAGGTTTGTTTCATCTTTTGTTGTATATTCTTCCTCAAGCTTATTCAATAGTCAGATACTCATAGTCAGATACTCATAGTCAGATACTCATTGCAACACCATCAAAACATGACCGATCTTGTGCATTCCCATTAAGTTTTTAATCAATTTCCATGAATTTCCTGTCCTTGAGATAAAAGACAATTCAACTATGCTGATTTCCAAACAACAAATATTGCCTATCAACTATCTTTTCTAAACAATTGTTATCAGCATCTGTTTTATCTATTGTGACGAGTGTATTTGTAATCTTGCTGTTTCAAATAGTTTTTAAATTTTTTGTAAAAGCAAAATAAAAATTTCTGAAAACGTGAACTCATGGATAATATGACGCCCCTAAAATTTTCTGCATTATACACAAGAAAATATAGTATGTGAATTATAAGTATAAAATTCAATAAAAATATAGGTAAAAGTACAGAATAGTTAAAACTTGAGAATTCGTGAACAGAAAACAAAAAACAACACATAATTTATATAAAACATATTAGAATGAAATTCTCAAACAGGCTTTAACATGTGAAAACGATTTGTAAAATTTACTGTTTAAAATAAAATCTTACGTATCCTTTTCATATGTTAAAAGTACGTGTTTTTTTTGGTTTACAAGTTCTTGAGTGTTAACTATTCTGTATTTTAACTGTTTCTAAAAACTCTTACAAATAGTTTCCAAACGTTAAAACTATCTTTGATAGAGAATTTCATTTTCATGTGTTTTATATAAATTGTGTTGTTTTGTGGGGTTTATGAGTTTTCTGGTGTTAACTAGTCTGTATTTTTACCAAAATATTTTATAAACTGTTACAAAAATATATCTGTGCATTAAAACTTCATCATTGGAAACTATTTTGTCAAAGACAAACACTTAAACTTTATAAACCAAGTCAATTATTTCTAAAGGATGTCGTGAATAAATTAGATGAATCTTAAACAGAAAGGAAATAACAAGACAGACAAAAGAAAATGAAAATTAAATTTTGTTAAAATTTTGTTTTAATATTACATTTTCTTCAATCTATGGAAGCTTGTGTGTGTGTGGGGGGGGGGGAGGGGCGTTATATTAAAAACAATGGACATGCTTTCTTGATTTAATTAAAAAAATATATATTCTTTTTTATGTAGAAAGACAGGCTTTCTTAATTTAATTAAAAAAATATACATTCTTTTATATGTAGATGGACTATCTTCCTTGTTTTAAGATTAAAAATGTGTATAAATATCTGCAAAGGCAACCTCACAGCAGTATCAGGCCAACAAGTAGTTGGTCTTCAGCTATGGAATCGGGATTGGCTAACCATATCGAGTGACCGAGCTCAGGATCAGCAAATGCGCTGCAATAGTCAGAGACGCTGTACTTGTTTGGGAGGAAGCCGATTAAACCCGACCAGGGTAATAGTTAATACAAGTACAAGTAAGTGTGCATAAATATCTGAAATTCAGAAAAAAGAATGTATAATATATTATATCCCATAGTCTGCATCAGTATCCATTGCACCATCCATGCCACCCCAAAACATATTTATGGACTGGCATTCGGATGTAGACAAATTTCCTCGTTGATATATAATGGCAAAAAATGTGATGTAAAAATTTGAAAATTCACATCAACGCCAAGAGCCATGAGAGAAATAACCAAAGAAAATATTTTAAAGAAAAGTCCCAGTAGGACAAAAGTTTACTATTGTTGTTGTAATGGCATTCACCGTGGTCAGGTTGAGCCGACTTTTTCCCAGGCACATCTCGAATTATAGCACCCAACACAGGTAGTCCTGAGTAAGATCACACAAGATGGCTAACCGATTGTGATTCCACCATCGAAGACCAACAACATGTGGACCTAAGAATTCAGCCAGGCCTTTTGTGATGGTTGTTGCTGAGGTTCTCAGTTGCTCACCAATATAAAGACGTTGCTGCAACAAGACAGATGGCAGAGACTTTAGGTAGAGGTGTTGGCGAAGAATGAAAGTTGGGACATGGTCGACCCGTCGGCAAAGAAAGTTTACTCAAATATTTTAACAAATTAGTTCCTGCATAATTTTTATCCTTAACCCAATTATATCTAATGTACATATAGGTTAGGTTAGAATTAAAAACAATTTTTTTTTACATATAGCGGCTCACTATGTTTCTAAAAGGAGCAGTAATAATAATACCAAGAATAGTATAGGTCCACTATGATAATTCAAACCTTTTCTATATTAGTACATTTCTTGAGGTGGACAAAACAAGTTACTATGAGAGAGAAATATATTTTAAATAATGATAAGTTACATGTTTTAATTTTATTTATTTGACAAGGTGCAGCATAAAGTTTATTTTATTAAATGGAAAAGAACTAAACATTTTTGGACAGTCTCAGTCTTATGTGATTTGTACTTCATATAATACTTAATTTGAATTTTTTTTACAATTGGAGCTGCGTTATGTTAAATCTACTATTTGATGATTTATAACAGGAGATAATGGATAAACAATTGTATATTGGTTTAAATAAGATAGCCATAGAAGAAGTTGAAAGTGTGGTTGAAATCTGCCATGTTTGTGAAAAGATCATTTTGATAATCGTTTATTTTAATTGAAACTTTGTATTTTAGTATTATCAGCAAGCAATTTTCTAATATTAGCATGATTTGGATGTTTACTGTTTAAATGTTGAACTGCACCATGAGATGATAAATGACATGTGAGTTGTGGAATAAACAAGATTATTTTAGTTTATAAACTCAATATCTGAAGAAGTTTATTTTATGAGGAAAATGTAATATTAAGAACATTTTCACAAAATCATGATTTTCATCCCCTCCCCCTCAGTTATATTTTCTTTTATCAAGGATACATATATGCAGCAAAAAGTCAAAGAAAATATCTGTATGTGTATATATCGAAATATCTGTATGTGTATATATTGAAATATCTGTATGTGTATATATTGAAATATCTGTATGTGTGCATATTGTGTAAATGAGTTAGTAAACATCATGATTAGTCTTACATACCTAAGAGATGATGGCTCATCATCACTGTGGTAACTCCCCGGTGGGGATGGAGACGGTAGTCTCAGCTCCCCGCTCACTCTAGAACTTCGGTCGGATGAATTGAGTTCCTGACCCATTATGTCAGCTTCCCATTCTTGTAAATGGGAATTTCTTGAGCGTCCACTCTGCGGACTAGATTCCACTGGGCATTCGGTCAGCCACCTTGAGACCTCCTCGGCTTCAGTCTCATCGAGATTGTTTCTCGTTTGAGACTCGTGAGGATGGCCACCACTAGAATTGGAAGTATCTAAGTGTCTGCCAGGACTACCAAAACTGTTATCCGTCACACGCGTGTTGACATGAGAATGAGGAGTGTAAGGACTGTTTGAGGTTTTCACCTGAGTAGCAAAATGAGGGCCAGACGTACGCATGGGCTTGGCTGGCCCCGGAAGAGAAGTCTTTCGATAATGTGGAGAATGAGATGTTTCTAGATCCCTTGGCAGGGCGGAATTTATTGGAACTGAATGCATGCTTGAATTTTCTTCCTTCTGTCTCGGGACAGAATTTATTAAATGGAGTTCTGGGTCTTTGGAGAGGTTTGCAGGAGGTTTAATAAAATAGGGTTCAAAATCAATTACAGGATTATGTTTGGGTTCATGGTCCCTCCAATGAGTTATTGAATGTGATGTATAATGTTGATCCCTTTGACGACTTGAAGGGATGGAATTCGATACTTGGTCTCTTCTTCGGCCAGAAGGAGCAGAAACTGGTTCTTGATGGCTCCACCGATTATTAGGGGCACAAACATGGTATTCGTTTCTTCTTCGTCCTGAGGGAGGAATGCTGCTATTAGATTCCATATTTCTTGGATGACCAGTAGTGTTTGAATGTATGCTACAATGAGATCGTGTATCCCTATGGTGTCCTGAGGAGACTAAATGAAGTTCCTGCTCCTTTGACCGACTGACAGAAACAGAATGTGGTTTAGGGTCATCTGTTTGAACAGAAGAGACCGAGTGTTGCTCCTGATCCCTTAATCTACCATAAGAAGGAGAATGTGATTCTGGGTTTCTGGAATGACCAATATGGACCAAATGCCCTTCTTGATCCCTGGACTTGTGGGCCGAGTGCCCTTCTTGATCCCGAGACCTGTGGGCCGAGTGACCGTCTTGATCCCGAGACCTGTGGGCCGAGTGACCGTCTTGATCCCGAGACCTGTGGGACGAGTGACCGTCTTGATCCCGAGACCTGTGGGCCGAGTGACCGTCTTGATCCCGAGACCTGTGGGCCGAGTGACCATCTTGATCCCGAGACCTGTGGGCCGAGTGACCGTCTTGATCCCGAGACCTGTGAACAGCGTGACCGTCTTGATCCCGAGACCTATGGGCCGAGTGACCGTCTTGATCCCGGGATCTGTGGGCCGAATGCCCTTCTTGATCCCTGGACCCATGGCCAGAGTGTCCTTCTTGATCTCTAGACCTGTGGGCTGAGTGTCCTTCTTGATCCCGGGATCTGTGAGCTGAATGTCCTTCTTCATCTCTGATCCTATGGACTGAATGTCCTTCTTGGTCTCTGGACCTACAATTCAAGAGGTCTTCTTGTTGTTCTCTAGACAGACACGGAGAAACAGGCGAGTTTTTATCCCTTAACTGAACAGAAGACAATGAATGTGGTTCTTGGTTGCTTGGCTCAGCCAAAGAGACTGAATTGATTTCCTGATCCCTTGGCCGATATGAACCTGAATATGTCTCTTCATTCATCAACTGAACAGCAGGGATTGAATGTGATTCTTCATTTCTATAATGGTCAGAAGAGGATGGATGAGGTTCTTGGTCTCTTGAATGACCAAAGGAGAGAGAATTAATTTTGTGGTCCCTTAATCGGACAGGGGAGGCTGTTGATAATTCTTTAAGGTCTTTTGTCTGATTATAAGGGACTGAATGTGGTTCCTGGTTCAACGACTGACCAGAAGACGTTTCACAGTCCTTTGGAAAACTGGAAGGAATAGAATTTGTAACTTTGTCATTTAATTTATCACAATAGACAGCGGATGATTCAAGGTCTTCCGAGTGACCGGAAGACACTAAATGTGATTCATGATCCCTTGGCTGACCAGAAGGAACAGAGTGTCGGTCTTGGCCTTTCAAACGGCTAGAGGATGCTGAACGCGGTTCACGAACTCTTGACCGGGCAGAAGGGACTGAATGGCGTTTTGGCTCTTGTGGGTGTGCAGAAGAGATTGGACATTGTTCTTGATCCCTCAACTGAGCAGAAGGGATTTCTTGGTCCCTTGACCAGCTGGAAAGTGATGTGGGGGTGACCAAATGTGAATGATTATGCGGGGTGGTCGCATTGTCATGCTGTACTCTGCTCAGAGAAGTTCCGGTTTCAGATGATGGTGAAGACTGCCTGGTTTGCATCTCAGCCATGCTTCGAGGTCGAATTCTTTCACCGCTCATCTGCAATTAGCCAGAAGCCACTCGGTAATAGAAATACTTTTTTAGTAGCAATGACATACAATGGGTTTAGTAACACTGCTAGACTAAAGGCTAATCCTTATAAGGTTAGTACTTTTTCGGTCAATCATAAATTGAAATAAAAATGCTTAAAAGATAAAAATTTAATAAAAATTCTGTAGCGCTGTAAAAGTAAGACAATGACGCAGAAAAAAAGTAAAAAGATGACAATGATGATCATTCATGAAAAGGAGGCAGCTTCAAAAAGAAAGTAAATTGCGGTTAGGTGAATTAAGCGTCTTCTTCAAGGATGTCTTCTTTGGACAATTCTGCTGTCAAGAGGAATAACATTTCTAACGCACAGAAAAAAAAAACAATTAAAAAAAGCCGCTTTTTGTTAAGTATATATATTTTAATTTAATGAAATCTTCAAGTAGATACAATGTATTTAGCAGGAAGGCCAAATTTTTATGTATTTATATATAAATTTATATCAACCAGATATACGAACTGCAACTTGTGAAATCTACAATGAAATAAACATCAGAGAAAAAAAAAAAGCAGACCCTCAATAGTCTGTGTCTATGGTTAATATAGATGTCTATATAAATATATTATGTATTATGCTGCTGTTTTTATGTTAATGTTTGTGCAGGTAATATCAAGTAAACAATTTATTTAGTCGATGTGGAATAACACAAAGCAAAATATGAGATTCATACATTTTTTGCTTTTTGTTATTCTTTGTTTATTTCCAACTTTGCAAACTAAAACCATTTATTTAATGATATTACCCAAACATTAGCAAAAAGCAAAAAGCAGAATAATACGTAACATAATGTTTGAAATAAATTGCAATATTAAAACATACATAAATTTAAAAAAAAAAACCGGATCTTTCTATTAAATACAATGTATCTACTTTAAGAATGCTTCAATAAATAAAATATGTTTGACATATTTTTTATATACATAAAAAATTTATAATATACAGGATGGCTGAAAAAAAGATGCCACCGATAAAATCATGAATAAAATTCACAATCCTTGCTGGAATCCAACCATATTTGGCACAAATAAATTTTAGTCTATGCATGACTTGTCCACCAAGTTTCACTCATGAATGTCCAATAATCTTTGTTTTATCACTGTTCAGTTACCTGTGGCAGACACTTTGGCGATCGTCTCATCAGTAAGAGGTGTGATCCTGAATGGGTTTCACACTCACCGAAACTTACCCCCTCCCCGGTTTGTATTTGTGAGGTTATCTCAAACATAATGTCTATATCAAAACAATCCCCAGACAATTCCTGAATTGAAGACGGCGGCCATCTCAGCCCAAACCAGGACAGTGCAAAGGAAGGAGCGTGTCAGAGTTATTGACAATTTTGCATGTCGTATCTACGTGTGCTTATCATTGAATGGTGATAAAACAAAGACTGTTGGACATTCATGACTGGAACTTGGTGGACAAGTCAAGCATGAAGTTTATTTGTACCAAATATGGTTGGATTGCCGAAAAGATTGTGAATTTTCTGAATGATTCCATGGATGACATTTTTTTGAGGATGTACCATGTATCTCATATATCATATATAAATTCATAAAGATTTTTAGTGATAGAAAAATATAGATTGTTTTAAAAAGAAAAGATGGAGTTGTGGATCCTAAGGACCTTTCTACCATTATATAATTAGAGGGAAATCAAAGGTAAATTAAGCTAAACTAAGTCTTATATGTAATTGAACAAAAAAGGAGGGGGTTAAGAAAAATGTAAATTTAAAAAATAAGTGATGTAATATAGGTAAAGGTGTCCGTTTATTTAGAAACGATTATATATATATATATATATAAATAAATATATATATATATATATATATATATATATAATTATTTCATGTATACACATAATATTATAAGGAAATATAATATATTATGTATAGATTTTCAATATTTACTTAAACAGTGCTCAATACGTGAGTAGAGCTATGTAGTAAGGTATGAAAATATATTTCTGGCAATTAAACCACACAGAGGCGTCCATGTGTTATTCCCGTAGTGAATCGTCAGGCTAAACACTTAGCCTGACGATTCCCTACATGGATGAAACGTGGACACTTCTGTGTAGCTTAATTGCCATATATATATATATATATATATTTGAAAGCTTTGACAATGTTAAATAGATTTTAAATCAAAATAATTTGAATGTCAATAGTTATTAATATATTTAATCTAACATACAAAGTTATTTTGTCAGATTTTCAAAAATCAGACCCAAATAGCATTTAAGCTGTCAAATCAAACTTCTTTTCTGACAAGCCAATTTTCATTTGTTATTGTTATACCAAACGTAATTCGTTACAATTTATTCAAAAAAATACTTAGTCCGGCTCAGACGATAGGCAATGAGAAACATTTTTTAAATAATCACCTAAAAATAAACATCAGCAAAGAGAATAACTTATTTTTAATAGAGAAATATAACAGGAGTTGTCTACCTTACAACTAAAATTAGATTTCTTTTTCTGTACAAGTTTTAAAATGTGCAACAAATTAAAAAATAAAATATTCATCTTTAGCTTTACTTTGAATAAATATTGTTTTAATAAAAAAGTATTCCACTTAATTTTTAAAAAAAATTGTAGAGCTGTTTTTTATTGTTGTTTTTACGCATTTTTCTTCTACAAATTTTGGTTATTTTTGGTCAATGACTTTCAAGGTTAAAACTTTTGTAATTGAAAAAAAAAAACATTTGTTGTCTGCTTCTTGATTACACACACAAAGAAAGCTGTATTAATGCATCCAGTTTGGATGAATTACTTCCCTTTCATATAGGCAGAATTATGGGCGTGCTATCGAAGAAAGGGACAAGCAGAATCATTATATAGCTGTCCCTACCCGGTGTTGCCCAGGAATCATTTTAGTTGACATTTTTAAACTAAAAAAAGAAAAAATGTGTAAAGTAAGAGAAGAAAAAAAAGTTTAAACAGAAGATATATTCTCTTAAATTTTTAAGCTATTTTAGGTAATTATTTTAAATTGTCTCCATTGTAATAATTTTACTTGCCAGAATAATTATTTTCGGAAAGCAATTGAAGCAAATTATACTTATTTTAGTGTAAAGAACATGCTGCAAGGATAAAAAAGGAATCAGTAGTTAGAATAACATGAATTGGTCAGATCCATTTCTATTTAGGTCTAACATGGAAAATCTTAATTAAATCATAAATAATATCAATATTTGACAGTGATATTTTTGCTGTTGTTCTTAATAAACGTTTAGCCCTTCATAGAAAACTTTGTCCCCAAAATCAAGAGTCTTTTCAGCCTCTGCAGAAGACAGCCAATGAAAAGCAGCCTCATTTTAAAACTCTTGCATTATACTACATATAAACTTATCTTATTAGATTTTAAAAGTTGGACGTGAAAAGCATTCATTTGAGCTAAAAAAGTAAACTTTGCTTTTGACTAGCCAATTTTTTTATGTTATTGTTATACCATGTTATTGGCAATATAATAATGTTCCTCACTACAATTTAATTTTTTAAAATCACTTAGTATGGTCCGGATGACTGGTAATATGAAACATTTTAAAATAATCACCTAAAAATAAAAAAAAATTAGCTTAAACACCAATTACAAATTGACTTCCCATAGATTTAAGATTTATCTTCAAACTTCTTTTAACAAAGAAAACGATTTCTTCTTTTCCTGGTACTGCAAATTTCGAGATTTGCTGTGGATAGAAATAAGTTAATATCGGAAACCTTTTTAATGATGATGTAGAAAAACATTTTTCGACATCAAAATTAAAAAGGTTTCATAACATAACACATCATTCGTAAACGGTATCTTTAATCAGAAGCATAACTAAAATAATGTAATGGGGGATGGCTCATATTTTTAATTGTAGAATATTATAGGAGTTGTCTACTTTATAACTAAAATTTAATTTATTTTTCTGTGTAAGTTTAAAAATGTGCAAACAAATAAAAATGAAAAACTAAAATGACTATTTGCTCCTGGGCAACACCGTGTAGGGACAGTTAGTACAACATGTTTCAAAGTGCTTCAGTCCAAAAAATAATTCTAAGACGTGAGATTTGAATTCACTGACCAGATAATAATGGCAAACATTTCCAATATAGTTGTTAAAGAAAAAGAAAATTAATTGATTTTTTTAAATGTATTAATTTAACAAAAATAAAATAATCAAAACAAAGAAAATTTTTTAAAAAATCTCTTTTGCGCAACACAGGAGACAGACATTGGCTAAAATAAACATTAACAATTGCTAAGTAGAAAAACTATGAAGGGGAACAGATGATTTTTTTTTACATGATGGAAGTATATAATCATGATATGGGATTTGTAGAAATATCTGTACATGTAGATGGCTATGTTATGTATGACAAGCACAGTACAATCTCCTTCTCCAAAGTCTGGTATCAATGAGAAGGTGAGGCAAGATAACTGACAGACTATGTAAAACGTAGGTTATACGTTAGTTTTTATCTCCTAAATGGACATTCTAACAAGATCTACAGGTCTATCGTTCTTAATCGAGTAACCCCGGGGTTGGAACCTAAACCACGTCTTTCTATTCCCCAGCATCGTGAAAAAAATAATAATAACAAAACACGCACATACATTAAGTTTCTATTTAGTCTAGGTTTTCAGGTCCCTACATTAAAAAATTGAAGATAGCTTTTCCTCCTGTAAAATTTGAAAGTCACACACGCCATGGCAATAATGAGAGAAAGTCATGGTAAACTTTATATGTATTATTTGGATAATTCGGACTATTATTCTTATCTTGGTTTTTATTTTCACAACGTTTCAGCCGATGTAACCTCTGACCTTTTTTATGTGAATCTTTATGTTGAACTGAATTCTTTAACCAATGGAGGAAGGGGGGGGGGTTCATTCTATCAGTCATCACCCAGTAAAAGTGTTAAGTAATTATTATTATTATATTATTCTTAGTTATTATTGCCTGTAGTAAGGATTGAACCATGAACCTGTAGAAGACTATCACCGAGAACTAATTGTTAAACAACACCTTTATTTGTAGCGCCAGGGGTCATATATCAAACGAAAGCTTTGTTACTTTGAAAGTTTGGAGCACCGAGACTTCCAAATCACCATTAACCATCGTCTTTAACCAAATATGTATATCTCTATATATAAAACTCAATGTCTGTGTGTGATGATTGTGTGTTGCCTATAGAAAGAAAGGTTAGAGAATCTATTTAAGACCTAAACGTGTACTCGTATGTAAAATCTACTAGGGGAGGCAATGGAAGTGTTCCCAAATCTCTGAGTGCACCCCCTAAGAGGGCTATGAGGGCATAATCCCCATAAAACTTTAAATATATCCTATTTTCATTAAATTTAAATCATATGTATAAAATTTTCTGAGGAAGACAATGGAAGCGGTCTAGAATCTTAGTGTCCTCCCAACCTAACGGAGCTCTGGGGCTGAACTTCTTTTAAAACTTAATATATCCTTTTTGATGAAATTTATATCATTATGTATAAAATTCTCCAAGAAAGACAATGGAAGTGGTCCTGAATCTCTATGTGCTTCCACCTCTAAGTGACCCATGAGGACAGAACCGCCTTAAAACTTCAAATAAGTATATCCAATTTTAATGAAATTCAAACATATGTATAAGACACTAATTCAGATAGTTTTCCAACATTTCAGCTTCTTCTGACTATATTAGGGGTTGAAACGGGATCAAACAAAAAAAGTAATATGGTATCATGAGCAGAGTGAAAAAATACATAGTGGTGATCCTCATTCAATCCCGAGCAACGTCAGGTCTTCCTGCTAGTATAAGCATAAAAAGAAACCTCTGAAAACAATCATTCAGGTATGAGTTCAACACAAAGCCGAATCAAAACAAACTTTGTGCATATAAAAAGTCTGTAGTGGAGAATACAAAAGTGCATACAATTTTGAATATCCCACGGCTAGCTCTAATCAGTGTGATGTTGGTCACATGACTCTTTCCCACAAAAACTAGAGACAAACGGATCTTGCCTGACATCCTCTCTTTTCACTAGGTTCTTCTTATTTATGCCACAAGATTGCCTGAGTAGCCTCGTCAGCATTCCCCGATGAGCGCGTCTAAGGAAGTTAGCTATAAACTATTTCCTTCCCATCCATACACTGTGGAGGTCCCCAGATGCCGAAGAGCTTTCTACTCCAAAAGCTTCTTTCCTCGTGCTGCTGGACTCTGGAACTCACTCCCTGCTCCCTGCTTTCCTGACGTTACTGACATGCAGAAATTTAAAACTAATGTAAACAGATATCTCGCTGCGCAGCTCCCAAACCTCCACCCTTTGTTTTCTCAGTAGCCCTTACGTCTACAGTGGTGTCCTGCCTTGTTTGGGGTGAACTATGTCAAAAAAAAATAAAAAATAAAAAAAATAAAAACGAGAAAGGAAAGGCAGGGAAGGGCGAATTTTCTAAAGCTTAACAGAAAAAAAAAAGACCACCACAATGGTCCAATCTCTGTCGGACTGATCGTTGAGGACGGATCCATGACTGATATGCTAGCCATATTTTCACCCATCCTATGAACACTCCTTATGTATCCATTCTCTATTCGTATATATACAACATCTTATACTTTTTAACAATTAGTCAAAACCAAAATACATGTAGCACTCTCTCTCTCTCTTTCAGTCTTTTATAGATATATGTACATCATCTCTCGCACATCACACACCAAATAAACGTTGTTATGTTAACTATGTTCATTACTTCAGCTTTAAAAGAAATTTTCCCTTTAAACTTCTCTCTCAATCAACTGACTCTAAAATATTATTCGCATTTACTTACAAGGAAAATGACTGTTTGTCTTTCTTCAGATCCCGATAAGACGGATTGACCAGTGGAATACAAATTCAAAGTTTAAATTTGTATTCAACTTAAATCGTACATTGATGAAGATATTTTTCCTGAAATGTTATATGAACTCCACCATCAAGTGACACTGAGGGCAAGTAAGATTTGTAATTTAAAAAAATCTCAATAATAAAAGAGAAAAACTCATTTTCACTTTTGCATTTGTCTTTCTTGCTTTCAGTCCCATTTATATCCGATAGATCCCTGAATTGTAATCGTTTTCTGTAAATTATATTTGTATGAAAAAAGACAAAAGGAAAAACAAATTAAGCACAGGAAGAAATCATTAAAAAACAGAGATTTACTGTTTTTATTCGGATCAACGAACAAAACCAATAAATTTCTTGTTTTTAATGATTTCTTCCTGTGTTTAATTTGTTTTTTCTTCTTCATACATTCTGTCTCCATGGCATTTTTTAAATGATATATCGTGTTTTTTATCCGCATTATATAATCTTACATATATATATGTAGGACACTTGAACTTCTTGCCTTTTCATGCATTTCACTATTAATGTCTAATACACTTTTCACTTCTAAAACAAATATATTATATGTAGAGAGAATACCCAGACCCTTTGTATTTCCCAAATTAATGTCTAATAACCTTTTTACATTTCACTGAATTTTCTATTATCTTGACAACACAAACCATTGCATTCATAAATATATGCTTTAAATCATTTTATTGCTCTTAATCCACAATTGACTGTTATATATTTTTTTATATTTTCTTTTAAATAAAGTGAATAAAAAAAGTGAATTAAAATTCTTGTTTTTCTCATCTTCAATCACTTTGTGTTGCATATCATCCCATAAATGCGGGTCGTAACAGAGGATCATAAAATAGTTCTGTGATCATTTTTACCACCAAATGTTCAAGTCTGAACGAAATTGTGCTTTTACTAACCATAACCATAA
Source organism: Sepiola atlantica (assembly GCA_963556195.1). NCBI lineage: Eukaryota > Metazoa > Mollusca > Cephalopoda > Sepiida > Sepiolidae > Sepiola > Sepiola atlantica. Next base: position 42,702,377 of record OY744544.1, read on the forward strand.
CCCAAAGATAAAGATATTTGATTAATCATCAATTTTAACTAAGTATAAAGTGTTTGCTGAAAAGAAGAAAAAGCAATTTCTACTTTTATTATTAGCCAATGGAGAATACAATCTTCTACTTTTGGAAACCTAAAATATATCTAAATTCCACCCAGAACCAGATATTCTCTTTCTTGACTGGCTTTCAAGGTCAGCAGACATGGTTTGCCCGGTTCTCCATCTTAAGATGACATTCACAACTCAGACATTGTTTCACTTGTACATCATTCATTGCATATTTCTATTTATTTACCCTGACAATACATATTCTTTATTGATTGTGTTGGGACAATTAATGTAACTAGGCATGTGATTTTTACTCACTTCGTGTACCATGTTTAGTAAACATTTCTTACGTTTATCCTTGACAAACTGTATCTGTGAGAATAAGAATATATATATATATATATATATATATATGTAAATACAACTGTTTCTTAATTATTACTCTCTTTTTACCTTTCTTCTGACTGCCAAGTGTTATCTACGATGACAAAACATTAAAAATAGTGACTGCCTGTCTGGAAAGAAACCCAAATACGTGGTCGCTACAAAAATGTAGAAACAGAGTATCAAATATTCAAATTCTTCAAACCACGGAGCAGAAATTGCAGTTCTTTTTGCACACATCAGAAAATCTCTTCATTTAATTTTACCCCAAATCTGCCAAAATCAAAAATAAAAATGCAGCATATTTCGACCCCCCTCACCGCCAAGGGGCTGAAAATGGCCCCAAATGGTCAAATATATGCAATTTTTCACAAATACTGAAACATTAGTTTTGGCTCCAAATCAACCAAACGGTGTAATCATTGTATATAATATTATTATATATTATTTAAGTGTTTGTGATCATAAAATGTGACCACAGGTTTTAAAACTGTTTGTGTGTTTATACTCTAAAAGAACAATACACATTGTGTATATGTGTATACATGAGAGGGAGAGACAGTGAGTGCAGTTGATGAGGGAGGGAGACGGTTTACAATATCATTCACAATATCAAAAATAATACATGCATGTGTGCGTGCTTGACCTGTGTGATAGCCATAACAACAATACATAAAACGAAAACGGTGAACAAAACTTACACTAAAAACAAACAAGGGAAATACATAAAAAAAATGAATGCATACACATATGTATGTGTGTGTTTGGAATGTTGAAACAATAACATATGTAAAAAATATATAATGGAATTATTCTTATTTTGCTCTTTGCTGATGTTTTGTTATAACAAAACATCAGCAAAGAGCAAAATCACTAAGATGCCCTGGGCCACATCGTCAGTTGTGAGCCTGAGATTATTAAGGGTTTTGAGTTTTGCAACATTATACCTTTTCACACAGGCGACCCAGGTGCTAGTTACAAAAATGAAAAACATTCTAACGGAATTATTTAAAAAAAAAAAATTTTTTTTTTTAAATGGCTGACAAAAAAAATCTACTTATGGATTTTCTAGCAAACATTTTGTCCAATCAGAGACCAGTAAGATTTAAATAATGCTCTCCATAAAATATGGTTGGCTCATATTTATTACGATTTCAATTTCAATATACCAAATAGTTATGTTGAGCAGAGTAACGTATATACGTGCATGCAATGTGTGTGTGTATGCAGCCTACCTACATGCATCAGGCATCATTCCTTTTAAACTTGTGAGCTCTAATGCACATATATATTGCATGAAAGTACATGTGCATTTATTACTTTGAAAATGCTGATAATACAGAAATATGTTATTACATATGAAAATCTACATTATCCCATTATATATGTTTTCTAGTTTTATTCTTTCAACTTTCCGCATGGTTTGATCTTGTATCCATTCTTTTAAAAACACACACACACACACATATAGACTGTACAATATAGAAAACAAATATACAAATAATTCCTAAAAATACATATATAAAATAAAACATAATTAAAAGCAAATAACAAAGTTTTTTTTTTTAAATGACAAGAATTTTAGGTAAAATCAATTTAAAAAAATTTTTTGTAAACAAGTTATAACTTGGAATGTAAGACTTAAAAAAAAATGCTCTTAAATGGATAAAATAGATAACGAACCAGAGGAAAGGAAAAAAATCAAAAGAAAAAAGAAAGAAAATTAAAAGAAAAAAATCAAAAGAAAAAGAAAGAAAATTAAAAGAAAAAGAAAGAAAATTAAAAGAAAAAGAAAGAAAATGGCCGCAGTTACAGTGTTTGTTTTATAAAAAAATCGAGAATAGTCATTGGCATTTTAAAATGTAAAGTTTCTCTCGGCCATTAAAAGTATCTGGTCAGAGTTTAACACTATTTGCAGGTTTAGGTAATAAAATGAAATTTATTTTACAGAAATATGTGAGGTAGACAGTTTAAAAAGTTGACACTAAAAAAACAGACAAGGCAAAATACAGACTAAAATAAAAGTATATATATATATATATATATATATATATATATATATATGACACAAGGGTTATTTTGAATGACTGTAAAAGAAACATGACTGTGAAACATAAATAATTAAGAGAAAAAGAAAAATAGTTCATCATAAAACTTGTATGAAATTGAAAAAAATAAAACAATTTTTTTTATATGACTAAATGATTGGAAACAATAAAAAACTGATCATTTTTAGCCGAGAAAATAAATTTGAAAATAATGACAAAATAAAAATAAAATAACAAATAAATGTTCAATTTTGACATGGAAAAACTTCAGAGAAAATAAAAAATAAAAACAATTTTATGCATCTGAAAAACATTCTTGATGTTTTTCACATTGGTGCCACCATTTTGGTAGTTAGAAAATTCACTTTAGTCAACATCACTACATAAACTCAAATATTACAACAGTTTTAAAAAACAATGTTTATCTTACAATCTTTAAAAGTAATGAGAAAATAAATTCAATTTTAGTCAATTTTTTTTTAAAATAAATACAAATTTTATAAATGTTTAAACATTTTTCATCTTCAATCTTTAAAAAATAATAAAATAAAAAAAAATTTAATGAATTAAAATGCGAATTTACATTTGGATGGGTATCCTCATCTTGGTTATAGGCATATCATGTTGACCACTATAATTTTGTGAAAAAGAAAAAAAAAAGACCAATACACTCCTCTCAAGAATTTACACTAAGCATGAGAAACTTACAACCGGAGCACAAACCAACCCACCTGTGGAAATGTTTAAGGAAGATGACATTTTGATTTAAGAAAGAAAATCTTCATAAAAGGTCTTTGAAAAGTCTTCAATAACTGTGTGAACTTTATATTAACTCAATTGTAATATTAAATCAGAGCCACTTCAGCCACTAAACGTTTGGCCAGATTGTCATCTATTGCCAGTCACGGAATGAATGACTTGGACAAAGGACTTATCTTTATATAATGAATGCTTGCCCGGCTAGTCAGCAGAAATTTCTACAGAATGTGCTGAAGAGACCTCAGCTATTAGACACCAAAACTTTAGCGCCTCATCACATATGGAGGAAGAAATCAGTGACTGATACATTTTTGTTGCACAGTTTTTATTTCACAAAGGGTCACTAGAGCGATAAATCTACAGCAAATGATCACAGAAGGTGCATCTGCATTTCAAAATGGCCGAAAGCTGCAACACACACTTAGAGATGTGCATGACATTTCATCAAGATATCAATTTCATTCTGACAAAAAGTTGTTGGTACAATTACGTGAATCACAAGGACCAGAAGTTCAAATTCATATTTGTGTGACAATATTCAATCATAAAATGTCATCAAACCCGAATAGAATGACTATTTTTTTTATATTAAAACATATACAGAATTTACTTTCTTTAAAAAACACTTCCAGTTATGCAGGTCTAACCCTAACCCGAAGATAATTAACTCTATAGGAAGATAAAAATAACTAAGCAAACATTTATTGATTATATAATAACGAAAAATGGAGGTTTATGTTGCAGTCATAATACATGTTTGAAAATCATCCATCTTCCTCTAGGACCAATTCAGAAAGTTTAGTTCAATTCCGAACAACCTTGGCTAATCCATTTGTTGTAATGGCATTGTATTCAGAGTTCAAATCTGATCGGATCTACAACGTTCACGCACTAATAGCCTTGGGAAAGGTATGAACCAACAATTTACCCCCTCAGTTATGAGTAGAATAGCAACTTGTGTTCATCTGATCGTATACAATGAATTGTTTGTAATTGGTATTGTTTCAATCAGCCCATTTGGAACAATGATTAGAGTGTTTACTAATAGGCTGGGAGACTGGGGTTCGATTCTCAGTTGAGTCATACTAAAGATTGAAAAAAAAATGGTATGTGATGAAACTTTACTTGTGAAACACTCAGCATTATAAAGTGTGGATCAAGGGTAAGTGGAGCACTCCAGAGAAAGGAGTGGCACCCTCCAGTATATCTCTGTGTAGTAGCCGATGAGAAGGGAGCCTTTGGGTCACCCTTGACTATGGTCGACCTACTTATTATTGTTTAAACATTAAATGAACTTCTAAAAGATTGATATATTGTAAAACAGACATTTCAAATCAAACCAATTTTGCTATCTATTACTAATGGAGATTTGGTATCTGTCTGTCTGAAGCCAAAATTATACTATTACTTCTATTAATGTACTATTGTACTTCTATTATCTATTACTAATGAAGATTTGGTATCTGTCTGTCTGAAGCCAAAACTATACTATTACTTCTATTAATGTACTATTATTTGATGCTCAATTCAGTTAACTATACTATTTCAGACTAATGTACTATCTCTCAATGCTCGATTCAGGGGCGGAGTAGTGTAGTATTTGTTCTGTTGTCATGAGACCACCTTTCCAGGCATTACCACCTCCTGAGGAGGTAATGTAGTATATGTTCTGTGGTTATGATCCTCCCAGGGATTACCTTCATTTGGGGGGGGGGTGTAGTGTTTTACTAGCAAATATATGGGAACTCTGGTCATATAATCAATAAAAGTTTGCTGAGTTATGTTTTATTTTTATATGTAGTTAAGCAATTATCTTCAGCGAGACTTACAGCCATCACTATATTATTAACATCAGGGATGTGAGTAGTCAATAGAAAAAAAAAGCTGAAATCGAGACGAATTTCCCAACCTTGGTACCATGGCCCCCTCTGTGTGAGTATATGGAAGGGGCAGCACAAAATTAACACCAACTTTTTTCCTAAACAATTTCAATCAGTTTCAACTACGAAATTCAAAATTAAGAGAAAGACAGAGTGCGTATGTGTATGTGGGGGAACAAGAAGTCATTCTTTGATGAAACAAAAGTCATCTAACTCCCCTACTCCATCATGAATTGCTTGAAGTCTTAGCCTTCATGGCAAAATTAATATTTTCAGTTTTCAGAAAGAACTGTTATAAGAGAGAAAAATCAGTTGTTGTTTTTTAATAAAAAAAAAAAAAAAGCGGATTTCGATCAAAAAGCTGAGAACTCACATCTATGAGAGGCTCTATCCGCTTTTTCTGGATGAGAAAAAGTGGGATTCCACTACAAAGCTGAGCACTCCCATCCCTGTAACATATGGTTTGCCTGTTTTGTTTTAGAGCATATCAACCATCTTTGATTTATTTAATATCAAATTCAATCATTTTTGGTAAAAGTTTTGATGCTTCAAGTTTATAATGTCTTCAAATATTAATTATGTATGTTTTAAGTGGTTTGCAGATTAATTTGCTTGGCAGAGAAGGATGCGAGGAGACCTGATTCTGGTACAAAGCATCATCAATGTTAACATAAATCTATCTTTTGAGGAATTGTTCACTCCAATGCCTTGTTGCATGTCCACGTTCACCTGCAGAACATGTACCATTGTCGCTATCGTCTGAACAAAAGAAAAGCAGCCTTCTCTGTCCGTGTTTCTGCTCCCTGGAATAGCCTGCCAGAGAAGGTCGTAGTGCTGCCATATCCAGGTTTAAAGTCGCCTTGGACAAACATCCAGACGATATATAGATGCAATATCGCCTGTCTTTTTACATGGCTTGCTGCACTTTGCTATTTTTTTTGCCAATAAAACTGATTGATTGATTTTGTAAGTAAATAGTCTACAAATGATAGATTCTACAACAGAGCTCGACATCTCACAATCAAGTAAATGTAGTCCCTATTTGCCTCCCCTCAAGGGAAAAGTTAGACACAAGGTCGGTTTTTAATGTGGGGAAAATCCAGCTCCCTAAAAAGAGGCACTATGGATTGGGACAAAATTAAAAACTGCCTCAGTTCACAAGGATTTCTCTTTCACTGACCGAGGACAGAAAAAATGAAGTGTAGTATCAGAACAGATACAACACTTTGCTTCTAGTCAAAGGGCCAACGAAAAGTTTTTATTAACCTTCTCTCTAGAAGGTCAGACACAAGGTCAAGTGTGATTTTGAAAATCCAAGTGCACTATGAGAAGCACACTCTGGCCTACAAAAATGCTTGAGCAGCCCCGTCGGCATTCCATCATCAGCAATAAACTAACCCCTTCTCAAATAGAATGTAAAGCCTGGGAAGGTGGACCTTCTAGAACTGAACAGAATGATACCTCAGCCCAACTGCAACAAAGCCATTGTCGGACTGAATGTTGGGGATGTGAAGTTACTCTCATACTTTTTTTTATTTAAATAAACTCAATGTTGGATTTATAAACATTTGTTTCGATAGGTATCATCGTACATTAATGGGCAAAATTAAACTGAATGATATTTATTAATTAAACGCACGTTATATTTTTGGTTTACGTCTGACGCACATTTAAGTCACTTATCTGGAGCAAAAAGACCACAATGCTTCACATGCTTGGTCCGTCATTTGCAGTTTGAAAAAAAAAACAAAACGCATGCGTGGGTTGTCATGCGTCAGAACTGGCAAGAGATGACCATGCAACTTCACAGCAAATTTTTCCATGGCTGAGTGTAACTTTGGCTGGAGTTAAAGCAGCAACAAATGAATGGGGACAATCCGATAAGAAGAAGGAGAAGGAAAAATCAAAAAAAAACATCAGTCTTTTTTGTTTATCGCAGCATTGATGTTGGGTCAAAAGGAATGCAATTGTAGATTGTGCAACTCTTGCTTCACAATAAACTCATTGTGCAGGCACCCTGTCAGAGGGTCTCCATTGTTTCTTGAGACAGAGGGGTGCCAGGCAAGAACCCGTGTTCATCCCATAAAGCTAGTTCAGAAGAAACTCCTAGTTAAATAATTGGAGATCTATTTAATTAAGTAATAACATCTAGTTTAACTAGAAAATTATTGTTATCATCATCTTCAAAAATACCTGCCCTCTGAGAAAAGTATTGAGAGTTGAGATGGACAACATTATTGATATAAAATGTTAACTCCATGTGAAATAAGATGGATCCCAATGACACTCTCCAAAATAAACATTTACTGATCCAACATTGAGTTGATTTTAATAATAATATAAATTAAATGGAACTTTTATTCAAAATAAAGAATTGAACAGCTGTTATTTTCAAAATAAAAACCAATTTTGCTTCATACTAGACCCTGTTTTTGTTGGAAAATATCTCAATTTAGTACCTTTGGAACGTCTAATATCCATTGAGCTTAACACTTTAGTTTGACTACACAATCAAAATATATATTATACACACACACACATATATATATACTGATAGCTGAGTATCATCTTTTTGGACCGACTCAGAAGTTTTGATTTACACTTATATACAATGCTCGATGCTTTCCAAATAATCCAGGCAAATAATCTCCATGATCTACAAATGTCGGCTAATCAAGATTATTCACCACACGTAACGAAGGAACAAAAAATGGACGTTTCCATGAAAATGCTCAATAGTAAGTTGTTTTTTTCTGTAAATCTGAAGATTCACTTGTTTTTATGAGACCTTATTTTTGTCATAAAATATCTTAATTCATATATGTGTGCGCACACACATTTTTTAAATCAGTAATTAGGACTTTTGCCCATGTCCATAAATTGAAAACTTAAAACCTGTCAGATTAAAAGTTGCCCATGCCGCTATCACATTACATTCATTTCGACATGATCTTACCTTATTTATTGAAGTCGGCGATGAAAACTTCTTATACAAAGACTTGCTCCAGTCGGCCAGCTCTATAATATCTCTGGACAGTCTACTCCTTAGAAATTGGTCACTTTATTATATATTTGGTTGTCAGACAAATGCTCACCAGACAAAAGTTGAAAAATGGACAAAATATCACCACAATACAAATACATTTTTAAAAATTATATTTTTACATTTCAATTTTTTAATAATTTTTAACACTTTTTGCAAGTGTTTTTTTCTTGACTACAAATTTTTAAAGTATAAGCAACCATTAAATAAATTATATTTTTCTATTTAAATATTTTATAATAATCAATTAACCATTAAAACATATAAAAAAGACAGTGTTTATGATTAAAGAGCACTTTTTAAATATTGTATTTATTTGAATAAAAGATTACCCTGTAGATTAATAATTGGATTATTCATTAAAGACATTTTTAATCATCATATTCGGCTTAATATCCGTTTTGCATGCTGGCATGTGTTTGACAGCTTTTAGAAATTGACTTTCAAACCAACCTATCTTTGCCAGGTGGTTATGTATCTCTTTCTCTTAAATCCATCCTCATCACATCCTCCCATGTTTCCTCCTACCACCTCAACTGTTCTACATCTACTAACTCAAGCACTCTCATCCATTCTTTCAATGTGACCAAACCAACAAAGTCTCCTGTCCTGCACACATGAAAAATAAAATACCAAACCGATAGTTTCTTTAAATAAGTATCGGTTTTATTGCATTATTTTTCTTTGTTAACATTGATTTTATAAGAATTATTAGTTTTTTATTCGTTCTAAAATAAGAAACGAAAGCGAGAACTAAAAATAAAAAAATATTACTTATAAAATATAACAGAATTTGTGTTCACAAGTAATGCAGCAAAATATTGACGCATTGCAAAGCTTGCTAATACGTGAATATAATGAAAGACGGACTCATCAAACATTTGTAGAGAGCGTGTCTCAAAAATATATAAATATAAGAGGAGACTGATTGCATGTTGTCTAAAAAAAAAAATCTCAAACAGAACTGGTCTGGATGTAGCAACGACTAACCGCATGTTGTCACAATCGTGGTTAGAATGAAAAGGGGAAGAAAGAGAGATCGACAAACCTAATATCTCAGCAGTCAGACTGAAAAAGGGGGAAAAAGAAAATGAACTGCTGAATTACGTCTTTTATATGGCCGACCACTGGACTAAATTAGGCAATGGTTGAATCAACCAAATAGGAGACCACTGTCACATGATCTGGAACTTCACACATTAGGAAAAATGAGACCCAACAATTTCAATAAAAAAAAAATTAAAAAGAAATATATTTTCATTAATAATCTTAATATTGTATATACAAGGTAAAAAAATGCATCATTTAGATAAAAAAAATGTTGGCAGTAATTAAGGTTAATAATGTAAAAAAAAATGCTTATTAAAAATTTGCTGTCAGAAAAAATGCAAAAAAACTGACAAAGCAAAATTATTATAAAATATTTAAATGGAAAAATATAATTTATTTTGATTGCGCTGAGCTTTTGTCCATTTTTCAAAATTTTGTCCAGTCACCCATCTATTTATCTGAACCTGCTATCAGTAAGGTTAATTTAGAGAGAGTACTGTTATAGACTACAACCTTTGAGTGAGTAATAGCTCTTCTTTTATTAATGGTTTGCTGCACGATGCACATAGCATTCACTTGACTTTATGTTAGTAAAGTGATTTGATAGTTAGAGGAAATTTTGTTGTCCGAATTAAAATGGCAACTTTGTGCAAAAACAAAGTGCGGGTGGAGTGGAGTGAAAGGAAAAGTGGATTTTGCAATACATGTGTGCCTGACCGCCGCATAACTGAGGGTCAAGAATGGAAATAGCTAAGTGCAAAAATCAGTCCAGACAAAAAGTGTAAAACAGTAGAAAAAAAAGATTTTTGTGAAATAGATATACATTTAGATTTTTTTTTTTTTAATTTTGTATTTTTATTCTAAGCCTAAAAAATAAAAAATAAGCATTATTTTACAAAAAAAAATTATCCCTTATTGCTTGAAAAATGTTAAAATAAAACACTATATATACATTTAGAGTGTTTTTAATTTTTTTTTATTTAAGGAAATGAACCAAAACATTTATTTTCGAAAAAAAAAAAAAAAAAAAAAATCTCATTGTTTGGAAAAACAAAATACAAATGGATCTGCATTTCAATTTTTTTAAATATTTGTTTCTAGTTATTCCCTTTATTACAGTTTTACTTATTATATATATCAAACTGAATAACATTCAACATAAGCTGAGCCCCCTCACCCCCTCCATTTAGAGAAGATGTGAATGAAAGTTTTGGTTAAAGACGAGGGGGAGGGGAGCATTTTATGGTAAACTTAGATTGGAAAATTGAACCCCTTGATAAAAATTGTTATATACTACACCCTTTATTGATAGTATACAGAAGAATTAAAAAAAATTCAAGAGCAAAAACTTTAGAATGGGGTGTATTCTTTCCCTCATAAAAACCCTTATCAAATTGACTAATGCTTTTGCCGATTTAATCTCCAAACAGATGTGATATATGACTAAACGATTTTGATAAAAGTTCAAAATAGGATAATTTTATTTATTTTGTTTTTATTCTCGTTTAATATTTGCATTTTTGAAAGTTTATATTTTCAAGTGTTTCTCCATAATAACATTGCCATGAAAAAAGGCATATTATTTTTTTAATCAGGCCAATTCTTCAACTAAATAGTCACATAATGAAACTTTTACAATCTCAATACCTCTATATAATCATACCGCCATAAAAGTAGTATTGTATTTTTTTAAATAGACAAACTTTTGGCGTTAATACTCAAATAATCATAAAATTTTAAAATTTTGTTGCATTTAAATAGCAAACATGTAGTTTTGTGTTGTTTTATTTATTCATTTTTTTTTTCATTTAAAATTTTACTTATTACATAATACGATTGTCGGGTGTTGCCATGTTACTTGTACCAGGATTAAACTATGGCAGCACAAAACGCTTACTATATTTTGATGTTTAGGCACATGATAAAAATGGAAATAAAGTTCATGAACATGAAATATAGTGAGCATTTTATGCTACCATAGTTTTTCAAATTTTAGAATTTGGAAACATAAGATAAAACCCAAAACATTAGATATTAAATAATGGCTCAAATTAACATAGAAAAATACACATCATAAAATGTTGTAATCTAACCAAGTGAAAAACAAACATCTCAAACAGGTTTTTTTCTGTGCTCCTCCTTTGGTCTCCATTTTCTAAAAACTAAGGACTGGCATTGAGAAAGCTTTTACAGAATAGTGTTTGACATCACAAACCACTCCCAGCTATTAGCATAAACTCAATCATAAAAGTCCTGTCCTTTTTTCTCTTTTAACCTCACCCTAACAATCAGGTGGGTTTTTATGACCACTAGTCAATCAGGTTTCAGATATATTTTAGTTAAATCCTTTTTGACTGGCCTGAATTTCCCCCATTGACCTGCCTCTCCCCAGAGGGTTGGATGCTCAAGAAGGAGTGTAATACTATACAAGTATAACACTACAATTTAATAAGTTATCATTAATGTGATGCCATTTTTAGAAACTATAAAGACTCTAATTACTTGCCTCCCCACAAGGGCAAAGTTAGACACAAGGTTGATTTCCAATTCATCCCCTCCCCACGAGGACTGGATGTGGCAGAAGGTTAAGCTTAATGTGGGGTATGGCGATTGTAGAACATCACAAGGCCACTCAGTAATGGCCAGTGATCAGACTAATGAACTCATCAATTCAAGGAGAATAGAAAACCAGAAGAACTGTTCTGAATTTCTGATCAAAATAAACTTTCCAAAAAAGCACATATAATATAACCCTGTATAATAAAGTATAAACTAATAAAGTATAAACTAATAAAGTATAAACTAATAAAGTATAACCCTATATAATGTGTAAGCTGCATATAATAAAGTATAACATTAGATTAAGTATCCTTATAATAAAGTACAATGCAACATTTTGTATATTCCTAACATAATAAAGTATAACACTATAAGGTATAACAATATAAAGGTATAATCCTAATATAATAAAGTATAACATTAGATTAAGTATCCTTATAATTAAGTACAATGCAACATTTTGTATAATCCTAACATAATAAAGTATAACAATATAAAGGTATAACAATATAAAGGTATAACAATATAAAGGTATAACAATATAAAGGTATAACAATATAAAGGTATAATCCTAATATAATAAAATATAACACTACATAAGTATAAAATTATATAATAAAGCATAACCCTATTTATTAAAATATAACACGATTAAGTATAATCCTATATAATTAAGTATAACCCTTTATAATTGAGTATAACACTATAATACACATAAAACTAATAAATGAGTACAGGATATATAATAAAACTAAAACTATATAATTCTGTATTTGATCTGTCATCACCGGCTAGTGTTTGGTTGACACAGATCACAAAAAAACGACCCAGTTCTGTCTTATGTTCATCGCATTTGCAGATTAAAACCGGTTCTAGCTTGCAAGACCACAAGGACTATGTTTTGCATATGGCACCTGGTATTCCCAAATGGTCACCGGTCTAAGTACAGTCACAACATAGAAGTAGAAACAGATATTGGACAGTAAACTTTTTTCTATTTCCCAGTCAAGAACAGATCCGGTTTATTTTAGGTAGACTTCTAGTCATGGTATCAATAGAAAAAAGTATACTGCCAGCTGTCTTTTTTGATTAATCCTAAACTTCTATGTTTTTACCATGATACAGCACAGCACAAAACCACTGAAGAGCTGTGATACAGCGAAACAGTCTGTATGTGAATGACATATATATATATATATATATATATGAGGAATAAAAGAAACAATGTTTCAGACAAAATGTAAAAATAAAAATGGAATAAAGGATAAGCAAATCAACAACTAGCAAAAATAAACTCAAAAACACATATTGAATAGTCCTACCAAAATATTTCGATTGTTAAAATACAATCATCATCAATTCGTAGCAGAACTTTAATTAAAGTTCTGCTACCAATTGATGATACTTGTATTTTAACAATCGAACTATTTTGGTAGGACTATTCAATATGTGTTTTTGAGTTTATTTTTGCGAGTTGTTGATTTGCTTATCCTTTATTCCATTTTTATTTTTACATATATATATATATGTCAATTTCTCTGTGTGTTTCCTACAGATAGAAAGATTAGAGAATGTACATAAAACTAAAAGTGTATTCATATGTAAAATTTTCCGGGGAAGACAATGGAAGTGGTCCTGAGTCTCTCAGTGCACCACTAAGGGGTCTATGTGGGCAGAACCCCCCTCTTAAAACTTACAATATATAAAATAATAAAATAATGTAAATAATATGTATAAAATTCTCTGGGGAAGAGAATGGAAGTGGTCCAAAATATGTATGTGAGCTACTATGGGAGTTGAACCTCCCTTAAACTTTAAATATATCCTATTTTGATGAAATTTAAATCATGGAAGTGATCCCGAGTCTTTATGTGGGGGAGCTCCCAAAGGGAACTATGGGAGCAGAACTCCCCTTAAAACTTCAAATACGTATATCGGATTTTAATTAAATTTAAATCATGACAATAATTTAGAGAGCGTTCCAAATTTCAGCTTCCAAAGAAAGTAGTATGGCAGTGAAAAAAGGACAGTGTTCCTCATTCAATCTCGAGCAACGCCGGATCGTCCTGCTAGCAATAAAATAAAGTATATCAATATAAAATAACAAAAATGATCATATCCAATAGCAGAATATAAAGTTTAATGTTATGTTATACTTTAACATGACACGAAAGAACATAATATAAAGTGTCAGAGTGTGGTTTATCCCACCTTACTCAATTTGGATTAATCTGTGAAGGCGCAAAAATGCAGAGTGCATAGAGTTATAAAAACCTATGGAATGAAAGGAAAAGGAAGTATTTTATTAAGATTTAAAAATAAAATTTAAACAAAAGGAGGGGTAAAATTGCAGTATAATTAACAGCCGAGAAATCGTAAAGAAAAAAAAACAAAACAAAACAAATAATTTATAGCAAACAAAGTAGAATGAAATTCTCTATCGACTCATATGTGTGGAAACAGTAAGATTTTTTTTTCAAAATTTTATTTCTATGATCTTGTCTATTGGTTTCACCTCGCTAAACTTAAGTGATTAAGTGTGTTTTTACAAGGTTTTTTGCTTGAGGGGTAGGGTTGCCACTCGGACACAGTGTGAGTGGTAGGTAAGTAATTTTTGTTTTACTATCTTTTGAATTTAAGTGAAGTAAGGCCTCACATGGGCAGCCATTTTGGTTTTAATGTGATGATAAACCACAAGAACATTGAAAATAAATTCTGAAATAAGAAAAAAATTACAAACAGTTTCTGCACATATTAAAAGTATACAGGTCAGTAGATAATAAAAATTTACTGTGTTTGGTATAAGTTATTTGTTTCTGTTTTTTTACGATTTCAGAACTATTAACTATATAGCAATTTTAGCAAGTCGGTAATGAAATTAGTGCTTGGTTTTTAGTAACTTGTCTCCCAAGAAGATATCTTTTTAACTAACATTTATCAGAGGAGTATAGTCAGTTGAGAAGATTTTCTTAAGATGCAATTTACTAAAATTAGACCAATTTTTGTTAGCTACTTGAAAATAGTGTAGCTAACCATGAACAATTATTTGAAACAAGGGTAGACTGCAATAGAGATATAATGAAGATTATTGAAGAAAAAGAAGAAAGGAGATCTACCTGTAATAAAAATAAAGTAGGTAGAAATAAGTATAAGGCGTATGTGTGCGTGAGAGAAACCATAATTGAAGCTGCTTAGTACACAAAAAAATTTTTTTAAGCTGGTGAAGTGATGCTGTAACCAAGAATATTTTAATAAAAAAAAAAAAATCTATATTTTTTTTAAAATCACACATTAAAAAAATAAACTTTTTTATAAAAAAAAAAATTATAAAAAAAATAAATCAATAGCTAAATTTTAACAAGTCTACAAAAAAAACAAAAAAAAAACAAAGAAAAGAGTTTCTATATAGCCAGCCATTGTCTTGTATTCGTATTACCTGGCATTCTCTGCCGGGGTGTACGTCACTGGCAGCTTTCTCACGTCTACCCCGTGTCTTCCGTGCCTTTATCTTCTCTTGTTCTTGAATTATTTCTGCCAGTCGGGCATCCTGGGTTTCAATTTCACGGAGTTTTCTTTGGTCAACAATCGCCTTAGTCCGCTGGGGAAAGCAAATAGTGAAATCAATAATTTCCAGGTTTTAAACAAATGCGTTAACCCAAGAAGGTCAAGAATCAGCATTAGAAACAGTTTTAAACAAACACGCTTTCTTCTGAGAGTCACAAGAGATATCATATTTGCACGCAAAGACCATTCCTTTCTTTTTTACAAGTTTGTCTAAAAGAGATCAATAGAACAGGGGGGGGGGGTCTAAAATACCAGTACAGTTTTATCGCCAATATCAGGCCAGTCAACAAGTCTGTGTACTCTCATGTAGATAGATGCAATGAACAAGAGGAAAAACTACTGATCAAAGTTAGCTTCCTCCTTTCAAAGTTTCATTTACATTATCTACATACTAGTATTCACCCTCTGTCAAAAATAACGGTAAAAATGCTTCACCAGTGTTCGCATTCACTATTTACATATATTACTAAAATATTCATATAAAATCATAGAATTACGCCAGTAATTTAAATTTTCATTTAGAAATTATTAACTATAATCACTTCTGATGACCTACAAAAAAAAAAAACCCAAAACACCTATCGTTGACTTTTTAAATTATAGAGTGGACGATTTCTTTCCGAATTCATGTCAGGCGGTAGAGTAAATCTGAGATAATTATTTGACTATCTATTTAGCTTCCCCTCACTGCTTGAAATTGTTTCGTCCAGAGGCTAGAAAAAGGTACGTTTTACTCACTAACTTTTGCATAACGGGATGGAAGTACATTATATATATATATATATATATATATATATATATATAAGTTAATCCAACAAAAGATATAAGAGGCAACTAATATCTTTTAATTAGTGAACATCCGGATAAAGACTGAAGCTCAAATCACTGGATAGAGCATTAATAGCATAATATAAAATGAAATAGTAAAATAAGGTGCGAATCAAATTTTATTAGAATTCAAAATTCAGGCAAATTATCTTAAAGTCCTTAACCCATGAGTTTTCAAAGATAATTATCTTTGAAAACTCATAGGTTAAGGACTTTAAGATAATTTGCCTGAATTTTGAATTCTAATAAAATTTGATTCGCACCTTATTTTATTATTTCATATTATGCTATATATATATATATATATATATATATATATATACACACATTGATCTTTATTATAGAGTAAAGGATATGAAAAATCCACCTCTTTGAGTCTAAACAAATTCAATCCAAAGCAGTAGATCTTTCATACACAAAGGGCTCAATATCCTTTCAGATAGAGCTTTATAACAATAATAAATATTTTAACATTTTATTGCAGTTTCACAGTACATCTGATCGTCAGATGCACATTTCTATCCAACATGTCTACATTCACATCTATACAGATGTATTGGGTAGAAATGCACTTCTGATGATCATGATTTACCATGAAACTGGAGTCAAATGTTAAGATAACTTTAATGAAACGTATCTATTTATTATACAATCATGTTGAATATCGTTATTATTGGTTTCAGAGCAGAAAAACAAAATGCCAATCTGCTAATTTCCAAGGTGAGCGCATATGAATACAAAGTAGTTCTGGCATTTTTAACGTTTGTATCCAGGTGAATCAGTCTTGAAGACGAGCTCGGAATTTTGTTTTTCTGTTCGGAAACCAATGCTAACAATATTCGACATGATTGTGTCGTAAATTTAATTTGACTACTGATTACATTTGGATGTGACCGACCATGGATAACTATTTTATATATATATATATATATATATATATATATATATATCGTTTGTTCTATCGTTTTATTAATTTGCATACACCTTGAATATACTTTTCACTGTTATCTACTGCATCGATAGCAAACAAATTTCCCGCCTGGATAACTTTTTTCGTTTTTGGATCATCATTCACCACTAGGATTATTTTTTAATCAACCTCTTTGATATCTTTACTGGAGCTATTTTAAACTTTATGACTTGGATGAACTGTATAGGTTTACAAAAAAGTATGTTTTGGGGCGATATATTTGATGTTTTATATACCTTTATGTATTTTTATATATATTTTTTTATATATTTTCAAAGTTTAATTTTTATTACCTGCAGTAATGTCATTGCGGTAATGGTCCTCTGAGGAGAAGATTTTCTTTGAAAACTCATGAGTTAAGGACTTTAAAGTACTTTGCCTGAACATTGAACTGTAATAAAATTTGATTCACACCTTATTTTATTCTTTTACTTTATCTATTGCTATATATATATATATATATATATATATATATATATATATATATATATATATATATGATCAAATATAAACCAAAGTAAAACTTTTAGTAGATGGAACCTATTGTGAAGAGTTTTGGATTTACTTGTAATTTTGAGCACTTTCTCCACACTGCTCCTACGCAAAGAGTTTTTTTTTTTTCACGTTCTACAATTCATCGAACTTCCTTTCAACGGAAATTTACCACCCGGACAAACCGCATATCTTTGTTACGGAACTTCTCTTTTCATCCACTGCGTTTTTTTAATAATAATTTAAAAAAAAAAATAATTTTCATATTTTTCAAATATTTGAACTTTGGTTTTTTCGAAAGCCAACTTATCTATCTGTATTTCTCCTCTGATGATAAGATCTCGATCTTTGAAAAGCCTTGGCTTAAGGAAAGAATAATAAACACTAGTTTATTACTGAATACACCTTGCATTGAACAATTGAAATTTGAAATAAATTTGAACAATCGTCGCATTTTTATCACTCTTTTTTCTCCTATCTATCTATATATATATATATATATATACACACTACCTGTACCTACCAGGCATTGCCAAGACTTTTATTACTTTTATGTTTGTTTTGCTTTATATATTATTTTTTTTATATATATAAAAAAATTATCTACCTTTTTAATTTATTTCTGTGAGGTTTCTTTCTCACAGTCAGCTTCTTTTGTATGCATTTTGTGTTTACAATCAAACTTGTTAATAATTTATTGGTTTTAATGTTTAATGTAAACAAAAAATATTATTTTTATTTTACTAAAACATGGTTTTAAGTAAAAAATAAATTGTTTGGGAACAATAAAAACCTGCTGAAACCCATTTAATTGTAAATAATTAGCGACCATACATTTGGAAATTATCGTTTTTATTTGTTCAGGACAGGTCCACGAAAAATGCAGTGGCATAAAGGGATCTCTCAAAGCAGATCTTCACTTTAAGTGTTTGCGTTGCACTGGTGCGGAAAGACTAATAGATGGCAGACTTTTGTTACCTCAGAGATGTGCTGTCATCAGGTGGAGGCTGTGAACTCGCCACAACTACATGTTGCAAGTCTGCCTGGAAACAATTTTGAAAGCTGCTACCAATCCTAACAAACAAACACTTGCCAACAGCTGAGAGAGGTCGTGTATACTCCTCATGTGTCAAAAGTCTGCTAATGTATGGCTCCGAAACTTCGGCTGTCTCTGCTAACATTCTACAGAAATTGCACCGTAACGACAAGGCAATGGTCAGATGGATCTGTTTTGTGAAGCCTGAACAACGCATACTTTTTGAATCCTTGCTTGCACAAGTCAACTTGAAAAACTTCGCTGACATCATGCAGAAGAGCGTTGGTTGGGGCACGTTGAGCGCAGCAATAGCTGGATTGCTAAAGTACAAGAACTGAATGTGCCAGCAGAGAAGACCACCACTGGCAGATCCAAATTGTCTTTGGAGGATGTGGTCAAACGAGATAGGAATGCCATGGGTATGGATTCTGTCAAGCCTCACCAAAGACAAGAATAGGGAGAAAAACTTAGATCGAGACTAGACAATCAGGCCCCACCCTTATCAGAGGATTAATTGTGGTCCGATTTAAAATATAAACCAGTTGATGATGATGATGATGATGACGACGATGATGATGATTTGGTTTAGAGCAAAAAAGAACCCCAATAGTCGACTCTGTTACACAAACTTTAATTCTAACCAGAAAAAAATAATTCTTGAAAATAATAATTTACAAATATCATTTTTCGAATTTAGAACGACCACTGTGATGTACATTTTTTTATCATGGTCATAAAAAATTAATGTTTACATCATAAAGTGATTTTGAGCCTTTAAACGGCGGATAAAAAGTAATTTCTGACTTGAGTTAAAGTTGATAGACCTAAGTCGAGTATTATGGTTGATTTGTGCTTTTAAAGCAAAATAAAAAAAATTCTGACTAATGAACCGATTTATTGGATGCATCTTGTTTTAAGTTGTCGAAAGGAAGACAAACACATTTTTAAACCTGATATTTTATTTTTATTTTTTAATAAAAAAAGTAAATTAATTAATTAACAGAAAATGGTTATGTAATGAATAAAATCATGCTTATTTCATCTAGAAAAGCACATCACGTGACTGAGATTTTGAAAATGGAATTTGAAAAGAGGTTCTTTTTTTGTTTTGTATTAAATGTTTAACTAAGAGATTTATTTCCTAACACATACATACATATATATATTAGTTGTATATTATTGAAAAATTTAAGTTTTAAGTTGATTTAAAAGAGAGAAATTAAATAAAACAAACAATTTATTACTTACATTTGGCAGGTAAGACTTTTTGGAGGACATTTTTATTATTCAGCAGTAAATATTTAAAATAATTATTCTTCAAATTCTAAATTTATTTTTATTGATTACAAAATATTATATTATTAATTAAAAATAAATAAAACAATGTACTATTTTTTTAAATATATTTTTATTTTGTATTATTCTTCCTATTATTATTTCCATTCACTGCAGAAACCAAGATGGTATCCATATGAAAAATGTTCCTGGTGTTTGAAGAGTAATGGTCAGAGTACTTATCTGTGTAGGAGAATATTGGCTCCTACTTCCTATTAATATAGCTAAACAAAATAGAATATCGATCTAGATTAAGTATGTTTTTGCTAAAATTGATGCAAAATACATTAAAATATGGTCTAATCTGTGCCAGTTGATTATGGCAAAACAATTAAATATTGAGGTTATAGGAGCAAGACTATGTGTTTACAGACCCACAAAAAAGTCTGCATTACTATATTAGATATAGTAACAAACAATGCAGGTTTATTATAAAGTCATAATAAATCTTTGACAGTTTACATTCTCTTCTAAGGTCAATTCAGTACATTTAGTGAGATTCTAAACAGTCTTGTATAATTCCTTTGTTGTAATGGCATTTTATGCCGAATTCAAATCTGATCGGATCTTTAGTGTTAATGCACTAAAGAAAGATATAAACCAACAATTTTTTTCCAAGTTCAAGTCCAGCCCGAAACCAAGTTCAAGCCCGGTCTGAAACTGACCATTTAACATCAAATTTATCGAATTGTGTTCAAATCTGGTCTGGGACAGAGTTCAAACCTGGTCGAGGACAGAGTTCCAACTCAATCCGAGAGTATCCACTTAACAAATTTTTCAAGGCAAAACAAGAATCTATTTCTATTCTTATACACAGTTATGAATAAATTACTATATATTTTTTTTAGCTTTTATTAAAAATTGGAAATTAACATTTTGTCTGCACGTGCTAATCAAGGTCACTACTGCATCACCTTGCTAGTGCAAAAAAAAAAAAAGAAGAAAAAAAAAGAAAAAAAAAAGAAAAAAAAAACAAAAAAAACTAAAAAAAAAAAAAAACTGGGTTAGTACAATAAAACTGCCTGCAAGTCATTAAGCAGTTTCTCAGGTTTTTTAAACATTTAGTTGTGTGCAAATATGAACATTAAAAAAGAATGAAAAAGAAATTGGTTAGTAATATTTCTCAGCCAGTGCCTCATATCCCAGAGAAAAAAAAATGCAAAGAAAATGTTCTGATGCAGGATAAGAAACTTAAATGTTAAGCATTTGCAATCTGGTTATAGAAAAAGTAGAATTTTATGTACATGTTTTTTTTTTCTTTCTTTCTTTAAAGTAATCTCGAATAATGTTAAAAAAAATAAAATTAAAAAAATAAAATAATCCATTGGATTTTAAAATCTGATTTGTACGAGTTAAATGCTTATGAAATGTCCAGAGTTTTATATCTCGGAAACGACCAGATTTTCAAGGCTGCTGGACATACATTTTCTAAAAACGAAAAGAAAATATAATAGAAAAAAAAAATGTTAAAATCTGCTCATAATAAATTAAGAAAAAAAAATGACACAAATTAAAAAATTTAAACAAATTTTTCTTGAAATAAAATCAAAAATATACTATACTACAGCGTGAGCAGAAAACACTCCTTGATTGTAAGTAGTAACAACAGCTAAACTTATTGAAATTTGAACGACTATTCTATCTTGTTTGTTGCTTTTACAACGTTTTGTCCAATGAAAACTCACTTTCTCCAGATGCATCTTTTTGAACTTAGTAATTTATACGGAATTTCAAACCGAAGCCGTCATTTAATTCATAAGACATAGATTCTTCTTGTTCTGTTAGCCATGACTGGGTAGAAGTGTAATTCCGTATATTCCAGAGTTCAACAAAGATTCCAGAATTCGGGAAGATACACTTCAAGAAAGTTGGAGGTTACATCAGCCGAAACGTGACAACGACAACCAAGGTGAGAATAGTAGTTCAAATAACCAAAATTATCAATCCTCATCTCAAAAATTAAAAAACTTAATGAAATATGTTGACCATAGCTTCATTAGCTAAAAAAACATTTTTCATTTAAAGTGACTGGCTTTCTTTCCATCGACACCCCCAGAGCACAGTGCAATCCAAGATAAATTGGCTGCATTAAACCATTAGTCAGCACTTTTAGAGCGTACCTAACTATGTGTAACTGTCCTTTGGGGGTACGTGAAGGGCAAAATTTATGTACCTCGTTACCTGCAACCTTGGATGATCTGCAGGAACGCATCATTGAAGCAGTACACGCAATCACACCGAAGATGCTGCAGAGAGTTTTGACAGCGCAAGATTATCAAATCGATACTTGCCGAGTAATGAACAGGGTTGTTGTTGTTGTAATGGCATTCATCCTTTTTCGCTGGCGTGCACTGCAGCCCGAACCATGGTGGCCTATGCCCGGTGATCCTGAACAAAGTCGCATGAGATGGCTACCCAATCACAATTCCACCGTGTGTCTGATACCAATCAATATCACATGATGCTTTATGAGATCCTGCAACTACGGCTACAAATGTGTATTGTTATAGAACAATAAACTTACATTCAGGATTTATTCGAAATCAAGGAATATTTTTTTTAGCTCACTCTGTAGATGAAAAAAATAATTCTCTAAATGTAAAATGTATTTTAAAAAAATAAACAGTATCTTTTTATCATTTAATATTTTTTTAGCTCACTCTGTACATTAAAAAAATAATTCTCTAAATGTAAAATATATATAAAAAAAATAAACAGTATCTTTTTATCATTTAATATTTTTTTTAGCTCACTCTGTACATGAAAAAAATAATTCTCTAAATGTAAAATATATAAAAAAAAATAAACAGTATCTTTTTATCATTTAATATTTTTTTTAGCTCACTCTGTGCATTAAAAAAATAATTCTCTAAATGTAAAATATATAAAAAAAATAAATAGTATCTTTTTATCATTTAATATTTTTTTTAGCTCACTCTGTACATGAAAAAAATAATTCTCTAAATGTAAAATATATAAAAAAAAATAAACAGTATCTTTTTATCATTTAATATTTTTTTTAGCTCACTCTGTGCATTAAAAAAATAATTCTCTAAATGTAAAATATATAAAAAAAATAAATAGTATCTTTTTATCATTTAATATTTTTTTTAGCTCACTCTGTGCATTAAAAAAATAATTCTCTAAATGTAAAATATATAAAAAAAATAAATAGTATCTTTTTATCATTTAATATTTTTTTTAGCTCACTCTGTGCATTAAAAAAATAATTCTCTAAATGTAAAATATATAAAAAAAATAAATAGTATCTTTTTATCATTTAATATTTTTTTAGCTCACTCTGTACATGAAAAACATAATTCTCTAAATGTAAAATATATATAAAAAAAAGAAATAGTATCTTTTTATCATTTAATATTTTTTTAGCTCACTCTGTACATGAAAAAAATAATTCTCTAAATGTAAAATATATATAAAAAAAATAAATAGTATCTTTTTATCATTTAATATTTTTTTAGCTCACTCTGTACATGAAAAACATAATTCTCTAAATGTAAAATATATATAAAAAAAATAAATAGTATCTTTTTATCATTTAATATTTTTTTTAGCTCACTCTGTGCATTAAAAAAATAATTCTCTAAATGTAAAATATATAAAAAAAATAAATAGTATCTTTTTATCATTTAATATTTTTTTAGCTCACTCTGTACATGAAAAACATAATTCTCTAAATGTAAAATATATATAAAAAAAAGAAATAGTATCTTTTTATCATTTAATATTTTTTTAGCTCACTCTGTACATGAAAAAAATAATTCTCTAAATGTAAAATATATATAAAAAAAATAAATAGTATCTTTTTATCATTTAATATTTTTTTAGCTCACTCTGTACATGAAAAAAATAATTCTCTAAATGTAAAATATACATAAAAAAAATAAATAGTATCTTTTTATCATTTAATATTTTTTTAGCTCACTCTGTGCATTAAAAAAATAATTCTCTAAATGTAAAATATATATAAAAAAAATAAATAGTATCTTTTTATCATTTAATATTTTTTTAGCTCACTCTGTGCATTAAAAAAATAATTCTCTAAATGTAAAATATATAAAAAAAATAAATAGTATCTTTTTATCATTTAATATTTTTTTTAGCTCACTCTGTGCATTAAAAAAATAATTCTCTAAATGTAAAATATATAAAAAAAATAAATAGTATCTTTTTATCATTTAATATTTTTTTAGCTCACTCTGTACATGAAAAACATAATTCTCTAAATGTAAAATATATATAAAAAAAAGAAATAGTATCTTTTTATCATTTAATATTTTTTTAGCTCACTCTGTACATGAAAAAAATAATTCTCTAAATGTAAAATATATATAAAAAAAATAAATAGTATCTTTTTATCATTTAATATTTTACAAAAATAAATAAATAAAAATCTTAAAACTATGCAAAATAACGAATATCACATGGTAATATCCTCTGTATCTATAGTATATTGAGGACTGACTAGGTATTTGATCATAAATGAAAACTGTAACAAATTTGTTTTTAAAGTGGGTGAACCCAGCAATACTCCTGACCATTACCCAAAACTGCCGCAGCCCCCCCCCCCCTCCAGTACTCGCTGACCTTTTGAGGGAGCTGCAAGAGCGGTGGTTGATATAAGAACTTCAAAACTTTTGTTTGATTTGTCATTTAACTTACTTCACAGGATCCCCCCTTCCCTCTCCGTATCTATTGATGCAAAAGTTTGGATATAATCGCTATGAGGGTTGTGATCTTATGTTATTTCAAAGTTTTTATTCTCCTAGGCTAGTTGACCTTACCAAATCTAGACTACCCTACTATTTAAACCTGAAGGCAAATGGAGTTTCTATTTAGTTGCCTCCCCACGAGGACAGAGTTAGACACAATGTCGGTTTTTAATATGAGGAAAATCCAACTCCTCCAAAAGGAGCATTCTGGATTGGGACAGAAATAAAAATTGTCTCAGTCTACAAAAATTTCTTCTTCATTGATCAGGAACAGAAAAGTTCAAGTGTAGTATCAGAACAGATACTACACTTTTCTCCTAGTCAAAAGGATATGGGGACTTTTCAGCCATTTTATCTACTAAAGGGAAGTAAATGATTTTTTTTTATCAAGCAGTTACTTCCCTTATGCTGACTCATTCCTCGAGGGATCTATAAAAAGGAGTTGTGTGTATGTCCAGAGAGAGGAATGGGCTGGGCAAAGAAGAAAGAGGGGGATAGAGAGAGGGAGAGAGAGAGAGGGAGGGAAGAAGAGAGAGAGATAGAGAGACGGATAGAGAGAGGTAAAGAGATAGAAGTTTTAATAGAAATATGTTACGTTTTTGCCCCTGGCAACGCCGGGTAGCTCTAGTCATAAATAAGTGTAAGTTTTATTTAAGTGATAGAGGTGGGGGGTGGGGGGTGGGGGGGCAATATTTCTTTTTAAGATATATTTATATTAGACTAGCTGTCCCTACCTGGCACTGCCCAGTAATGTTTTTATAGTTGTTTTGGTTATTTTTTTTTTTTTTAAGTATGGCATATTCTTTCTTCCAAAATAGTATTTTTTGGTTACAATCAAAGGGAAGTAACCCTGCATTGACAAATATAGAATTACGTCCCTTTTTTTTAAAGATGGTATTCATATGAAAATAATTCCGACCAGGTACAAGTATTTTTTTGAAGAAATTAAATCGAATTAAATTTTATTGCTCTTCACAAAAAGCTGTACTAATACACCAAAAATCAAATATTGATTTTGTCTATCATTGTTTAAATATTTTCAATGTTTAAAAAATGTGTTTAGATCTCTCTTGATTCATAACAAGCGTTTCATCACGCCAATAGACATGATTTGACTTTTCTGGCACATCACAAATCTGAATACCATCTGACCGGAAAACATAAGCAAAAAAAGAAGAGAAAATTTTTTTTTTATGAATAAGTAATTTTATTCCGAAAGTTTCAGTTAAAAATAAATAAATTTTATTTATTTATTTAGAAAAAAAAATACACATTTTTTATAGTTTTAAAAATGTCTATAAGTAATTCTTCAAATAGAATGTTTAAAAAATGTATTTATATCTTTCTCGATATATATTTTTAATTTTTCAAAGTTTTGTTATATGAGCTTCTCTTTCAAGCGTCTAAATTGCAAGGTTGAATCTCAAAAGGAGCATTAATATTGAAGCAATTGTGGGTTCGGCCTTTTCATTCTAGTCCATTTAAAACAGTGTCCCCCAAACCTTTTCTATCTGGCATCCCCCTTAGGCGTCTTACTATGCTACTAGTATCCCCTCTCTCACATACATACAAATAGAAACTTCTTGGTATTAGGAATACTAAAAATAAGTATATGGTGCATTTTATTATGGTTGATTGATGTATATTACAAGACTAACGATAAGATAATTTGCAAAAACAAACAAACCCACAGCCTTGACGCCTGCAAACATCTGCTGTTTTATCTGGTTGGCATTTAATGCCACCTGTCTGCATCACACCAACATGACACAAATAGTAAACGTTAAGGCATTAACTTCAGACCAGACTTTATTTGCTTCCCACTGCAGCAAGATGTAGCACAAGGTCGGAAAGTGGAGAAAGCCAGCTCCCACAAGGGGGAAACTCTGGCTGGTACGAAAATAACTGAACGGACCTCTAAAATAAAACTTTGGTGAATGACACCCTTTTTTTTCTCATTTTATTCATTACATAGTTTGGATTAAATTTTTTTTTTTTTTTTTTTTTAATTTTTAAAAAATGTTCTATTTTTATTGAATTATCACAATACGGTTTTCAAAAGAAAGTTAAAGTTAATTTAATTTTAAACGTTCACCATCTTTTACTTAGCTTAGTTTTACTTTTAAAAGAATTTATTTTTAAAAATCACTCCGTTTTTACAAAATATTAAAAAAAAACAAAAAAACTCACACAATCTGTATTTGAAATGGATTTAGCCGATTTCTTTTCTCTAGAACAAAATTGAATTGGAATCTTTCTAATTTAAATTATTTCTTTTCTACTAAAAATTATGTATTTATTTTTTTAAATATTGCTTCAAACATTATATTTCTGTACCCCTAAGTTACACACCATTCTTTTTTAAATTCAGTATTTTCTAACAATGGAAAAAAAACTTAAAAATTTTAATCTAAAATTAATTTTGAATTTTTTTCTATTTTGCATACTTTATCTCTGTTATTAATAAAATTATCAGACAAGATTGCATGCGTCTGTGTTTCTCGCTTATATGTAAATAATTACACGTTGAATTATTATTTTTTTTAGTTTACTATTAATCGCGTATTTATTGAAATCAAAAATAAAATAAGGGAAAACTAAAACGAATATTTAAAAAATGTAAACATGACTATTTATTTTTAACTATACCCCCCCTCTCCTGCTCGATTAATTGCTGTCTGGAAGGCGGGTAGGTTTTTCCTAGTTTATATATAAATATAGTAAGTAAATCCATAAAGGATGGAGTGTTTTTGGGAAGAGATCTGGAGTAAGAAAGCTACATGCAATGTAGAGCAATAATAAAGTCATAAAGAAACCCTTGAACAAAAAATACACAAAAAACTTTTGCATATATCTTACACAGAACCTAGGAAACAAGAATTTTATCATAGCCATATTAGATTTATATATATTTCCTCTGGGAGCGATCCTTGGTCTTCTGAAGAGCTGCATGAATGACAGATTCTGGTAATTACATGTTTATTCATGGTTGTTTATTTGTGCGCGAAACAGTTGTCAAGTTACACCGAATTGTTTTGAATTTCACTAAGAAAAAATGAATAAAGACTTGGTCATTATAATTTAACAGACTATTGTTTACTTACATTTGTTTCATTTTACTTCAGTCGAAGTTCTCAGAAATGAAGAGAGGGGATACTAGTAAGATAGAAAAGGTTTGGGGGACACTGCTTTAAATGGATTAAAATGAAAAGGCCAACCTCATAATTGCTTCAATATTAATGCTCCTTTTGAGATTCTGGGTCTAACACTTGATCTCTATATTTATTTACTCCTCTGCAGGAGTTAGGCACAAGGCCAGTTTTATCTTACTCCCACAAGTAAGATGTGACCACAGCTTGGGTCGAGTAAGTGGGGTTAAAAGCCAGCGCTCGAGAGGTGAGCACTCTGGCCATTTAAAAATTGCCTGGGCAGCCCCGTCGGCATTCCCCGGTAGGGGCGCCTCAAGCAGTAAGCAATAAACTTACTCCTCCCCAAAGAGGGGAGGCGAAGCCTGGGAGGGTGGACCTCCTAGAACTGCACAGGACAAACCCACAGACAGGTGGAATCAAGTCCCGAAGGACAAGACGACACCCGTCTATAGGGGTGCAGTATCCATCGGAACAGATACTCTCTATATGAGATACATAGATATTCGAATATTCTAGTAAAAGATCAAAGTGTAGTATCTGTTCCGACTGTCCTGTGCAGTTATGGGAGGTTAACCCCCTCCCAGGCTTTGCCTCCCCTCTTTGGGGAGGAGTAAGTTTATTGCTTACTGTCTGAGGCGCCCTGCCCAGGCAATTTTTTAAGAAACTCCGTACTCTTCCTCTAGAGTACAAATTCCCACCTTCCGACCTTGTGTCACATTCTACTTTGTGGGACGTAGATAAATAGGAGTAAAGTACTCTTCCTTGGCGTTTTGGCTAAGATCAAAGTGTAGTATCTGTTCCGATGGATACTGCACCCCATACTGATGTTGGCTTGGCCTTCGGGTCTTGATTTACACCAGTCAATGGGTCTGTCCTGTGCAGTTCTGGGAGGTCCACCTTCCCAGGCTTTGCCTCCCCTCTTTGGGGAGGAGTAAGTTTATTGCTTACTGTCTGAGGCGCCTCTACCGGGGAATACCGACGGGCTGCCCAGGCAATTTTTAAACCCCACTTTCCCGACCCGACCTTGGGTCACATCTTACTTGTGAGAGTAAGATAAAAACTGGCCTTGTGCCTAACTCCTGGAGAAGAGTAAATCAATACTCTTTACCATTCAAATGTTGAGTTACCAAATAAGTTAAGAACATTAATTTTCCTCTCCCCAATTGGCCACTTTACTATGGTTTCTTGATCTTACGGGATTCCAGGACAAGAATTCATCTAGTCGGGTGGAGTATCCAGCTAAGCGCTGTTATTTGAGGTAACATCACTAGGAAATGCACCATTCCTTGTATGAGCCAGTGTATAGCCGTGTCGAGGAGATCTTATTTGGGCTTTGAATACTATGTTATTTTGAATATTTGATCAGGGTTTACTTGTAGGGTGAAGTATCCTCATGGCAGGTTGTCCTGACAAACCTTTGTACAGAGAGACCGAAGACACCCGAGGATGGTGTCTAGTAGGTAATTCAAACTCCCTAATTGAATCCAAATTTATTTATATGTGTGTATGTGTTTCATAAAATTTATTTGAAGTTTTAGATATCTACTGGGTGTTTTGTCATACTGTCCACCCTGGATATAGAGAGGACTATTGTATGTAAGTAGGAATTCAAACTGTAAACAATTACGTATGCATGTAAAAGAAAAATGTATATACAGGGTTTGGTACTATCGAGTTTCAGGATCTGCTGAAACTATTGAAAAAATGTCCCTTAGATAATAAAAGGTAACTATTTAGTTCTACACTTATATTGATAGGTATTTAAGGTCACATATTTCAGTAAATGAAGAGGTTGCCTTTTAAGAATGTGAGGTGAAAAGAAAACCCACCCATACAACTGAGAAGTTCCATCCTAAACTGTCGAAAGAAATTTAACCTAAAAAAAAAATGTGTATCTTATTTATTCACCTGTCTCCCCACAGGGGGAGACAGGTTAGACACAAGGTTGGTTTAATATGGAGAATACAGCTCCCCGAAAAGGGGCACATTGTACTGGGAACAAATATAATCTGTATAGTCCTGTCAGTACGTATAATAGACACATCCTTCACCCAAAAGGTGGAGGTAAGGATGGGAGAATAGCATCGTCGGAAAATTCCAAACTCTCTAATGAGAAAATAAAAAAGAATAAAAGAATAAAACGGCCAATTACAGTGATCTGTAATTATCTTTGTTATTTATTTCCTGCAATAATATCTCACAACAGAAGTATTAATAGACATGCATAATAGAATGTGTGTATGTATATATTTAAATTCCCGAAACAGTTTTTCATGGTAAACAACTGATGATCCCTTAAAATAGTGTTAGAAACTAACTAATATAATAACTGTAAAAAATAAATTGACTTACATGAGTGATTTTCCACTGGAAGACTTGAGACTATAAGTTTGTTTTTTTAAATTTTTTATATAGTTTTAATGGTTGAGAAGCTTCCGAGACTATATATATATATATATATATATACACACTAGAAGAATACCCGTCCCAAGACGGGCAGCATTAATTCCTTGAACAAAACAGTTTTGCACTACTTTCATATTTCCTTATGAAGATTAAAACCAAAATATAATACTACTAAACGTTATATCTAGAATCCTTATTCTAATTTTCATCAAAATCCACTACACGATTTTGATTCTAGAAAATGTCTAAAAATTTAAGGCTTAAGCTTAAGAGGTCTTAAGAAATTTAAATTCAGGAAATCTTGCTTAATTGGTGTCTGTAAATTTAATGTAAGTCTGAAATATTTGAATTTTTAAATGGTTGTGCCCATATTATGCCACCTAAAAACTCCTTAAATAAACTGTCCTTCATAGAACTAAATACATCGACAAACAATTCATCATCAGAGATTAAAACTGGCTTTCAGTACGTCAACGGTGGAGCGTTTATATATAGAAGCTAATGTAGACCCTTTAACACTGAGAAGACAAAAACTAGTACTGTATACTATAATGCACAAGCCATGTCTATGATTGTATATTTAATACACAGTATAGAACCCATTTTGAAAAAAAGGTAAATGCCATTACATTTTTATATTGGGTAACTAGAAATATGGACTCTAGTCACATGCACCAATCAATCATTTTCATCCAAAATTTTCATCCTGAGTATTGAAACTCTTGAGTATTGAAAAAAACCCGCTTTTATACTGGATTTGATAAAATTCTCAAAGAATAAAACAAACCTAATTACATTTCAAAACATAAAATACCATTCTAATTACAAATACATATACACAGATAGATCTAAGAAGGTAGACAAAGTGGGAAGTGCTGCCATCTATGACAGCAAAGAATACACGAAGAGACTGCCAAGGACTGCATTAATTTACACTGTCAAGATAACAGCCATTCATTTGACATTGGACATAATCAAAAACAGAAGATCAAGCAAATTCATGACCTGTACAGACAAGATCCCCACTTGAGGCATTCAAAATCAGTAACCTCTGCAGCACGAAAACAATCATCTTCTGTTAGATACTGAACCACATTGCCATTTGTGGATAAAGCTGCAAAAACAAAATCGCTACACAGTACCGAAACAAACCGTAAAATCCCATATAGAGATCTAAAATAAAAAAAATAAAAAAATGTTTCATAATAAATAAATGGCAAACTGTTTGGATTACCTGCACAAACAATGAACTGAAAAAAAAACCCCTCTATCCAAAGAGAAGACCCGTGTACTGCAATTTGATCACAAAGACGATGACATGCATGGGTTCAAACAACAGAGTGTATAATGAGATTATATACACCTCAGATGACATCAGGACAACAATTTTAGGTTAATATTTTTTTTTTGGATGAAAAACAAATTTTTAAAAATCTCACCAATTAATTTTTTTCTGGACAAGGAATAAAAAATATTTAAATGAGAACTAAATAACCAAAGACATGTTTACATTTTCTCTCTTCAGAACAACATAAGTAACAACAACAAAACGACATCTAAACAGAAAACACTAAATAAGTTTATACCCACTTCTTTAGCGGTGTTGGTACAGTACCTTGGTATGTCTATTTCCATCTTTAACTAGCTTCTACTGCTTTATAGCTAGCACAAAGAAAAATATTTGTGAAATTTTGTGGAAATAAATAGACTACTTAAGCATTTACATGAGAGAGTAAGTAACTATGATGAATGTATTTACATATTTTTATTAGCAAAAAACATTAGACAAAAATAATTAGCTTTGAACTGAATAGACTTTATGTCTAACTTTTTTGCGAATTATCAAAAAAAAATTAAGTTAAAAATATTTATGTAATGTATTTTATGTTATTATGTTAAATTATATTCATTTCTTCAAATTTATAAAACACGTATTCAGTTAAAAAAAATCCTTTAGACTTACATAAGATTCAAACTCGGGTATTGACACAGTACAAACTACTGCCTTAGTAATTTGTATTCTGCCTATTTCTTTTTAGGTCAACCAATTACATGTTTCTATTTGCATACGAACAGACAAACTAAAAAAACACCATAACTTTTTAATAGTATATAGATCAGCTCAACATTCAAAACAAAAATTCAGCAGATTAAAAAACAACAAAGTTGATTCTGGAAGTGGGATGGTGAGAAACCCGACCCCAATCAAAAATCTGCACAAGCATCAAATATAAAGAACTTCAAAATAAAAATGGGGGTAATAAAAAACGAACACTACAGCTTATTAAGAGTTATAGAGCTTACAATAACAAATACAAACATAACTATTTATAGTTAAACGTTAAAGAGTTCTTATTCAAGAAGGAGAATCCCCAACAAGGGCGGTAACTGATGACAGTGTTCTTAAAAGAAAAATATTCATATATATATATATCTAATATATAAAATTATGTAAGCAAGATTTTAATAGTTGGACCCAGATAGCATTTAAGCTGACAAATCAAACTTTCTAACTTGCCAATTTTCATTTGTTATTGTTGTACCATGTTATTGGCAATAAACTAACATACGCCTTTAAAATTTATTAAAAAAAAAATCCAGCTAATATAGAGACATTAAAATAAAAATGATCTTTAAAAAAAATCAGCTAAGGAATAACACTTATTCGTTTGGTAAGAGTTAGTGTATGTTATTTGGTGAATTCCATTATAGAGATTGAGTAGTCAGTGATTTTATCATATGCTAGTGGGGGAAACCTTGCATTGGTCAGGATTGAATGGTAGAACCCTATGTTCTTTTGCACCCAATCCATAACATCATATTACGTTTTTTATTCTTATGTTTTACCTTTCATCTATTCAATTTTGGGGGTGGGGCCCAAAGATGTACTCAGAATTGACTAGGTAGGGGTGTAAGTAAAGAGATATTAATTGAAATAAATTTTGGTAAATTTATAGTCTTTAATCACCTCAATAGACCTCCGGCACTTCCCTGAAATCAATGAGGATCCTTATGCACTCCTGCTCCAAGCCCTGCCCCCCTTATTAACATTTCTATTCTTATTTTTTTAATTTTTATAATTTTCAAGTTATAAATAAAATAAAGTAAAATATATTTCCCTTTCTATAGCTGTCAAGTGTGAACCCAAACCCCACAATATTGTTGTACTTACTTTGATCAAAATGAAATATACTTATTCAAATAGCCTGAATAATGTAGTTTCAGAATATATATAGTTATTGGAGTCTATCACCAAAACTCTAGGAGTTTATGAACAAACTAACAGACAAGAATTACAACATTATATATATATATATATATATATATATATATATATGATAATGGACTCTCCCGTCGATTTCGACGTATGAGTGCCCCACCAGGGGCTGCCCGCGCGTGAATTTGTAATTGCAAGGGTTGCGCAATCCCCAACAACCGCTCTCCTGAGTCGGCATTGCTTGATTCCAATGGCAAGTAGTAATACAAGACGACTGGAAACAGTGCCGAGATAAGCAGAGAGCACATACAGCACCTGGTATTCCAAAATGGTCACCCATTTAATACTGGCCAGGCTCTCTCTCTCTCTCTATATATATATATATATTACTGAGTATTATGTTAATCTATTTAAGGAATTCCCAATATTTCTTTAAATTCCTACTGGCAGCATACTACTATTTAAATTAGGCATTCTCAATTCAGAGAATATCACGCTTATTTCATATTCATTAAACTTATCAGTGTAGCTATATATACAGCTGACCCGCCAACTATACAACTCGAACCTTGGGCGTCAAGTCTCAGTCCCTACTGACTGTAAGAACTAGAGGTCATAATCGATGTGCCTAACGTTTCAACTGCACAAATTAGAAGGATAAATACCGCATTTTATCTGTACAATACCTAGTCCCCAAGAGTGTTCAATCCCAGAGGAGGGGAGAGAACTATCCATTACAGCTTTGACAGGAACAATTATTTTTTTATATACTATTATTCAGCCTAAACAAGGCATATTTCGACTGAGACATAAATGGCTACTATGATTAGGGGTCAAATTTATATGGCCCATCCTAAATGGGGAGTTGTGGAGCCAGATGT
Organism: Sepiola atlantica; assembly: GCA_963556195.1. Taxonomy (NCBI): domain Eukaryota; kingdom Metazoa; phylum Mollusca; class Cephalopoda; order Sepiida; family Sepiolidae; genus Sepiola; species Sepiola atlantica. The sequence continues at coordinate 42,736,753 of OY744544.1, forward strand.
TTGTTCACATTGCATTTAAATTTCTGCATGTTGGTACAGTCAGGGAAGGAGAGAGAGAATTACAAAGGCAAGCAGTTTGAGGAAAGAAGCTATTAGAGTAGAATGTTTTCCAGTATTTGGGGACCTCTACAGTGAAGGGGTGGGATTTTGCTGCTAGTCAGGTTTGTTGGGGGTATTTACATTGTATTCCTCTCAACAGATTGCTCGATCTTTAAGAGAGCTATTAATTATAATAACTAAATATTTATTTATTTTTTTAAACTGTCTGTCTGTTCATAAACTCCTCGTAGAGTTTTAGAGATAGATTCGCATACACATATATATTCTGAAACTACATTCCTCAGAATACTTGGACGGTAGTATTGCCAAATTTACTTATAGTAAATACGTAACTATACTACAACCACTTTAACACTTGGAAAACTTCTAAAAGGTTAGAATTTTAAAGATTTATTTACGTCTACCGGAAGAAATAAGAAATATTCTGATATGAAATAAAACATTTCTCATACCTTGTGTTCCTGTTCTTGAAGTAGTTTTGCAAGTTCCTGAAGATAAAAAGAGAAAATCTTTTCAAAACTAGAAAAACAAAAACAAAGCAAAAAACAAAACAATAAACAGATATTCTTTAGATGTATCCATTCAAATGGTTCGTTTAGCAACGGAAATGCGATTTCAAACCGAAGCGCAACAGACTTCCTTTGTAAAACATTCACAGAAAGAACTCGTCTTTATACCGCAATTGCAAAGAACTTTCCTTTCTTCCTTCATGTGCCTAACATAAAACGGAATTTCCTAAACAGAGTTTCTTTCCAAGAACTTTGATTTTTGGAACACATTACCATGGAATTGCTTCCCTGCAAACTACAAAATTGTCGTCTTTAAATCGAATGTTAATAAATACTGTTCTCATCAGTCATCAAATTTTTTTCATTCAATTCATTATTTTCAATCTTCTCATAATATTCTCCACTATTCAACTGACATCTCATTAACCCTTATCTTCGAGTGACCTTTGGCCTTGATAAACGATGACTCATTAGAAGTGGCGTGCAGAGGTTTGGTAGTGCCCTGGTGATGCCATGGCCCAACTCCTTGATTGTATGTCCCAATCACTTAAGTACAAGTCCTCGTACTGAGAAATATCATAAGAAAGGGAGATAGTTTGAATAGGATTGGATGGCCCTCACAATTTGAATGCCTCCGCACACCACTGCTCATTAATAAAAAAAAAAAAGAAGAATTTAAAAAAAAACCCTAAAAGGTTGAAATAGCACTAAGCACATAGCACACTGACTGACATGCAGAGCCTCTTTTTATTTCGAATTTTCTTTTTTCTTTGTTTTTGCTGGGAATGGAGCATCGTACAAGATGTCAGACCTTCACCCGCTGTTTCAGAGACTCCAACTGAGAGATCTTTTTAGGATTCTAACCGTCCCTTTAAATGCAATTGTTTCGATCTCTCTGACACTTAGTTCACCATGTATATTCGCCAGGTAGATTTTTAAGTTCTTTTTTTATGAGCCCAGTGGCTCCTATGATTACTGGAATGATTGAAATCTTCCTAAGGTTCCAATTACTTTTTATATCATACATAAGACCTTGATATTTAGTTATCTTCTCCCTCTCTTGTCCACAATTACTATGTCAGGTTTAACAGCTCCATTTTCTAAGTATGTAGCTGCAGGGATTGCATAGTCATAATGAAAGGTGTATAATTTACTTCCAACAGTTCTTTCTGGTATATGTTCCCTGGATGTTCAATATTTTGCAGATGGTTCAGTGGAGATATTTACACACTCCATTGTTTCACATTGTGTAGTAGTCACTCAGAAAAAAACTTTACAACTGGATCTTATAGAAATGCTTGAACGATGTGTTGATCCACTCAGTATGTTTAACAATGAAAGCGCTATTTTGAACTGAAGCACAACCGACCAAGCCTCTTAGAGATATGCGAGGATGCAACTAACAAGAAAAAAAATTCTTCCATTTTCATTGAATCACATTTAAAACATGCAATTAATTTTTTCTTTGAGGAGGAAATGATTCAACTGATGCCAACATTTAAATATAGAAACATCATAATTGAAAATACAAATTTATTTTTGACGTTTTATTTGGAATTCATTCAAACTGCTAAAAAGCGTTAATTTGAAAGATGTCCAGAATTATTTTATAGACACTTTGACCCACCCACACATCCCACTATTAGAAAGGTGGAGACATTGTTGGTCTCGTTACATATTACTTAGCAGGAATATACTTTAAAAATTCAATTGTAAATATCATTTGCCAAATTCATATGGTTACTTGGCTATTATTGACAGGGTTTGACTTCTAGGTCAGCTATCATCTGTTGCTGGGATTGATTTATTGATGTAACATAGATCTATCGTGTCCCTCGAAAAGATAGCCAGAAGCTACTCATAGATTATAAAACAAGAACGTAAGTCAGTCGTGAGACTGCATACCTCTACCTGACAATGTAAGGATGGGCTACAAATCTTATCTGGTCCCTACTTCTTCATATTGTATGAAGTATTCTCTTAAGTTATGCCATGAAAATGTGATAACTCAAAAACTATTTATGTGATAATGCCGAAATTTTACATGGTGGTTAATGGCATCAGAGAGCATCAGATGCATGCATTAAATCTGGAGAAATCAGAAATTGAAATTCCATCACAACTTCGACTATGACCAAACTTTTCATGGTTAACGTCAGATAAAACATGGAATTTTATTCACTACAATATTGGTCAAGTACCGAGTCTCTACAATGAACAGAACCAAGTTATTGCCAAGAGTGTGCCTTTCATCTTTTCAGGGATTTTGATCCTGACCTTTTACCTAGCTATCCCAAAATTAAATCAGTTCTAAGTTAGACCATGACCGACATTTTGACCAAGTTTGGTGACGATTGGTCAAGCGATATGGACATTAAGCTGTACACAAATAAAAGGTGACAAGTGACTATGGATCTCTTTACCTCCACCAAGGAGGTAAAGAGATCCATTGATTAATTGTATATTTATAAAGTTGAATCATTTATTGCACTAGCAGCGAGATTAAGATGCCAAATTCATATTCACAAGAGTCTTCTAATATACTATGCGATCGATTTCGTAAAGTTTGCATATTTCTTTACAAAAGAACATCTCATTAATTCACTATTCGGTTTTACTGACTTGTTCAATAATTGTTTTTCATTTTACTATTACACACAGTTCTATTTATGACTATTTTTATATTGTGGATAGAAACTTAACAGTTTTGGTGAAAAAAGTCTTTCCGGTCCTTTCCGGTTAATTTACTTATGGCGGTTCTAATTCTTAGTTTCCTGAATTTTCCTGGGCAATGTCAGAACCTATGTTCCACTAGTGAACAAAATATATATATTAAATTAAAATGTTTGTGGTTACCTTCTTGCTTTATGAATATATTCCAGCTAGAATCCAAGAGCATGATCATTGGTCAACCTGCGACAGTGTGTGGTGAATAACCCATCTCCCATTAAAGAGCTATACAAGATGAATAATTCTTTTAACAGAAAAGCTAACAAACTGCTGCCAACATTTTTTTAAATATAGAAACATTTTTTGTAATTAAAAATATGAGTTCATTGTTCAGGTTTTATTTGGAATTCATTCAAACTGCTAAAGACAGAGTTGATTTGACGATGTCCAGAATTATTTATCAGCATTTTCGATACGTCACTCCTCCCACTGGTGGCAAATTTTCTGTAGATGCTGTGGAACTGCCTTTATTTTTACCAATATGTAGAATTTATTTGTTTGGAGATGTTTTAAATCCATAGTTGAAATGGTAGTTTAAAAAGAATGTTTTCTCATACTTTAATTTTTTTTATTTATGAATCTTTATATTTTTACAACTCTGATGGTGGTATTTTGCTTGCTAGCCACCGTGCACACTTTTCAACATACATTGATGTTTTAGATGGTGGAGGGTTGCGCGAATGATAAATAAGAGATGGATAATAAATAGTAGTGGGGGGAGGCGAATGACATAAATAATTACAAGAGAGAGAGAGGGGAAGGAGGGAAAGGCAGAGGAAAGAAGGAAAAGGCAGAGGAAGGAAGGAAAGGGGAGAGGAAAGAAGAAAAGGGGAGAGGAAAGAAGAAAAGGGGAGAGGAAAGAAGAAAAGGGGAGAGGAAAGAAGAAAAGGGGAGAGGAAAGAAGAAAAGGGGAGAGAAAAGAAGAAAAGGGGGTTGGGGGAGAAAAGAGGGGAAGGAAAGATATGTTAGTCATATTTGTTTTTGGAAACCAGTGTAATAATCGTTTTGGTAATTTTAATCTGATTTTTTGGATCTGTTACTTTGGGTGTTGTTATCTATTGTTCTAATTGTATTTGAAATCCCGCTGTTTCAAATAAAAGTTGTTTTTAAGCAGAGTAAAATTTCTCAAATACTTGTGTATAATATGACTTCCCCTTCTTTAGTCATTAATTTATGCCAAAAGTTACCCACATTATACAGAAGAAAATATGGTACATTTATTTTCTTTAATTAAACATCCCACTTTGATAAATTAATCTTAATTTCTTAACATAAATTATGGCTTGTAATCAACTGTAAATTATCTTTAACACCAATGAGTTTCTTTGTATTCATATTTAATTTCTATCATTTAAAAAAAACATATATCATGTTTTAAGATGTTGACTTGGCTTCATATAAATCAATGTTTAAGATTCATTTATTAGCATATACATATGTTTATAAACTATTAAAAACATCTTTGTTCAAACTTGAATAATATTTTTGTTTTATGTTTTTAATATATATATATATATATATATATATATGCGCGCACAGACACACACAGAGAGGTAATGGGGGATGTTAATCAGCTATTTAATGTTTTTACCTTAAATTTTGAACTATTGACTTCATAAATTTTTTTGGATTCATACCGTAAACTTTTTACAACTTTGAACATTATTAATTGTTTCTTTCAACTGATTTTGACCGTTTTTTGTTGAATATTTTCTGTTTGACTTTTTATGTCTAACAATTTGAAATCTCTGATCGTCCATGCACCATTTTTCTGTTATCTTCTTCAGATTAGCTTCAGGTATGTCTTTTCGACTTTCTTATGAAGGGAGATTGTTGGAGTAAACAGCCTGGATGACCTGCGTTTATTTTCGGTTGCTCTAAGAACATGTGTAAAAGTTATTTTATTAAAAAATTTGCAGCAAGAAAATTAACTTTGCAGTGCTCTTGCAGACAACGTAAATATGTTGCACAAAGGAACAAAGTTTATGTGCAAGAAGTGCAACACAATGGAGATGGATGAGAACTCAAATGTGGACAAAGTATACATGCATAGCAAAGCTATTGAAGTTTCGTTACCTTGGTGATACTATTGGAGCACAGGGTGGAGCAGGTACCAGTGTGATTGCAAGTGTTAGGAGTGGATAGACTAAGTACAGCGAAATTCTGCCATTACTAACCAGCAGAGCGTTACCACTATCGACCAAGGGAAGAGTTTATCAGGCATGTGTATGCAGTATTATGTATGAAAGTGAAACCTGGCCAGTGATGGTTGAAGACATGCATTGCATGGAGAGAAATGATATGAGAATGATATGATGGATGTGTAATGTGAAGCTTAAAGACAGGTTTACATCTGATGACCTCAGAGGAAGATTAAATTTGGACAGTATATGGAGATGGGTGGAAAACAGGAAACTTTGATGGTTTGGTCACATTGGAAAAATGAATGAGAGTTCTTGGGTTAGTAGATGTAAAACAGTTAAGGTTCAGTTAACAGGGGAAGGCCAAATAAAATATGGGAGGAAATGATAAAAATAAACTTCAGAGAAAGAAGGATAAATATAGACCTGGCCAATGATAGGTTAAGTTTGGAAGTCAATTTTCTTAAAGTCGTCCAACGCATGCCAGCATGTAAAACGGACGTTAAACCGAAGATGATGAAAGCAGAAATTATTGGAATTATGTGTGTTTGAATCTCACATACAGAACTCAAGCATGACATCTAAATGAAAAAATTCCCAAATCTTGACGTCTGCTGGTTTCAACTACTGAGATAAGAAATGGTAACAGAAAGATGTGCCAAGAGAACGTGATTACAAAAAAGCGATTTAGATTATCGCTTTGTGTATAGTAATGACATAAAATTATCGGCACGCTGCCATTGAGAAATTTCATCAACAAAATTATCTCAACGCTATGGGACATTACTGTAGAGACGAAAATAAAGTAGTGCTAAAAATAAGGTTTGCCAATGCTACAAGACCATATTACAGAGATCTATAGATAAATATTGCAGAAATTCTAGGATTTCCTATGTAACAAACAAAAAGGTTTACAGTTTTCATCGAGCTGATGCAGACCAGCTTGTCTTCATAATGTAAAAACTATTGTTGGAAAAGAACTCAGGAAGGAATATTAAACTGATTTCCCCATTGTTAGTTAGTGCACAATTCATGACAGATTCTGTGAAACACCAGTGATGATAACATTTATTATACAAATTATACGTGGTGGATTTGTGATATTTTGTATATAATAAAAATATATATTCTCAAAGTGGGCAAAAACAATTGTCAGTCAATAAAGTGTTTTTGAATGAGATTTGGAATGTTTCTTTGACTAACTAAAGTTTATATGATGTTTATATATATATATTGCACCACTTTTATGTTACCTTATTAAGATCAAGATATAATGATAAACCTTATGTCTAAAATCCTTATTCCAATTTTGATCAAAATTCATTACAGAATTCTTATTCTAGAAAATGTGTAAAATTTAAATATTTGAATTTTCAAAGGAGAGGTTATGCCCTCTATAAACCTTTTAAAATACTTTAAAGAAACTGAAATTTGGGGAATTTTTATCAATTGATGTCTAATACTTATTGTTAAAATTTCACAGAGATCGGAGGTGGCTTAATTTTTTACGAAGAGCTTCCACCTCCTCTTTGCATAAAATTTAAACCAAATATATCCCATATTTGGACCCCTTACCCCTAGCAGCTGAGTTCCAAAATTTCATAATGACCAGTTAATTAGTTTAGGAGTGAATTCTGTACATACAAATATATAAACATACCTAACTTTATATAGAGCTATATCTATTTATATAAAGTAAGGTATGTTAGATTTTTATATATTTGTATGTACAGAATTAATTCTTAAACTAATTAACTGATTATTATTAATTTTGAAACACAGTTGCGAGTCGAGCACTTTTCATAGAAATAACAATAGAGTAAGAAAGACTAGAAACGTTTCTTTTGTTTTATCTATAATTGGGAGAAGTTCAGGACTTGAACTTAGCTAACCACTTTCATAATCTGCATAGGTAATCATTACACTACCCCCACCCCCTCCCGTGAGTCCTAATTTGAAAACCTTTTTTATGATCCTGATTTTTTATATATAATTAAATTTAAAAAAAAACAAAAAAACACATTTCAGACTGTTTTTATGATCTTAGCAAAGTTTCAGATAAGAAATTAGGTGTTGGATTTCTGAACATAATACAATTAATACAACAAGAAAATCTTTTTTTCTTTCTTCACTGGAAATTAATGGACGACATGTAAAATTAAGTATATTTCACCGTGTCCAATCAGCAAAGTTAGATAAAACCCAGCAAAACCACCTGGTGTTGTCCGGGTTTCAAATTTGTAAAATTACATTTTTACTAAATTTTCGTAGCTCTGTTGATTGGTTCAAGAAGCTGCTGCAAGTCCTTATATCTAACCATATTTCCTTCAAAATTTGCGGTAAAGTCTTTTCAGGCCGTGTTTGCTCTATCATTTTGTATGGCATTTAGACATGAACCCCAAACACTTCTGATCTGTAACGGCTTCAGCATAATGATCAGATGAATGTGCGGCTGCAAACTGGAGGAAGAGAATCCCTTCAACCGAAGCTTGATAGTGGTAGGATTATGGATGCCTTAGGTGTTCGGCATCTCAGGTGGTTTCATTATGTACAGCGTGCCACCTCTTGGATCAACTCCATAACACATTATATTGCAAATTTCTTCATTTTTTAATCAAAGAACAATTATTTTATTTATTAATCTGAAAATTTTTCTTTTGTTTTATGTAATTAATTTTTTCAGATATAAAACGCCAGGTAAATACAGCTAGTATGTATATATATACAGGGTGGGCCAAAATAAGGGTCCTATCTTTAAATTTGAATAACTTGAATTTGAATAACTTCCACAAAATAAAAGTTAAACTCACCAAACTTTATGTGTGTGTAGACTGACCCTTCCGAGATTTTTTGAAATAAACAAAACAAATTTTAGCCGAAAAACACTTCTTAAAACTTACAAAAACTAAAGTATTGTTTTTTACACTGTTTTGAGTTTTTTAAGCAAAAATAATGTTTTCTAAATGAGGGTACGTTCCTTAGGGCTAATACGGCTCATGCTTGCTTCGGAAGGGGTCCTTTACTTATTCTAAAAAAAAAATTTAAAAAAAAATCAATAAATAAAAAAGTTATGAATTTTTAAAAATAGGACCCTTATTTTTGCCCACCCTGTATATATATATATATATATATATATATATTATAGTTTCTAAATAAACAAATTAATGACACTTGGTTATATCCGTTCTAAGAATTCAGCATCAACAACAGTTGGGTGTATGATCGTTTCTGAGACGAAATGGACCTTTATTCATACCAAGTTCTTCATCAGCACAGGTTATAGACACCAGAAGTTCAAAGTCGAACAAAAACAACAAAAAATTCACTATTATTCACCATAAATTACACAGCAATTTGAGAGAGAAAAAAGAATGGAAACCAAAAAATATGAAAAGTACAAAATTAAAAAAATTTAAAATTAAAAATAGAAACATAAAAATAAACTATAACATTTACAAAATAATAATAATTAGTTTAGAAGTGAATCCTATACATAGCAATATAAACATACACACACCTAACTATATAAATAGAGATTTCCTTAGATGAATGAGCAATTATATTTTATTTAATAGATTTTGTTTAGCAGATTATTTTTGTAAAGATTTTATATTTCTTGCTTTAAAACATAAGCAGTGGTTTGCTATTATCCCACCATCATAAAAAAGGAGTCTGATTAATTTTTTTAATTAGTTCATTTTTAGAGTGGATACTCCAATGGCCATAAACTTGTAGAATCCTGGTGAATTTCAATGGCAAGTATTTTTTTTATGAGTTTTTTTTTTCATTTCAAATTTTACTGACTATTATGGGTGACTGCATGTTTGTCACCATATTAGGTATGGTAGTTTTGTTTTACGGCATATCAACCCTTTTTGGGTTATTTAATGCCGAATCTGGTCATTATAGTAAAAGTTTTTATGCTTCAAGTTCTTTATATCTTCAAATGTTTAATCATCGTTTTTGGTTTGGTAGTTTTGTTTTACGGCATATCAACCCTTTTTGGGTTATTTAATGCCGAATCTGGTCATTATAGTAAAAGTTTTTATGCTTCAAGTTCTTTATATCTTCAAATGTTTAATCATCGTTTTTGGTTTGGTAGTTTTGTTTTATGGCATATCAACCCTTTTTGGGTTATTTAATGCCGAATCTGGTCATTATAGTAAAAGATTTATGCTTCAAGTTCTAAAAATAAAATAAAAAAGGGGAGGGAGAAAGGGAGAGGGGCTGTTGTTTTTGTTTTTGGTTTTGTAGAACATAATTAAGTTTTACAAAAAAAAAAAAAAAAAAAAAAAAAACAAACAAACAAAAAACGTCAATGTAGGTGAATTTCGTCTCAGGGAGCCACAGGGCAGCCTGATCTGGTATCACCAGGTCACCATATTAAACTACAGCAGCATAAAAACACTCACTCTTTTAACATTGGGTGCACAATGCACTAAAAATAATGTTTGCAAAGCAAGCTAATATCAAAATAGTGAAGGTTTTGTGCTTCCATAGTTTAATGTAAAAACAAACATATCTTCATACATCTTGACAAGGTATATAAGCACATATGCACCTCTCTCATTATATATATATATATATATATATATATATATATATATATATATAGAGAGAGAGAGAGAGAGAGAGAGAGAAAGAGAGAGATGTGTATGTGTTAGGACGATTAATTGGAATCAGAAAAATCGAAACTTTTAGGGGTATTGGAATCGGCATCAGAAAAATGTTAGCCAAATTTTCGATTCTTAAAACGATTCTTTTAATTTTTTTGATTTTTGTTTAAAACTTCATTTTCCATTGCTGCTATACTAATGATGAAATGATAAATATTTATTGTTTTTAAACTACCAATAAAACAAAAATCTATATATCATATTAACGGTTTTAGGTAAAAATTGAACCGGTAAAAATGGCACGAATGGATAAATAGGAAAAAAATGGCACCAATGAAAAATGTAGATGAAAATCACATATCACTATTTTCAATCAATTACGAGGAAAAGATTAGAGAAAAACTAGATTTGTTAGTAAACTTTTAGTTTTGCAAAAATATATGCACAAATTACGCGAGTCTTTATGGTAAATCGAAAAAATAAACAAACAAAAAAACAAGAACTAAATATTTACAAATTTGAAAAGAATCGGAATCAGTAATTGTATCGGAATTGGGAATTTAGAACAGAATCTGTAATTGTATCAGAATCATTCCATCTCGTATATATATATATATATATATATATATAATAATAATAATAATGGTAATAATCCAGGTAAAAAATATCCACAGGGTGGTAATCCAGAGAATTTTAACCAGGTTTATAAAAAGTGCTCAATATCAAAATAGAGCTTTATATATGATAAATTTTTTTAAATTTTTAATTTACACAGACATGTACAAAATCTGCGGCACTGGCATGTCGATGTTATCGATCAACAGTTACTATAAACTGAGATCTCATCAGGCAAAGTTAGAATCCGATCTTAACCTCAGATCATATTTGGAGGTTAAGATCAGATTCTAACTCTGCCTGATGAGATCTCAGTTTATAGTAACTGTTGATCGATAACATCGACATGCCAGTGTCACAGATTTTGTACATGTCTGTGTAAATAAAAAAAAATTATCACATATATATATATATATATATATATATATATGTATGTATGCTATATTGTATGTGTATATACAATACCCTATATTGTATTCGTGTGTGTGTAAGTATACAATATTCTCTTGTATGATCTTTTCAAAAATGTTAGTCCTGTATGAAAAGATGACATGACATTGTTTCTGGTGAGTTTTCTTTCAATTAAAATACATTGCCTTTTCCTAACTAGTCAGGGAGTGGCTCTTTTTACCTTTGATATACATTCTCTTAAAACCTGACTACATTCAAGACTTATCCTTCGTTATACTACCTAGTTAATTCACAAATATTTTTTTTTTTTTATCTTTTAGGTTTTTAATTAAAAATATTGACCTTTTCACTAGGATCAAAGTCTAGTATCTTTTCTGATACGACACTTCATCTGTCCTCGGTCAGTGAAGGAAAAATCTTTTAATTTTTGTCCTAACTCAGAGTGCCTCTATTTGGAGAGCTGGATTTTTCCCACATTAAAAACTGACCTTGCGTATTACTCTGCCCTCGTGGGGAGGGAAGTAAATAGGGACTCAGCAATTATCCTTCATAAAATTTAATTTTAATTATTTTATATTATCAGAATATTTATACTTCATTATGATTTAATCTCTCCTCCATGATAGAATGCTTGACACAAGGCTATTTAAAGTGAGGGACTGCAGCTTCCTTAACACTCTTCCATCGGCATTACGGATTGGTACTGACCTAATCCATCGCCCTTCTGAAAATAATAAAAATACATTTTAAGTCGCTTTTTCCGTTTCATTCTCGTCTGACATCTTTTTTGGTCACACATGTCCTCTTCTTTTCGGTATCATCATCATATTTGGTTTAACATATGTTTTACAGACTGGCATGTGTTGGACGGCTTTTAAAAATTGACTTTGAAACTCACCTATCTCTGAGTAGGTTTTTATTTATCCCTCTTTCTCTCAAATCTATCCTTATCACTTCCCTTCACATTTTTCCTTGGCCTTTTCCTGCCAACTGACAATTCTAGCTCAATTATTCTACATCTACTGACTCAAGAACTCTCACCCATTCTTTTAGTGTGACCAAATCAACTAAGTCTCCTGTTCTGCACTCATCTTCCTATACTGTCCAGATTTACTCTTCCTCTGAGGTCATCAGATCTAAGCTTGTCTTTAAAACTCACATTATACATCCATCTTATTCTTATATCATTTCTCTCCATATAACTCATGTCCTCAACCTTCATTGGCCAGGTTTCACTTACATGCATCATCACACTGCATACACATGTCTGACAGACTTTTCCCTTGGTCAACAGTGGTAACGCTCTGCTGGTTAGTAATGGCAGCAATAAATTATATATCTTTATTTATTTATATATGTATTACAGAAGATAAGAACAACTGCTGGCGTTCTATCCCACTAACCTTACACACACATACACACATGGACTAATGAAAAATAATTTCAAAAGCTATTTGGCGAGTATATCCGGTGAACCGAGTGCAAGAGAAATACAAACAATTGCACTTAAAGGGACGGTTAGAATCTTAAAAAGATCTCTCGGCTGGAGTGGCTGAAATAGCTGGTGAATGTCTGGCATCCGGTAGGATGCCCCATCTCCAGCAAAAACGAAAAGAAAAAAAAAGTAATATTACTGATAGTGGTCATAAAAGCTTTGAGATACTTCCAACCATTGGTATCCACCCCCCCCCCCCGCTTTCCTTTCTGTCAAATATTATCTCTCCCACCCTTTTCTATCGTTCTCCTTTTCTCTTTATTACTTACTCTCCTGCTCTCTCTCTTTCTCTCCCTCACACTTACTATCTCTCTCTCTCTTCTTAAGCCATCTTATCTTAATAATAGGTAACATTAAAATCTTGTGGTTTCCAAGTCAAAAACATTTAATGTCTCTTCATTTCATTAACAAATTCAACTTTCTCAACTTTCCAATTTAACTTTTTATCATAGACATTTTATTGCGTTTCACTTTAGTCCACAGTTGACCTAAATAAAGTTATTGTATGCAACTTATTCATTTTTTAAGAGAGCTGACAGACTTTACTTTTCAATTTAGTCCACTGAGTAAATACATTAAAAAAATGGCACAAGAGACAATCTCAGGGTAGCTGCCTAATAACTAAATATATATAAGTCATGTGTATATGTACAGCATTCACTCCTAAACTAATTAACCGATCGTTGTGAATTTTAAAACACTGCTGCTAGGCGTAAGGGATCCAAATGTGGGATATATTTAGTTTAATGCAAAGGGGGTAAAAAGAAGATGAAAATTCAGATATCTGTGATTTTTGAACAATTATTAGACATTAATTTTAGTTTATTACTAATATTTTAAATGTTTTTTAGGGGCAAAACCTCCCATTTTAAAATTCAAATATTTCAGATTTGCATTAAATTTGATCCATAGTGATTTGATAGAAATTAAGCAAGATTTCCTGAATTTCAATTTCTTGTTAACACCCTTAAATTTTAGACATTTTCTAGAATCAAAATCATGTAAAGGATTCTAGACATAATGTTTAGTAGCATTATATCTTGATTTTAATCTTCGTAGAGGACTTAAAAGTTGTGTAAAACTTCTGTTCAAAGAATTAATTTTACCCATTCTTGGATGCGTATTCTTTTAGTATATATGTAATCCCCTCAAGCAAATAAAATCATGCTGGACGAAACCATTTGAAGTGTTTAGAGGAAACGAGAAAGCAAATAGCAAGTACAGACAACCACCTCAGACTTAAACCCATTGTCTGAAATGAATTTGGAAAGAAATTCTCTACTTTAAATAAAAAGTCAATAGTGGGTGTTTATTTTCTTTAAGTTATCAGAAATTATAATTTATGTATGAAAACTATTGAAGACGTCGCTGAAATATAACGGACGGCAGAGACTCCAGGTTGAGGCATTCGTGGAGAACAATCTATAAAGTAGTTATGGTCTGTTTCGAATTTGATTACTCGAGGCATTTATTTTCTTCCCAGATGAATAACAGTTGGCATGTCTGTTTAATTCTAGCACCCAATCCTTGGCAAGTGCAGCCTACATACCTGAAATCACATTTTGATTGATAAGTAATCCATCCATATGAATGGATCAGTGGACCTTGGGTTTACTTTCGACAGCCTCGTAACTCGCTTCTCTTATTTTGTCCTTTAGTCATCACATTTCATGAGCAATGTTTCTGATAAAGGGGGTAAAATTGCTGTTTTCTAGGTCAGAATTTATCCATCTAACATTTATCGTTGGCTAGTTTTTTACGTCGAAGTAGTATTTCTTGTTAGCTCCTTACATTAAGTGGCTTCATGCCTTGTCTGGAGCGATTTCTATTTAAAAAAAAAGATTAAATAATCTAATATATAAAGTAGAGACGATTTTTCCCCTGTACCTTCTCGGAGAATAGGAAAATAACCACATGCATCACAGGCTACTAAACTCACCATTACATTACACTTATTCACTCGAGCGTGTTTTAGTACATTTGTTATTCTTTTTTCCGAGCTTACACTAAATATTACATTTGGCCCGCCATCCACGACTCTCCAAAAAAAACAACTCCATATAGGTGGTAGCAAAAACTTTTCTCTCTAACAATTCTGTACTGTCACTCTACTCATCGACACCGGGAACTAATACACACAGTTTAATTTTCACAAAACACCGGTTCTTATTTATTATTAAGTTAATTGACCTATTTTCACATCTATTTTAACCCGAATGCGTGGTGCAGTCGGTAAGAAGGCAGGATTCATAATCACCTGTTTTAGCGTTCGATCCCATTCTATTCTACCACTTTATTTTATTTTTTTAAATTTAAAACATTCGCCAACATAATAGATGGGAGTGGGTGGGGGGAGAAAAAATAGGTAATTTCCTTTTTTTTATTTGACGTCATGCAATAGGTAGTACTTTCTCCCGTGCAACGCCGGGCGATTGGTTCCGCTAGTAATGAATAAAATGCTCAAGTAAATAAATTCCGATTGCCCCAGACCTGCCTGCCTCATGTGGCATTCACCCGAAATGCGTTAAACCGGCTTCCTCCAAATATCAAATTTACCAGTCGTTTTAATATCCTGGCCAAGATAGGTGATTTTGACATCGTTAGTTTTAAGTTTTATTGGGAGGGGATGGAGGCAGTCACCGTCCTCCCACATATTCACTCATCTGGTACTGACCAGGTTCAATGTTACTTAACTTCGGTGATCTAACAAGAACTGCTGGGTCAACGTGATTTGTCATATATTGCACCAGGCAGCAGCATTTGAATTAATTTTAATATTTAATATTAGACGACTCAAATTTATGTTTCGGATGAGGATTGATAATTTGGATTATTCGGACAACTGTTCTCATCTTGGATGTTATTCTCACATGTCGACTAATGTAACCCCAGATTTTCTTCTGACCTTAATTCGAAATTCCATACAGATTCCTGAGTTCGACTAGACATCCTCAAGAATGTCGGAGGTTACATCAGCTGAAACGTTGTGAGAATAACATCGAAGGTGAGAACAGTAGTCTGAAAAATCCAAATATTCAAGTCTAATATAAAACATTTAATAAAAGTTAAAATATTGCTGATAAAAACTAGAAAGATGAAGGCTTTTTATTTCACAACATATATATTAATTCCCTACTCCTCAGCCTCCACCCCCCGCCCGAAAACCTTTTTTGATGATGTTTCCAGCATTAAGTGTTGTCATTCACATTATTTTAATAGTAAATTCTGAACTGATTTTAACAATTTTTGGCTAGGAGTAAAGTGTAGTATTCCTGTCCTCGGTCAGTGAAGGAACAGTCTTTCTAGACTGAGGCAATTTTAATTTTTGTTTACATCCAGAGTGCTTCCATTTGGAGAGCTGGATCTTTCCCAAAATAAAAACCGACCTTGTGTCTAACTCTGCCCTCATGGGAGGACAAGTAAATAGGAACAACAAGATTCAGTTGTTATCAAAACGTAAACGGGATTCACAATAGAGAATGTCGCTTACTGAAATGTTAACTCCACCTAACCTAATTACAACAAACCCATACTAGTTTTGTCGAGGGAGCGTTTGCCCTAAATATCAGCCTGCCGAATTCAAACAATTAAATTAATTGGTGTAATTCAAAAATGATACAGAATACAAACAAACAAATCTGGTTCATATATAAGAATTAGCTTTCATTCAAATTCAGCTGATTGATACTTCAGGGAAACAACCTTTAAGCAAAAGAATTTGGCCGTAATCAGGTTAGACACGAGGTCAGTTCTTTTCAACAAAGAATAGTTTTTATCACAATTGCCTTCCATTATCATCATATTCAGTTTAACGTCCATTTTACATGCTGGCCTGTTTTGGACGGCTTTAAGAAATTGACTTCCAAACTAACCTATCTCTGGCCAGCTCTTTATTGATCCTTCAACTCCATTTTTATCACTTCCTCCCATGTTTTCCTTGGCTTTCCCCTTAGAACGGAACCTGCTACCTCAACTGTTTTACATCTACTCATCTATTAATCCAAGAAATCTCATCCATTCTTTCAACGTGACCATACCATCGAAGTCTACTCTTCTGCACACATTTCCCTATACTGTCCAGATCTAATCTTCCTCTGAAGTCATCAGAACTAAGCCTTTCTTTAAGACTCACATTACACATCCATCGAATCATTTGCATATCATTTCTTTCCATGCAACACATGTTCTCAACCCTCATTGGCCAGGTTTCACTTCTTTACATCATCACATTACGTACACATGCCTGATAGACTCTTCCCTTGGTCAACAATGGTAACACTCTGCTGTAATGTAAACGAATAAAACACAGCAAATAAAAAGTCAAGGTAGCATCAACTCGTCCAAAGACGAACTTGATTTTTATATTTTATGGCAAATCAACCCTTTTTAAGTCATTTGACGCTGAAACAATTCATTGTATGCTATTAACTGAACACAAGTTTCTATTTTACACAATGCAAGGGGGGATTGGAGGTTCATACCTCTTCTGACAGTATTAGTGCATAAAAAGATCCTATGGGATTTGAACTCACCATAGCTAGTGGGACCTGTCAAGTTTTTAAATTATTGCATACTAGCATGGACAACAGAATAGAAGAGGCTTTCTTTTCTCTTTTTTTCTCTACCTCACCCCCGGTTCACATTTATATACGTTAAAAATATATTGCATGTTTAAATGTCAGAACAAAAAGTACCATTTCACACCAAGGTTGATAGAAAAAAAAAATTGCTCTAGATGCCCCCACTCTGACTAATTTTGTTCCTAGTGCCCCCCAAAAGGGTCCATATTCTGTCCGAGGCAATCCTGAAAAGTATATATAAGCTTTGTGAGTGTGTTTTGTACAGTTTATGACTTTTAGATGGACATGCACAAACAGACAACTGCCCTTCTATAATAGATAAGAATTTTTGATTATTATTTTCTTTTTACTTTTCTATTATATGAGTCATAAATTGAAGTGTGAAACCTTTGAAAGAAAAAAAATCTTGAATTGTATCAATTTTTTTCTCTTAACACAAGAAATGTTTACAAAATGAAGTTAATTCTAATTCAATTATACACAGCTGTTGTTTATAACTCAAAGAATTAAAAACAGATTCATATGAAAATGTGAGAGGAGATGAAACACGTGAAAGAAAATTTTCTAACGATTATCCTTTATATATATAAGCTTCTGTAATTACATATATATATATATATAGGGTGGGCAAAAATAAGGGTCCTATTTTTAAAAATTCATAACTTTTTTATTTATTGATTTTTTTTTGATTTTTTTTTGGAATAAGTAAAGGACCCCTTCCGAAGCAAGCATGAGCCGTATTAGCCCTAAGGAACGTACCCTCATTTAGAAAACATTACTTTTGCTTAAAAAACTCAAAACAGTGTAAAAAACAATACTTTAGTTTTTGTAAGTTTTAAGAAGTGTTTTTCGGCTAAAATTTGTTTTGTTTATTTCAAAAAATCTCGGAAGGGTCAGTCTACACACACATAAAGTTTGGTGAGTTTAACTTTTATTTTGTGGAAGTTATTCAAATTCAAGTTATTCAAATTTAAAGATAGGACCCTTATTTTGGCCCACCCTATATATATATATATATATATATATGTAATTACAGAAGCTTAACATCGGTACCGTCGATTTCAAATCCAAACAAAGGGAACCTATAGTTGACCTCCTATGCTGGACTCTCTTCAGCCTCTGTTTATGTCTGTCTCCTCGGAAAATGACGTCTTGCATGTCGCGATATTTGAATCTTCCATTTTAGTTTTGCTACTTTTTTTTTTTTTTTTTTTTTACTAATTCGGGATTTCTACCCGCAAATTTTGCCGGTGTATACGTTGCAGCATATGAGATGCCATTTCCAGGGTGTCCTGGAAGTCCTTCCTATCAGACAATAATTTTTAGCGCCAAGGTTGAATCTGTCTTGCTCTACGGCTCAACAGCTTAGACACTGACAAAACAGTAAGAAGCATCACTTGACGGAGGAAACACCCAACTCTGAAACGCCTATATGGGCATCTTCCCCTTATTTCAGTCACGCTGAGAGAGAGAAGGATTCGACTTGCTCGTCACACCTGAAGAACCAAGTCAAAACTTGCAAATGACACCCTCCTATGAAATCCATTACATGGCAAAAGATCGGCTGGAAGACTTCATCACACCTACATTAACCAAATTGTTGAAGATTCTGGATACCATCCGTAAGACCTGCTGACAGCAATGCCTGACAGATGACACGAGTCAGGAGAGTTCAAAAATAATTCTCAACATGATTGATTGATTTAAATAAAAGCTTGAATAAAATCTAACAAAATGTAGAGATTATAGAAAAATTGGATAGATCAGTTAATACAGTCAAATTAACTTGTATGTTGATATTTTTTATATTTTTTTCTTTATAATCAAAAGACTTTCTCAAGAATAAATGAAGACGTTATGAGGATTTCAAGTTAGATTCAATGGAGGTGAGTGTGACACAAGTGTCAGCTGTTTATCTTTTTAACAAATAAAGAGTAAAAATTTCATTCTTTCTATGAGCTAGCACCCCACATGCATGTGAAAACCCATAAATATTCCCCCCCTTCTTTATCCTTTATAGTCTATTTTCTCTTCTGTATCTAAAAAGGTAACTTAACCCCCGTTCTGACATTTCGACTTTCTACTATCTCTTTTTTCTGCCTCTCATATTTGTTATTTCATTTTAATCATCATCATCGTTACTCATTTCTTAAGACTTTGATAAAAAAGACAAAACATGAGTTTATTAGATTGTATCGTTTGGCCTATTCGATTTTTTCCATTCATCCTTCCCTCTCTCATACACACACACTAATATATATATATATATATATATATATATATATATATATATATATGAAGCAATCCAACAAAAGATATAAGCGTCAACTAATATCTTATAATTAGTGAAACATCCGGATAAAAACTGAAGCTCAATATACTGGATAGAGCATTAATATTATAATATAAAATGAAGTAATAAAATAAGGTGTCAATCAAATTTTATTAGAATTCAAAGTTCAAGCAAAGTATCCTTAAGTTCTTAGCTAAGACCATTACCGCAGTTATACTACTACAGGTAATAAAATTAAACTTTGAAAATATATAAAATTATATATAAAAATACATAACATCAAATATATCAACTCAAAAACATACTTTTTTGTTGAATCTATACAATCCATCCAGATCATACAAATTGAAAAACATAATGAGGAAAGACATTCAGAGGGTTAACCGAGGATTACTCCAAGTTATAAATAACAGTCCATATACGAGAAATTGAAGGAGCTGACAAAGTTATCCAGTCGCGAAATGTGTCAATAATCGATGAAGTGAAAAGTATTCAATGTTAATGTTAATTATTACAACGATAAATAAATCAAATAATATAGAAAGTTCAATAAACTCACTTAAAATTCCAAAATCCTGACATGGGCAACCCAAATCAAGTCAAAGTTCGTTGTTCAATTAGAAAATCCGTTAAATCCGAATTGAGCAAAAATAAGATTGAATCCCGGTCGCATCTTACAAGCAGAGCGAAAAAATAAGTGATCTTCTCTCCTATATATATATGTGTGGGGACGATAAAGAAAAATTTGAAGTCATCTCTCTAAGGGAAGAGCGAAAGTGAAAGAGATAGAGTAAGAAAGTGAGTGAGAGCGAGAGTAAGAAAGTGAGTGAGAGCGAGAGTAAGAAAGTGGGAGAGAAAGAGAAGGTAAGAAAGTGGGAGAGAAAGAGAGGGTAAGAAAGTGGGAGAGAAAGAGAGAGTAAGAAAGTGGGAGAGAAAGAGAGAGTAAGAAAGTGGGAGAGAAAGAGAGAGTAAGAAAGTGGAAGAGAGAGAAAAAGAGAGAGGAAGAGGGAGAAAGGGAAAGGGAGGGGAGAGAGAAAGAGAGAGGTAAGGAAGAAAGAGAGAGAGAGAGAGCAATAAAACAGAAAATTACTGAGAGATTTAGTTTCACTACTACTCAAGACTGAATAAAGAAGTTATTTTCTAATTGAACTGAAGTTCGTTAAATTTTCGCCTTTTGAATTTTTCCACTTCAATTGAGTAGGAAACTGTAGAGAGAAGAAAACTTTAACTGAATTGTCAGCAACTTTGCTTCTGCAAAAGTTCAAATTTAATAATTAAAAAACAACAACGTTTTTTCAGCTAATTTTTAATTTGTTGTTTTTCAAGTACAAATAAACACCGTTAAGAGGCTTTCACTTATTTATTTTTCCTCCAAGAAAAAGGGTCGGCATTATGAAGAAAACCTCGTGCAACACTCTGCCTTGGTACAATAATGAAACACCCCTATTAAGTGGCATTTCATTATCATTGCAATAAGATAGAATAACAAAGATTGATAAATTTAACAAAACACATTAAGCAATATAAAAACAGAAAGTAGACCTTATACCTATATATATTTAGTCTATCCACAAACAGCTGTTTAACTGTATCATAGTTCTTCAGTGTGGCTAGAAATAGGCGGGTGCTTCCAACTGTGATTTAAAACTTGAATACATTTTTAGCAGTAAAACGTACCAAGTCATAAGCCACAGTCATGCACTTGGATCCGAGAAAAGTGCTGCGTCTATTCCATTTGAGACATAGTTGAGTAGGGTACAGTCCTGGGACGAGGTAGAACGGTAGAGGAAATCTAAGTAACTAACGCTGTCTTTTAAGGTTAATTTAAAGCACACGTAGGCTTGATCTTCAGATTCTAGACCAAGTTCTCTAGTTAAAAGTGTTACTGATATAGACTTTGAGCTGTGCATATGTTTGTCAAAGTGTTTATGGCAGAGTGGGAGATATCCCGACATATAAAACTTTTCTTTGCTCTGTCATGCTTAAGTTTGAAATAGTATTTTCGTTGGTCTGTCACACTCAAATTTGAAATAGTATTTTCGTTGGTCTGTCACACTCAAGTTTGAAATAGTATTTTCGTTGGTCTGTCATGCTTAAGTTTGAAATAGTATTTTCGTTGGTCTGTCACACTCAAGTTTGAAATAGTATTTTCGTTGGTCTGTCACACTCAAGTTTGAAATAGTATTTTCGTTGGTCTGTCATGCTTAAGTTTGAAATAGTATTTTCGTTGGTCTGTCACACTCAAGTTTGAAATAGTATTTTCGTTGGTCTGTCACACTCAAGTTTGAAATAGTATTTTCGTTGGTCTGTCATGCTTAAGTTTGAAATAGTATTTTCGTTGGTCTGTCACACTCAAGTTTGAAATAGTATTTTCGTTGGTCTGTCACACTCAAGTTTGAAATAGTATTTTCGTTGGTCTGTCATGCTTAAGTTTGAAATAGTATTTTCGTTGGTCTGTCACACTTAAGTTTGAAATAGTATTTTCGTTGGTCTGTCACACTCAAGTTTGAAATAGTATTTTCGTTGGTCTGTCACACTCAAGTTTGAAATAGTATTTTCGTTGGTCTGTCACACTCAAGTTTGAAATAGTATTTTCGTTGGTCTGTCACACTCAAGTTTGAAATAGTATTTTCGTTGGTCTGTCACACTCAAGTTTGAAATAGTATTTTCGTTGGTCTGTCACACTCAAGTTTGAAATAGTATTTTCGTTGGTCTGTCACACTCAAGTTTGAAATAGTATTTTCGTTGGTCTGTCACACTCAAGTTTGAAATAGTATTTCTATCACTAAATGAGCAGATTTAATGGATACATCTTAAAAACTTGTTTTTGTTTAATTATAGTTTGGATATTCATTGAACCAGATGTGACATGTGAGTGAATGCTGGACTCCTGCTAATTCGCTCTGAGTATGCAGAGGGATTATGGGGCGATGATTTGGTGGATTTGTAGTGTCTGTCTTGACACAGTTTTGACTTCTGACTATTGAGGTTGAAAATGCTGAGACTGAAGTCAGCTCTGCATTACAACACCTTGCAGTGGTATGGACAGGGAGAACAACGCTTTACTTAGATTAACAGATGTGCGCATCTCAGTTGAGGGTAACTGAGGCAAAGGCAGGCCAAAGAAAACTTCTGATATAGAAAAGACACAGTAAATGATGAAGAAACAAGAAAAAAGAAAAGGCAAAATGAAAGAAAAGACAAATAAAAGAAAGACACAAAAGAAAAGAGAAAAAGAAAAAGAGAAAAAGAGAAATAAAAAGGAAAAAAGAAGAAAAGAAAAGAAAAAAGAAAAGAAAAAGAAAAAAAAAGAAAGAAAGAAAAAAGTAAGAAAAAAGGAAAGAAAAGCTGTCCGGACTGTGAAATCAATAAATGTCAGTCACGTTCTCATGAATTTTTGTAAGACATTTTCAAAAAGATATTTGAATGCTTGATATTGGATAGTCTTTTGGAAAAACAATAAGTTTAGCCTTTAATTGCATCTCATGTGTCAGCATATATTAGCCACAAAAGCAAAGAAAAGTCTTGAACAGATGGAAACTACAAGAAGAAATCATCAGAGAAAAAAACAAAACTGATGAAAAACATCTCTGAATCGATTTCAAAGTAAGTCCGCAGACAAAAACTAAAAAAATGAACAAATTCAAATACATGGGGACTGAAAATCAGATCTTAGCAAGGGCATCGTTAACATCGATGGCCTGGCTGGATGGCTAAAAAAGGGCTTGCCAACATGGATAGAAGGTTTGCTAGATATGGTATCAAGATCAAAATAGATGAAACAAAGCTGATGATCAACAGCTCTGAATTAATAACCTAATCGGTCCCGCACTATCTGTCAAGCTTTCTAACATAATCGGTCCCGCACTATCTGTGAAGCTTTCTAACCTAATCGGCCCCGCACTATCTGTCAAGCTTTCTAACCTAATCGGTCCCTGCACTATCTGTCAAGCTTTCTAACCTAATCGGTCCTGCACTATCTGTGAAGCTTTCTAACCTAATCGGTCCCGCACTATCTGTGAAGCTTTCTAACCTAATCGGTCCCGCACTATCTGTGAAGCTTTCTAACCTAATCGGTCCCGCACTATCTGTGAAGCTTTCTAACCTAATCGGTCCTGCACTATCTGTCAAGCTTTCTAACCTAATCGGTCCTGCACTATCTGTCAAGCTTTCTAACCTAATCGGTCCTGCACTATCTGTGAAGCTTTCTAACCTAATCGGTCCCGCACTATCTGTCAAGCTTTCTAACCTAATCGGTCCCTGCACTATCTGTCAAGCTTTCTAACCTAATCGGTCCCGCACTATCTGTCAAGCTTTCTAACCTAATCGGTCCTGCACTATCTGTCAAGCTTTCTAACCTAATCGGTCCTGCACTATCTGTCAAGCTTTCTAACCTAATCGGTCCTGCACTATCTGTCAAGCTTTCTAACCTAATCGGTCCCGCACTATCTGTCAAGCTTTCTAACCTAATCGGTCCCGCACTATCTGTGAAGCTTTCTAACCTAATCGGTCCCGCACTATCTGTGAAGCTTTCTAACCTAATCGGTCCCGCACTATCTGTCAAGCTTTCTAACCTAATCGGTCCCGCACTATCTGTCAAGCTTTCTAACCTAATCCGTCCCTGCACTATCTGTCAAGCTTTCTAACCTAATCGGTCCCGCACTATCTGTGAAGCTTTCTAACCTAATCGGTCCCGCACTATCTGTCAAGCTTTCTAACCTAATCGGTCCTGCACTATCTGTCAAGCCCTTACCAATCAACTAGCAGCAAAATCCCGCCCTTTTACTGTAGAGATCCCTAGATGCCAGAAGATTTTCTACTCTGATAGCGTCTTTTCTTCAGACAACTTGCTTTTGGAATTCCTTCCCTGCTCCCTGTTTCCTCGACCATATCAACATGATCACAGTCAGCAGACGAGTACTAAAGACAGTTAAACAGTTCAAATACCTGGTGGGGGGGCATCATAAGTAAAGCGAGTTCTAAGATCAAAATCTTAGCAAAAACTTTATTAAGAGCAATGACATAGGCAAAACTGAAACCAATTTGGAGAGACAAAAAAACATCACTAAAATCGAAATTGAAGCTACTCCACACATTCGTACTCTGATTCTTGACAGCAGTGGAAATGAGATGCTTCAAGAAAATACTTGGTTTGGTTTACGACATATCAACCATTCATGGGTTATTTAATGCCGAATAAAGTTGTCAAATGTAGTAGGATAATTATTTTATATTCCTAGAAAAGATTGCTCCTAGAAAAGATTGCTCCCAGAAAGAAATT